>KV751330.1:8545138-8624122 GCA_001698575.1 Mola mola | reverse complement strand
CATCTATAATGCCAGGTCATTTTATAGGAGCTCCAGCCTGATTAAAAATACAGTATAAAAGAGTTGACTGATGGACATATTAACCAGTCTCGTAGGAAAAGATGAGACAGCAGCAGATGAAGAGATGAGGAGGTATGAATTACATCTGAAAATTCTGTTCAGCTAAAACAAGAATATAAAGTAAGTATGAAGAAACATCTGCTTTTTCAACAAAATGCTGTTGAATGAATACAGTATATACAACAGCAGATGATGGAGAGACAGACAGGCAGACAGACACAGAGAGCAACAGATGATGGACATCTTTTGTGTTATGAATTGAGCCTCACTTTTTCAGTGATTAAGAAATGCATTTTGAATGCAAATAAGGAGGCTTCCCTGGAGCCATCTAATCATGGTCCCACAGCCACAGAAAGCCATCAGTAATCCTACACTGCAATGCCCCATTTTCCTCCGTTTGCTTGATGATATTTAAAACATGTACAAAAACATGCACCATAGCAACTTAATAATAACCATAATACTAAAATGCATGAAGTTATTTATATATTTTTTTTAGCAAGCTTGTTGATTTTGTAAGATTGCAAGTATGTCTGGCGAGGGTTGTGGAGCAGTTTCACATTCTGACAACTTTAGCTGGATGGTGATCCAGTCCATCTTCAGTTAGACGGTTGATGTTTTGTCCCGAGGTTTAGGCTCTTTTGTCACTTAAACAGTAGTTTAAAACATATGACATCAGCAGTCCCAGTGGTCCGATTGAGCCATATTGTGAATGATTCAATTCACACATCTATTTCTTAACAGAGCTGACCTGAGAACACAAAATGAAAGTGTCAAATAAAAACACAAACCAACCTCCATAAAAATCAGGCTCAGACATGGCCGGACGTTGCCCTTTCATGCAACACACAATAGGAGACTATCACTCTACAGAAAATACTCCTTTTGACCAGTGGAGTGACTGTGGACACAGACAAATAAAGGGATTGTGACTAATCAAAAAGACATACGTTTAAGCGGAGAGCTGCTCACCATCTTTAAGTGAGTGTCACTTTCTCCTCTGGTGTATCTTTAGAACATCTGCCACAACATAGCAAAAACCTCAAAGACACTACATGTGCATTGTGTGCTTGTGTTTTAAGCTAAAAATGACAGCAGTTTTTTTTTTTTGTTTGTTTATTTTTGCACTGAATTTGCAATACTCTCTGCTAATGAAGACCGCGATGTGGCACAAACAACACATACTGTACAAAAAACTCCTCAAAGCCAGCAGTCCTGACTAAAAACTGACGTATTTCTTTGTTGAGGATATTTTAATTTGATTGCAACTTTTCATGGAAATATACTCGACTGCTGTATAACAAGCAGAGATTATCAATGCACCTCAGTGTGGGTCCCAAACAAATATATAAATAGTTTCACAGGAATTGCCGCCTTGTGCTGCCTTTGTGCTAAACGACTTTGAAAGACTTTGAACAGAAAAATACATGTCAAAAAATATCTTAGCGAAACACAAAATCAGAAAATAATTTCATTTAGAAATAATTAAATATGTCCATTTGTTCACTTGGAATTATCCTTAAGTTAGACCATTTTCCAGTGAACATTTGATCTCTTTTAATCACAGATGCAGTGTAAGAGCTTGTAGCACATCTGAATTTAGACAGGGGACTAGAAAACTATTCCTAAACAAACCTTGACCTTACTATTGGTGCCTCTTGCATTTGATAAATACATGAAGCAAAAAATTAATTTACAAAACTATTATTATTATTTGTGCTATTGTAAGGCTGGTTTATGGTAGCTTTAACTCCTACTCACTCTTCTCTAGGGCTGTGGGTAAGGAAAACTTGGGGACCAATGGTTACTTAACGGTCTTAACGGTTACTCCATCTTTTTTTTTTTTTTTTAATGACCTCTTCTCTGGGGGAATACAGCGATCAACCAACCTTCAGCGAGGTGACAGTCACACTTTTCTTATATCACTCTGCGATCTCAATACTTAATCTTAAAGGGGAGGTGCACATATTATATAGTCCACTCAAAATTAAAAAGGAAGCATACCAAATAATGAATATTAAATTAAATTAAAATAAGGTTATAAAACAAAATAAAGTCTATCTTTACAAAAATAAATCTCATCTTACATTCTTCCCTTTCTTCAGATGAAATGTCCTCATTTCAAAATTCCATAGAGGAAAAAAAAATATATCATCTTACACTATTATTTAAACTATATGACAAACTAGTCAGTTCTGACTTCTTTAAAAAGTCAAGTTGATCTCCCATTACATAACAGCGGAATTACAGATACAGTAGCCCAAATACTCATTCTGATTAGGAATTCAAACCCTGCTGTTGTTGGTCATACTAAACATGTCTTCTAATGGTTTATTCATGAAGATTTTTGTTTTGTTTGTTTTATCAATAAGGCAATTTTTTTCTTGTTTGATTCTACACATTTTTGTCTTCCAACCAAAGACTATTGTTCGTTTGCACAGTGAGCACACTTTCTTGCTAACAAACGAAAATTACTGAAGCATATGATGACTAACATGTCAAATAGGCTTCCTCATTTTTTTCTGTCATTTTTAAACTATGCATTGCTAGTCTCTCTTTTTTTTTTTTTTTTTTTTTTAACTTGCTTTGTTAGCATATTGCCATAGTTATTTGGATGACTGAAAAAAAAGTGGTTGGTCCATCACTCCTGTTATGCATATCTTGAAAAGACTGTTAAATCATATATCGGTAACAATGGCAGGATGCTCTGAGGCTACAGTTTTGATAATATTCGAGTCACACCACACATTGATTCCAAACAGGTTCTCCTTGAAAACAATAAGAGGGAGGCACAGACTGGCAAAGGAGTAAAAGACTGAATCTCCTCAGTAACACCACGAGCACTCCTACAATAAAAAGCCATTCTAGTGTGTGTTCACAATGGCCACATTGCCCACTGCTGTCAAATCACACAAACGCACACACTCACAGCCTCCAACTCTGTTACTTTCCTTTTGCCTTTCCCCCTCCATCTTGCACGCAGACACACACACTCCAGCAGCATCGGTTAAATAGATAGTGCATTGTCAGCACTTGTGACATGTTATTAGCTAGAAGAGGAGAGCCGGTCTCAATGTTACTTGCCACAAGATTGCTGACAGATCGTTAAAACTCCAATGCTATCTGTACGTGTGTGCACCCGTGTGTGTGTGTGAATATAATCACAATGTAATGGCAGCGCTGCCATCATTAGACATTATTAAAACAGACAGAGAAAGGGTGAGGACAGATACTAAAGTAAACTAAAAAGAGAGAAATGGAGAAAGAAAGAAAGAGGGATCCGACAGGAAGATCGAGAAAAACGAGACATGAGGACACATAGGGAAAAAGTGACGGAGAAATAATGAATGCTGGGCAATCATTACCATTGCCATAAATGTAAAGTACTGCAGTTAGAGTAGTGAGCCATCACCCGTACTGATGTTAATGCTAAGTGTTTCAGTCATGCTAATATGATCGCACTGACAGCTATGGCAGAGCCGTGGACACAGAGGACATTATTTACATGATAACTGACTCAGCTGACACCCTATGGGCTTCTGAAAGTCCTCCCCATACAGTTTGCAGTGATGGACGCTGAATTTAAGAACGACTTTCACAGCTGTGCTCCAACACGGCTGCTCCACATGTTCATTAAGTGAGAATTAACATTATACTTGTCATTTACATGCACAGCCAGTGCCAGGACTAAAGGAAGTGTTATGCTCAGGTTATTTTGGTGACATGGCAGCTAATGGTGAGACCATTTAGCAAAAGACTTTCTAGAATTATGAAGGACAGCAGGCAACTTATTGGGGTCTGTCCTAGAACTCCAGGGAGAAATCTGGTATTTATCCAACCTAGGCCCTATTTCCTCAGGGTCTAAATCTTCACAGAATACATATTTTTTTGAAAATGACTCCAGTAAAGAGCTTGGTCACTAGGACCAATTAGTTGTACAAGGCTATATTAAGGCAAAGGGCATGACGGGACGTCATAAATAAATTGCATTTTTGACCTCCACACCTAAGTATTTGTAAGTTTTAGAACCCTCAAAGTTCAGAGAAACAGGGCTTCGGTTGAACTGATACTGGAGTTGTTTCTTTCAATGTGCAACCTGATTTGCAGCAGTTTCTGCATAATAAACCATAAAAAAGTTAATCTCAATGGTCAGTTGAAATAAATAAGTGAACATACATTATTTTTCAAATTTCTGCTGCCATCCCTTGTTTCTTTAATGAGACTGGAACTTAAATATATATATATACAGTATAATAAAAAACAAACAAACTTGGAATCGCTTGACAGTTATGTCATGTACAGGATGTCTGCTGCTGCTCTGTTACTGCAGCAGCCTGAGGACTGGAGGTGCTAATATTGGGCCAGTGAACAGGTGTTTAATGGAGTCAGGACAAAATACATTAAGACCTCTGCTCTCACACCGATCTGTCACACATATGGTCATACATACAGGGTAAACAGAAAGTGAGAACGAGAGGAGTCCTGCTGTTGACATCTATCCATCATGTCTGCCTGATACGTTCCGCTGCAAACAATTCTCACTCACATACAGCGGTGCTTACGCCTGCTGCTCAGTTAGTCTCACAGAGGGAGGCTCAGTAATGAATAACAATATGGTCCGTCCTAAATTATACCTCCCTGTCCACACCATTAAAATGTCAATGGTGCAAGTGTTAATGTCTCGCTCTGTGGTTTAGCACAGTGTTAGATAGGCTGATGAGGAAATGACATGCTGGCAAGGATAATAGGCCAAGGTAACCGCAGGAACCTTGAGAAAAGTGGGAACAGCTGAGACGATAGGTGGGGCCATCAGGTGTTGGGATAGGTCTCTGAGCGACACAAGACAATGTGACGTGACTTTCCTCCATTGATGGAGTTGGAGATTCCTCTGGACTATCTGACCTGACAATCAGGTCGAAATGATTTTGTAGAAACAGTTTCACAAAAACGGGTGAAGCCAGTTGAGCAAAAACGAGACAAAAAAAGGAGTCTTGCTACCAATAACTACTGTGTGAGAAAGATTTGCCAGTAGGCAGAATCTTACATGGAATAGCTGTTACAAAATGCAGAGATGTGAATACCCCAAAAAAGTTTCCTTTCTCTTTTAATTTTTTTTTTTTTTTCATTTTTAAAGCTTAGTCATAGACTTTGGACATCATCTTCAACGTGCGGTAAATCCCCCGGATTGTACTTGGCCGTTGACCAATAGCAAAGTCTTTGACCGTCTTAACCTTTGAGGGAAAGTCAGAACTCAGAAACTCAGTGAAAAATGAAATAATGTATGATAATGATCTTAAAATAACAATAATGATAATAATAATAATTGCCATGGTCAAGACTGGGCAATGAACTGAAAATAAATCAAAAATGACATTCAGAACCTCTTAACAGCATAATCTTGCTTATGTTGATTATTTAGTTTTTTTTTTTCCTTTTGATTCTGTTAATATTTTACCCACTGTAAAAAAAAATACTACTGTGCATGTAGTCAAACGACTCCATTCCCATCCAATCTGTGACAAAGAAGCAAAGAAAAGAAGTACTCAAACACAAAACCAACTGAGTAACTTCAACTGTTTGTACAAAAGCAAAATTCAGTGTCTGTCATTTAGACACAGTTTGGCTTTAGTGAAGACAACACTAAACAAAAAGAAGCCAAATGTAAACACTGCTGAACAACAGCTTCAGGGACCAAAGGTAAAGCCACCAGTCCGACTCAACACTTAGAGCACGATCACGTTACCGAATGTGAACAGTGCAAATAATTGTTCAATAAGTCGTAATCAAGGTAAAATGTTCAATTAATCATGATATTGTTTTGAGGTGAGATTGTCCAGTGCTAGCCATGGCACACCGTTGCATGCTCTGAGTTAATGGTTGGCTAGTTAGCTCTCATTATCGGCATTGCAAGTGGTGACCGTCAATGAGCTTCATTGGCTAAATATTTCATGATAAGCATTCATAAAATCTGAAAAAAATCAAATCTAAAAGACCGCTTTCTCAACCAGGCTTTTAAAGCAGAAGAGATTACTTGGCCGACTAACTGAAACACGTGCTACACAAAAAGTTAAAGAACAACAACATAGCCTGTGTTGAAATGTCGAGGGGAAAAAAAAAGAATCAAGCAAACAAAAAAAACAACAACCTTTTTTCAAGGCAGCACCATTTCTCAAAACTGACCTACATATTTCACAGAGAGGAGATGGTGTTTTTGAGGGACCAATTTGTTTTCTTTAACAAAGATGTGGATTAGTAATAAGCTTGTAAATAAATAAAAAAAAAAAAAAAAAAAGGGGGGGGGGAAAGAGGAGGAGGTGAAAGGCTAGTGTGAGGGCTGAGCTCGACATAGCAAGACATGTATTTAAAAAGGAAACACTAGATCGGATGCAAGAAATGATTACAGATTCAGCACTGTGAGCTTCATTTTAGAGAGTATAAAGAAGTAGGGATAAAAAAAAAAAAAATAGACAGAAAAGCAGAAGTAACATCTGACAAAAACAAATCACAGAATCCGAGAAAAATGTAAGAAAACGATTTGTGTTAACATCCAATTAACAGAATGTGTCCATTGATAAACTGAAACGAGAAATGGGTGAGGGCACTTTGGCAATAGCACAAAGCTGTGATTTTATTGCTGGATGGAAAAATTGGCTTTAAATTTGTCATAATGTATGCAACGTTTGCTGTGGAAGAAGAGGTTAAATGAAGGTAACAATCAGTACTCTATAGATGAGAGGTATAAACTGAGGAAAAGCCAGAGGAGTTGGTATTTTGAAACAGCAACCTTACATCTGATAATAAAAAGTGAAAAATGAAACACCAGTATAAACAATATGGGTTACAATTTCAATCTCACAGTTGACTACCGCAGTATGTGTACAAGCCCATCAGTTGGTCCAAATCGATACAGCCAAACCAAAGTCACACAGCAGGAGGCCTAGCTGATGAACCTTTGGTGGTCATTGTTTTGGGCTTTTGCAGTACAATAGTAAATTGGAAGACTTGACCATGAGATGGCCTCTTACTTTCTAAGTGTTGATGTTAAAGGAACTTTAACCTCGGAGATGTGTTCCCTCACGCTCTGTTCACATTATAACAGGAACTCAAAGCTCATAAAAGAATGATTTTACATTTGACATGAATTTTGACAAACAATTAAAAAAAAGACCTTGGGAAGTCAAGACATGGACTGGTGCCAGACACGATCAGTTCCTTGCTGAAGGGACATTGTTTTCTGCTGCTATCTGTGGTTACAAAAGGCAAACAGTTTCCGATGGGATTAAATCTACTTCAAGAAATCGTTTGTGTTGGCAAAATATTGGAAAACAGCAGTGAACAGTGACCCTTCAGCTACTGACTGATCCAGTCTGGGGAGCTCTGTCAGTTGCAGAATGTAGAAACATTAGTTGTTTTTTTTTTTTATAGCCATTGGGTCAAAAACGCATCAGTGTTTCAGTTTTTCTCTGTTACCAGACATTTGCAATAACATTTCTTGCGTTGATAGAGGTGAAAAATGTATATCTGACATTCTATTATGTTCTGTGCTATTGCATTCTATAACCTTATTGAGCTAAAGAGTTTTTAGAAGTTTTATGCTCTCAAGTTCGGGAAATGGGGCTTGGGCTTAAAAATATAGTAATAATCCTTTAATATCTATCATACAGACATTCTTATTCGGGTCTTGGCAAGGAACTATCACTCAGTGCTGCTTTACTTCACCGCAAACTTTGGTAACTTTTATTTAGTTTGATAATGAGCAGCATTTTTTTCTTAATTGGTCCTCCTCAGACTTTGACTGAACTCTCAAAGATCACAAAGTTTGATCCGTTTGAAATGCAGATGCAAACCTTTATCCATTATGAACTTTTATAAATGAGAGTGTAAGTTGAAAATGAAAGCGAGAATATAAATAAGTGAATGTTACTTTCCCTCAATTTATGGATTTTATGTTATGGTATGAAAACAAACAAACAACAAAAAAACTAAGTGAAAAATGAATATATTCTTTCCTATATTTTTTATCTAATTTCTGTATTAGTTGACAACGAATATTCCAAATAAAAGTATGTTAATTTAATCAGGTGCAATAATATATCAAGGCCTTGACATCAGTACTGAGACAATCATGAAATCCATCTCGCCAGCTGCAATCAATAAAATGGCTGTCATAATAAATCAGTATCAGATTTTTTACTACTATTATAAATGGCCCTGGGTTACCTTTGGAGATAAACATCAGCAGCACATTATCTTGTAATACTCTGGAGAGTGTCTTCCCCATTCTAACAATGACAATGTTAATTAAACTAAACTCAATGGAGAGAGAACTCATTCTCCCAGTTTTTCTCTGTTTGCCTCTGCCCCCTTGTTTGAAAATGATTAAATTGACTTTTAATCATCTCTCTCCAAAACATATTAACGGCAGGATTAACTAGCTCCTAACCCTTGTACATGGAGAAACAAACTGTGAAGTCATTCTCTTTAAAGGTTAGTTTAATATTGTAAATCAGACGTAGTAATGTTTAATTCGACTTGGGTAATAGCACAGCGTTATTACCTTATTTCCTTTGTCACTGAGACACCAGGAACAGAACAGCACACCAAATTGTGTCTTTACATAATGGTTATGATATAATGTTGTGAAAACCTTTAAGACATGTTAAGCTGCCAAACATGATGGTAGTGCTACAGCAACACATTTCCGTTCTCCATTTCTCTGTTTCATGAGGCACATCGACACAGGACAAACAAAGTGTGTATTTTAGTCTAGTAGAAGGCTCTACATTACATTGATTCTGAGGCGAAGCATCTTTTCTTCAGCAGCAGCATAAAATAAATATTTAAGGATTTTTTTGTTTTTTTTATCATTTGCAGCTCACTGGATTAAGTTCAGGATGGCTGGTGGCTCAGCATGTAAAGGTGCTCGTTCACCATTTTGAAGGTTGTGGTTCTATCCCTGGCTCAGGCTCCATGTTGACATGTCCTTGGTCAAAATACTGAATTTAATTTGCTCCTAACTGGTCTTCCATTAGTGTGTTAATTGTTGAGCGTATAAATGCAATGAATGAAACCCTCTATGTAAAACATGTTACCTTGGTGCCATCAGAGTCTGGGACTGGTTGAAAGCTATGCCAAACTCTATGAAGACTACAAAAGCTTTATATGCTGTAATTGCAAGTCCATTCACTGTTACTCCATACCATGAAGTTGCAGATGCTCTGTTGCCATATTTAAATATGACAACCTATAGTTGCTCTTTACGTTCTATTATCACTCATTTTAAACATCAGTAAAACAAACTCACAGAACTGCTGTTGATGTTTACACTGTTTACTTTAAGACAGGATGAAACGAGGCCTACATCTATTGAGAATTTTAGTAATTGAATATTCTACTGATTATTCTAAACATTGATTAAAGAGAATTATTGCATTTTCAAAAAAATTATTGCATGGTTCAAATGGGATAAATACTTTCACATGATCCTCAAATAGTGAGTAATTTTTGCTGGAATTTTTCACTACAAGTTTTGGACATGGCAGATTTGAGTGGGAGTAATATCACAGATGAACTCAACAGCTAATGCTGTCCTGTGGATTCAAATATGTCTTCAGTCTTATTATGAAATATAAAATTCATTTTCAGGAAGATCACAATATACTGACATTAAACAGGGCAATGGACTTATACAACAGGTCATGTTGTGTCAGTCCATATGATGAGTACAGATTTTAAATGTTGGTATTGTTATTAGCCTGGAATTTATATATATATACTGTATATACATTCACAATTAGTCTTATAACTGATACAGACAACTTTCTGTCAGTGAAATAAAGAGAGTCCTTTGTATGACACAGTTAAAATCGTACATAAATGATGTAAATCACACTAAAACGGTTTCACAAAAATATGGCATTTAGCATTTAGGAAATGGAGTACCTCCATTTGTAGGTGGTCAACAACATTTGGACAAACTGTAAATATAACCATAGTTTTTAATACTTGGATGAAAAGGTCCTTTAAGGTCAGCCAAAGGACATAACCAAATACTGAGTTTCAGTGAAGGCCTGCTTTGCCAGGCATTAACTACAGCCACCTTCATTTGCTGCTTGTTTGTCAGTCTTTCTGCTTTCAGTTTTGTCTTCAGTGACTGAAAAGCTGCTTTATTGGGTTGAGATCAGGGGACTTGGCCATTGACAAATTCTCCATTACTTTGCCTTCAAGATGTCTTAAGTGGTCTTCACAGTAAGTTTAGGGTCATTATCCATCTGCACTGTGAAGTGCACGTCCCATTAGTTTTGTAACATTTTGTTCGATGTGAGCAGAGAGTATAGCCCTGTACCCCTCAGAATTAATTTTGATGCTTCTGTCAGCGGTCACATCATCAATTAACAGCAGTGAACCTGTTCAATTGGCAGCCATACATGTCCATGCCATAACACTGCCTCCACCATGTTTGACACATGATGTGGTGCTTTGAATCATCAGCTGTTCCTTTCCATCTCCAGACTTTTCTCTTCCCATCATTCTGAGACAAGTTTACCTTTGTTTCATCTGTCCAAAGAATCTGATTCCAGAACTTGGGAGGCATTTTTAGATGTTTTCTGGCAAAGTCTAATTTGTCCTTTTTGTTCTTGAACGTTACCAGTTTTTCGTACCTTGTTGTAAACACTCTGTATTTACATAATGAAGGGGTCTCTTGGTTATAGAGTTTGATGATGATATACCTACCTTTTCTAGGGTGTTCTTGACGTGTCGTAAAGTTGTGAAGGGGCTTTTCTTCACCAAACCTCCACCAAAAGTGCATTCTTTTTTTTCAGAATGTACCAGATATATTTATTTTTGGCCGCTCCTGAAGTTTTTGCTTTCTCTCTGATAGATTTATTTTGTTTATTCGGCCTAATTATGGCATCCACAGATATGAGGCCTCCACTTGCATTGATATCTGCATGGACTTCATATTGACAGCTCTAGTCAACCAGATGCTAAATGTCAATTCAACACCAAAAATCAAATCCAAACATTTTATCTGCTTCATTTGTCCTGATGTAATGAGGAAACGGACCAGACCTGACCATGAAACTGCTTGTGAGTCACTTGTCCAAATACTTTTGAGGTCGTGAAAATGGAGGTACTCTGCATAAAATGGCTGTAATTCCTCAACATTTAATGTCATATTTTTAGAAAAACTCTTAAATAAAAGGTGAAAATCTTCACTTTGATAAAATCTTGATTGTTTTATTTCAGATCCATTGTTGTGGTGTATAGAGGCAAAAGGATACAAAAAACTGTCATTGTCCAAATACTCCTGAACCTTACTATAATGGTGCGTCCCTTATGAAAACACATGCTGGTTGGTAAATAGCTGCTTTGGAATACTCATTTAAATGTAATCATATATTTTCTATGCATACAGACCTGCTAGGAAATAGAAGTGCTTTAAAAAAGATTGCTGGATATGCTTAGAATATTATCAAGCTGTACTGTTTCAAAATTTGGCCGTCAAGACCTTGAAATGCTGCTGATAAATCCCTGCAAAACTGAGAAATTTTGACAGCCAGTATTTTCTTCCACTGCTAAATATATTGTAGCTGTTAGGACTGACTCATATTGAGTTGCAGGTGCGCGTCAGTGTACAGGGCTTTAGCAGTGTAAGCCAGGTTTTGAACCTGTCAGTGTCTCTATAGCTTCTAATCCATGTGTGGAGTGAAGGGTGACCATCTCTCCCTTGCCTTCTCTCTCTCTCTCTCTCTCTCTCTCTCTCTCTTTCTCTCTATCTTTACCTAAGCCTCTTTTCACCCCAATTTAACACCAATCGTCCTTTTCACAATGCTCCCCATAGCCTCACCGTAACCTCTACACACATGCACACACAGACACACACACACACACACACACACACACACACACGTGTGCTATTACCCCTCTATAATTCCATATGATTGTAGCATCACAATAGTCCATTGTTTTCACATTGTTTCTAACAACTTCTCTCAGTGTTAATATTCCATCACCATCTAGTGTATCAATCTCCCCTTCTATGACTCTGTCTTGATGGTCTATCAGCGTGATTATGAGAGACTGATTTAAAGGAGGGGAAAATATATGTGATTTAGACGTTGCAACCTTGATTAATTGGAAAGTCTTCAGAAAAAATTAATCAGAAAAAAAATGATCATTTTCGTTTAGTGAATAAATCAGGCGTTCAGTACTACTCAAAATGTATACCTGGTCCCAGCTTTGACCTCATTGTCAGCCTATTCTGTTAAATATGCAGAATTTATACCTTTCTGATGAAAGGCAAAACAAAAAGTCAGTGCAGCAGAAGCTGAGCTATCTTAGTCCTCCATTAAACACAGAATCCTGTGATACAGCATGAAGACATCTTTTTTGTTAATGAAGATGCTTCCCCATCATCATGCTTCTAAAACAGGCTGTTTGTGAAGAACTTGTAAATATCAAGTTTAGATAACCCTGAAGACGTCATTAGAGACTTGACAAAGTTAGTGCAGTGCAGACCAGACACAGTGCAAATGTTTCCACACGTTCAGTCATTAAACCAAAGGCTCCTCTGTCTGTCCAGACACCAAGCTAATAGTGTGGGCTTGGGGGCACAATGTCACTAAGTCACAGACTGCCAAACCATAAAACAAAAAATAGATACACTTTCTTTTATTTATAAAAAATTCACATCAGTTTACGATTTTTTATAACAGTTAACCTTTTTTTTTTTTTTTTTTTAAGAATTTACATAAGAATTGAAATGGAAATGACTGCAGTGTTAATGTACAGTATCATGTTTATATTATCTAGTTATATATACTCAGTGATCAATAATGTGTTACCATTTGTACTGCAGACATTTCTTACAGTTTTATTGAATTATAATGTTTGATCCATGTGCATTTTTTCCTTTTAAAGGAGAAAATTCAGATAAAACTGTAGCTTCTTTGAGCTTTGATTTGCATCTGCCGTCCTGTGTTCAGGCTGTTTACAGCCCAGCAATCTTGGGCCAAAAGATTCAGAACCCACGGTCAAGGAGTTCTTTAATTACTAAGGCTAACCATATATTACTGTTCATGGACAGTAGTATTTGGAGGCTTCGTTGTCCACACATATACAGTTTTTTTCTGTATAAGTGTGGACAACGAAGCCTCCAAATACAATGGAAGTATGTAGCATATTACCATCCACTTAATAAAAATATTTCTGACTACTCAGCCTTTGTTTTACAAAAATATTGAAATGTCCATGCAAAATCGAACCAATTGCATATGCACGAAAAAAGGCTGTACAAATATGTGAAAATAAAGTTGTACACTGAGATGTAAAATAGCAGCAAAACAACATTGAGCACTTTGTTGTGAATTGACACCATAAAAACAAACTTGTGCTTAACTTGTGCATGTGAACTGCTTTTATTTAAAGACAATTCAAAGTGTTCTAGAAAAGTCAAAACGTTGCAAACTTCTAAAGAGATCCTGCAATACTATAAGATTTAAAAAGCTTAGAAAAATGGTTTTAGAAAAGAAGGGAGAAAAAAATCAGTTAAAACCTAATTAGGATTGCTTCACATTATGAACACATACCAACACCAATAATGCGTGCAAAGGTAGAAGTCAGGCCCTGTAAAACGCAAAGTGTGTGCACATCTGAGAGTTCAAACCATCCTTCAGAATGAATGAATTGGAAATAGAGGAGCTTGAAAGAGCATAACTCACTGTTACAGAGAAACCTTTTTCATCTTTTCAAACCATCGTATATGTCTTGTTAAGGTAGCAGAGAAGAAGGACCTTTGGCTGTTCAGAGAGAAGAGTATTTAAAGATTGAGGCATATAAGGAAGATAGAAATGTATAGTTTGAAGCAGGGAGACGTATGTCTCAGAATAGTAGATGCAGACAAAGGAAAGATGATGTAGGAAGAACGTATTTTGTATTTCAAAGCTGTCCTCTGTCTTCATGCATCCTACTCAGTTCAGACTCATCCCTGCATTGGAACCCAGTCAGATCCCAGTGCTGCAGCGGACTGCTGGATTTGGTGTAGAAACACAGGGTTTGAACATGCGTTTGCAGTCACAAGCATCTGAGACACTCATGAATGTGAATCTGCCATGAAAAGTCTAATCTTTACAGAAAACTGGCTGTGGATAAAGGCCAAATTAGACTTTTCACTTGATTAGCTACGCTTTGTTGTGGTTTAACATGAAAGTGCACTGATACTCAGAGGGGCATTAGAGCTCAGACACTTAGGGGGAGACACTTTTGCAAATACAGGCCAGGTACTTTAATATACAAATGTAGCTACAGTTGAAATTCACCTTTTTACAGCAGCGGGACTCTGAAATGAAATTGGATGACAGTGTTAATTGTATTAGTCATGCTGTCAGCTTTCATATTAAAAATTCTGCATGGACACAGACAAGCTTTCAGCCACATAAAACTGCTCCAAGGTTTCTGTTGTGACACTGCTTTGGAGATATGGTAGTATGAGGTATGGCATATGGTGATTAAAAATCCTTCCCGAGAGACAAGGCAGAGCTGTACATGGTGATTTCACGGGACTACTGCTTCACTGGTACTCATCTCGTACCCTCCCAGAAAAGTCCAGTCTGCTCTGTCCAGACAAATGCCACAGACTTAATCATTTTTACATGTTTTGTCTTAATGTCTAATCAGTACAAAGTTTTTATGAATTAGTCCAGTAGATCAACTTTTCACAGCAGTTGTGACATGGGCAGCAGAGAGATAAACCTTTGTGTCAAAGAGGCAGATCTGTTTTGTTTCACCCTTGTAGTCCATCCACAAGCTCATTGGTTTTTGTTGATACTGTTTCCGTTGAATTTATTTTGACTAGAATTTATTATTGATGATTTACTTTGTAAGGAAAAATATATCTAAGATCAGAACAGGTCTACGCCATAAATCCGGAACAAAGCTCAATGGAGCTCTAGTGAAACTTTTTCTACAAACCTCCAACAAGACTAGGATGGATTAGTGACGCATCACACCTCAAGAGAATACATTAGATATATGGCAAATACGATTTATAATGACGTGGACACAGTGTTTCCGAATGATTGGAAGCAGTTTCATGTAAATTTGTCCTGCATGATACATGCAACCCCACTGCTGTAGGAGCAAAACAATCATCGTGATATCACGCCTTCATCATGCTGATGAAAGCGTTGTAACCTCTATTTTTCACTTAGTTTTCTTTATTGTGTTCATTGTATCTTTGCAACAGGAGGTAGGAGTAGCCAAGTTCCTATTTTCAACCATACGCCAACGGCTCTGAGCTAGAAAATGTATGTTTTGTGGCTGTACTGTACTCTTATGTTAAATTAACTGACATAAAGATCTTCACTCAACAAGCTGACCTGATCTCAGGTCAGCTTTTCGCCCCCATGAGACCTTTGATTGGTCAGCTCTTAGCCAACCAGCAGGAAATAGGAAGGAAAAAACTTGAAGATCCCTGGACAGTAATTGGCTCCTCACTGTCTGAGAAATAAATAAAGAAACACATTGGTGGCAGTGTTTATATCGATACCAACTGAAAGCAGATATATTTGTTTGTCGTTAATTATTTGCAAATGGACTCAGTAAATACAGAGCAAGGTTTCCTCGGTACTGAGCTAAGCATATAGACAAATCATTGTTCTTATAGCAGGCCTGCAAAGCATGTGTGTGTGGGCGTGAGTTGTTGGGGGGGGGGCGTTGTTGAGGCCCTGCACATATTTTCCCATGACCGCCTCATGCTGACATGTTGCAATCAGCACTTGATAAGTAGCAGCGTAACAACAGAATGACAGTTTTCATGTTATATCTGTGTGATGCATCTGTATAAATATTGATGTACTGAAGAGAGGAAGATAAATGTTGAAAAAAGTTTAAAAAAAAAATATATAAAATTCTAAAATATAAAAAAATGTAGATAGAAGAAAACAACAGTTACTTTATTTCTAAATGCTGCAAAAGATTGCTTAATGTAAAATTGTGCTTTTATCGTTATATATTGAGCACAGATTAACTATAAAGACCATATAGTGTGTTGGTGTGTGTGTGTGTGTGTGTGAGCCTGTAGAGTTGTGCGTGGCCTCTAATTGGCCACTGTAACTGGGTTTCCTGCAGCGATTTGAGCAGACTGCAGGGACTGCAATACATGAGCATGCGTGCCCATACACATACACACAATAACAGGCGAGGCTGCAATTAATGAAGGCAATAATGTCAACACAGAGCCAATGCCAGCATGAGAAAGTGAAAGAGAAATGTAATAAGAAGAAAGAGAGAGAGGTTGTGAAATTGTTTATTCCTCAAGCTTTTTATCCAAAAGGTGATATACAGCAGAAATATACAGGAGACAAGAAGCATTGCATACTATGAATCAATCAGTAATGATCGCAGTGACGCTGCAAAAACCCAGCCATTGAGAGGGATCTTATTTTATTTTTTAATGGCGCACGAGTATTCTCTCCCTCACCTTAAACTCAATGTTTTTGAAAAGAACAATCAAAGCTATTCATTTTACTCAAACAGATCAACATGTAGACCAGAAGCATCTTAACAAGCAGCAGCTACATCTACCACAGCTGCTCTCACCTCAAAGATAAATGGTTGATTGAAAAAGATGATCAGCCCAATTGTTGATCAAACAAACGAGCAAATGTTTTATATCTTTTTCTATCATACCCTGATTTGATTTTCATTCTGAATAAAGTAATGTTTGGGCCACTATTGCATCAAATACAATCCATACAGTCTCTGATAAGGTAGAGTTAAATGAGGTGTTTTTGATGGATTTGACATTTCAGTGGTGGCATTTTATGACACTGAAAGCTTCCAGCTAAATATCAGTATCGCTTTAAGGTTAGTGGCAGTAGCTAGTTTTGTGGATTTTTTTAGCCCCAACTTTTTGAATGTTTTGCACGCGTCATGATAGTGAGGGACTTGCAAAAGGGAAGGGCCCAAGAATCCCCAGAGAGTTATTAAGATGGATTGGTTTGATCGCAGAAGCGATAGGGTGGCAGATACAGCATGCTGTGTTAGGGAACGGTGGTTGTGATCGCAAAGCTGGCTCTCAAGAATCCTCTGAAATCCACTCTTAGCCAGAATGAGAATTTGCTTTGGCATTGGAAGGAGTTTTATTTGCCCCTGCCATTACTTTTTCAATTTAAGCAGTGTTAGATACAATATTGAACTAACACACATATATATATATGCCCATTTTCAACACACAAAGCCTTTTGCATCACCTTCTTGTGAGATCAAGAGTAATACAGCAAGTTAGAAAGTACAAGATTACTTGTTGATGGCTATCTTGTAAATAAAACAGTTTTGGCCTTGTAAACAAAGACACATGGCATATCCTAACTAGCCTATTTACTCAATCAAATCTTGCTGAACAGAGAGGATTTTTGTGTCCGTGTGTACGTATGTGTGCAGTGAATGGGATGCCATCTTCTCCAGTTCCTTCTCACACATGTATATTTCATCAGCACAGAGGTGGGAGGAAGGGTGCATGTATTTGCACATGCATGAATGCAACCACACTTGCGTGTGTGTGTGTGTGTGTGTGTGTGTGAATGAATGCACGGATCTGCTTTACACATTTGTGTTTGGGAGTGTGGTATCACCTCCACAATGAAGTCACATATTCTCCCAGGCTACAAGTTGATTAAAATTATTTTGAATTATAGTGCTTTGCTTTTGTGGACATACACATGTAGTACATGGGTACAAACAAAGGAGGGACATTTTTGGATGGACAAGTTTGTAAGCAGCCCCTAGCATATCATTGGGCTGTGGGGATTTTCTGCTCCTCATAAACCAATTAAGATTGTAAAAGGGAAATCCTCAACATCCTTTGGCATATTTTTTGGTTCCCTTCACCTTATCTCTCTTTTCTTCTTCTTGTTCTTCTTCCCAGTGTCCCTCCTATTTCGTTCTAGCCTGATAACCTCTCTTTTTCTTCCTGTCTTCTCCTCCACTTACCCCCCATCGTCCTCCCTCTCGTCTCTCCTCTCCGCTGTGTTTTAGATTAGTTTTATCATCTCGGTATTATGTTGTAGCCGTAGGGTAGAGTGTCTGTGATAGCAATCTCAGCTGTTCGATTATATCTTGTTGCTCCTTTGCTGAAATATAAGATGGTGTATTGATATATTGTAAGAGAAGACATTTTCTGAAGCAAGTCTGCCTTGATTGTATCCCTGATCTAACTAAACAACTTGGGGATTAAAAACTCCTTTCAAATAAAACATGCTTCAGGGCTCTTTGTTTAAAAAAATCCAAACACTTCAACTACAAGTGGAAGATCATTTTCTGAAATATTTGTAGGTCACATACCAAAGCTCTGGGGATGCAGGGAGTTTGGAGAGATAAAAGATGGGAATCTATAGTTTGTAGTGCAATCAAGTCAAGCCAAAAATCGTACATTTAATAGACCATAAAAATGTAGATTTTTTTTTTTAAGTACTGAGATGGGGTTGAACTTCACAACTTCAGATAGTACAACAGATAATCAACCCTGCAACTTCAGATTCAGAGTTCGTGTATTTATGCTTTTAAAATGATACTTCAAAATGTCAAATCAGCTCTTTTTGAAGCCCTGACATTTGGCCCCAAGGAGACTCAGTAGTTAGTGGTGTCGCTTTAGAGGATGAAAGTACTGGGTATAAATCTTGGCTGGGGCAGCATCTTTCTTTGTACAGCTTGATTTCTTCAGGGCGCCATCATCAAAACATGGATGGAAGGTCAGTTCTTGTGTCAGATCCCTAATTAAAGCAAAGTTGTACTGTACAAATATCAGGAACAAGCAGAAAAAAAATACTATCGACAAAAGCAACAAGTTACTGCCGTTTGTGGTCTGGTGGCCTGGTAATTCAGTGGCTGCAGGATCTATCTTTTGTTCATGTAATCGATGATTTACTTAATTAATAATTCAGGACCCAATTTGCACCTCAGTTCTGACCTTTCTTTTTTCCCATGAAAATGCATTTCATGTCCATTCAATGATTTTTCTTTTTTAGATTTGATGGTTAAAAAGCACAATAAATCATCTGGAAGATTAGGATGAGGAAAGAAAGAAGTGTATGAGGGCATTAGCGAAGTAGTTGTTTGTAGCATCAAATCTTACTTACTATGCTATTGATGTGAATGTCTAGTCTCTCTACAGAATTATGCTGAGGTTCTGGTGGTTTAAGGTTTACTGTTACTATACTTTAAAATCCCTGCACAAACACTTTGATTCTGATGTGCTACCACTGAACCTGTAAAGTTGCTTAAGCACCTGCTTGTGCTCTACATCCCACCACCTGGAACCGGTGGGTTTGTTCCCTAATGTCTTTTCATCCACCTGGTGCGCGCTGAGTAAATGATGCGCTCCCAAAGTTAGAGTTTGGAAAAACTAAACTTCCATCCCTTAATGCACTTATTAAAAACTCTTGCTGCCGTCGACCCACAATTTCAGTCTGAATTCCTCTTAGTTTCCTTGCTCCTCCTCTCAATCTGAACACACACACACATATACAGACAGACACACATGGGACGAAGTGTCAGTCAAGATAGATGCTTAAGTTGGATCAACATCCCAAATGGCAACATGCTTTTTGTGTATGTGTGTGTGTGTGCTGAGCTGCTCCCATGGGCTGTGCCAAAGAATTTGGCACCGTTCAGCTCTGCTACTTCCAGCCTGCCATTGAGATGGCTCAATCCTCAAGAGTTGTGAAACTTTCTCAATGCTGCAGAAAATATCGAAAAACATGTAACTCTGAATGGTGAATGAGGATATTTTACTGTTGAGAAGCTGTCATTGTCATTCCAGAAGATCACTGTGCTGACTATAATCATGCTGTCCGAGCTCTGTATAGTTAAATACACACGCCACAAAAATACAAACATAACACTTGTGTCTTCACTACCATTTTCCATGAATTAAAGTGAAAGATCTAAAATGTCTTGTATGCAAACAAAAGGCATTTTTCTGCAATTTCAATTGCAAATTAGGTTCACAAATTTGGTAAAATCAGAATTAATGAGCAGTCATATGCATTTTATTTTATTTTAAAGTAACACCTTTATTAGACACTCAGCTAGAGCTTCACACACAGCAATTTTTAAGGAGCAGCTTAAAACCTGGTATGACTACGATTTGCGTCACTCGGTGCCACACATCCCCTTAGAGACTGGCGTATTTACACATGGTCTGCGGTTGTGGATGTTCTGCCAAATTCTCTAAAATGACGTTGGAGGCAGCTAATGGTGGTGAAATGAATGTTCAGTTCAACAACAGCACTGGTGGAAATTTCGGCAGTTACCGTAGAACGCCAATTGCACCATCACTCAAAATTTGTGGCATCTGTGGCAACGTGTTGACTAGAAGAACTGCACGTTTTAGGGTGTCCTTTTATTTGGAGCAGTCCAAGGCGCACCTGTGCAATAATCATGTTCTTTCTTGATATGTCCCACCTGCCAGGTTGATGGATTGTTTTAGCAAAGGTTCAGCCCTCACAAATACATTTTTTTTTCGTTACAATTGTTAACCAATTTTGAGAGAAATGTGTCTGCATATCTTTTTCTTCAATTCATGGAAAATGGGAAAAAGACAAAAATGATGCTGCATTTATATTTTTGTTGAGTATATATACTAGAATGTCATGTCTGACATTATCCCAGCTCTGGCCATACTAATGCATGCACTACTTAAAATTCTAAATGTCTCATCATATAAACAGCAGTGCAAAATAAGTTTCTATGATATGGCAGCATCTCAGAGTTCTACTTGCCCACCACACCCTTTCTTTTTCTCTATTTTCTCTCCGGAATCCATCAATTTCCAGATCTAAACTAATAAATATATGCTTGTATGTATAAATTATTTAAAAAGTACTTGCTGTATGTCAGCACTGACTTGACAGCCTGTCCAAAACACATAAATTATCTATAAAGACACAGAATGACACATCCTACATTTCTCATTCTATATAGAGTACACACCCACCCACACATATTCAGTCTAAACCTTGATGACTGGGTCTTTTCCTATCGGATCGGAAGTGCAGCGTCTGCAACTTTCTCTCTATCCTTCAAAAGCAGTGAGAGAATCACTTTCTCTGATCCATTTGCTTCACCGCCTCAATGTATCTCCGTAGCTCTTTCACTCGGCTGCATTTTCTGCCTCCTGACATTGGACGTTGCAGGCGAACTGAACTGTACTGTATAGATTTTATGTAATCGTAATATAGATTTCTGTTGTATAGATTCATTTTAAACTACTTCCTTCAATGTCTGTTTAATGTTCTGCAAATCCATTTGAATATTTCTAAGTTTTACCCCATTTGCCTGTATTTCCCTTTTCCATCCCCTCTCACAGTCATCTCTTTTGCTCCTGTCACTCCCCAGTTTAAGTCACATGTTTCCCCTCTGTTTTATTTCATTTGCAACTCACTCACTCTATATTCTTACATTTTCTGTTAATGAAACCCATCCATGATTCACTCTGCCATTTTAATAGCATATTTCTGACCAATGTAATACTCTATTACAAACTGTCTTGCTTCCCTCTTTGCATAATTCAGATTGTTAGACGATGCGCCACATACAGCACAGCTGCAGAGGTAGACATAATGAGCATTTCAGTGGTAATCCGTGGTTTAAAGATTTGCAGTAGGCTTAAACAATTGATCAAATCGAACCAAATCCCAAAGTGCATTCAGGAGGGTAGTTTTGTAATAAAGGCTTTCAGTTGTCAAACTGTGTCCTCATGGTGACACTTTACCTCAGTACCTGAGGGCTCCATGATGGGAAGCTGAAAAGGCTCGAAATGAAAATCTTGAGTGCTCATTAAAAAAAAAAAAAAACTAACAGAAAAAAACATCCACTCTGGCTGCTACCAGAAACAAAATACACATGCATAAAACTTTCTCCATGGTCCATTTTTCTTTTGTTCTAATCAAACTTTGTGGCCACCAGGGTTCTTGGTAAAATGGGAACTTGTAAGTGTGCAATTAAAATCTCATTTTATGACAGGTGAGATCATGTTAGCTCTTCGTAATCCCACCCAATGCTTGCTGATAGGTAAAAGCCCTTTTGCACTAATCATTGCCGTCTTCATTCCTTCATTCAGGAGTGAAGATGCTGCCCTTGACCCAGGGCTGCAAGGTCAGGTCTGTTTTGCACTTTTCAGCCACAAAACAGTTTTTGCAGTTTGCGAGAGTTTCAGCTGCCATTTAGAACAAGTCCATCACGGCGCATGTTTTCCATCGGCAAAAGTCCTTGCTAAGTTTTCTGTAAGCAAATCTTTCATGTGCTAATACCGTATGCCTTACAAAGATATAAAGTGTTACTGCAGAGCTTATTGATGTGGCTACAAAAACAAATCTCCCGTTTTATGTGTCACTCAGGACTTTAAATCAATGATATTTTTTTTTTATCCCTAGAAAAATACAACAGGAAAGCAAAACACTGAATTTTAAGATATCCTGTCCTATATGTGCAAAATAAGATAGACACCTGGAGTTGGAAAAACTGGGCGAGCAGCACCTATTCATGTTCAGACTTTACAGTCTAGAGCTCTCTGTAGTTTGGGATCTTTACTAGTAATGTTCTGCATCAGAAGGCATAAAGATAAACATGTTTTGCAACTTCATTATCTAAAAAATGATAGGCATGATAAAAGAGTCAGAGAGCTTGAAGACCACTTAGTGAGCATCTTGGGTTTAAGCTAAAATAAAAGGTTTACTCAATTTCCATTATAGTTGCTGGTTAGCAACACAAAAGAACATTTTAGTTCATACGAATCTGCTCAAGTCAGTAAAGATGTTTCTTGTACTTATTTGCTTTTCTGCCAGCAAAAGCTTTCTATCAATTATGTTATGATGATGATGATGATGATCATCATTTTTTTGTTCTAGAATGTTGATATCCCAAATGTTCAGTTAATTTTAAGTCCACATTAGTCACGTCACAGGCAGAATATTTTTGTAGGTTTGGTTATTGGAACATTAAATCAAATCTTCTAACCTGCCGTCCTTTGGAAATGTGTCGAATCTAGTTTAAATCAGGTCCAAAGCACATATTAATAAATGCAAAATATTGGCAAAGTGATTGTAGCAATTATATTCTCATTTCAAAAACACTGTATTGTTATCAATGTTGTACTTCCAGTTGTAATACACTTACTGTAGATGGATGTGCGGTTATGTACAGTATGTGTTTGCGCTGACTGGCTGTAAACAGTAAACATTTCATTTGAATGCCTCCCTTTGAGAAACACATACAGTAAAAGGTTAGAAGTAAAACCTGTGCTATAGTAAAGAGTGTGAATATACTCTAGAGACTTGGTGTGGCAGCCACAAGGGTGATAAGTTTAATTCATTGTGATGAGTATAAACTGGTCTGTGCATCCACTGAGGATGTTGAGTTATTAAGGCAGCGCTTATTCTTCTCATTATGAGGAGAAGAAACAGGTGCACATAAGCACATTAAAGTGGATCTATGGTTCAAGAGGACTATGGGAATTATAATACAAAGAACCTGTTGCAATAGCAATACATTTTATGATGATGAAAGAAGGAAATGTGCTTTTTTTAAATTGGAAAATACAGATTTTTTTTTTCTAGAATATAATTTCCACGTTTGATTGTAAAAGGGAAAACATTTCATTGTGTCCCGTCCTCTATAGTTAAATAAAGTAGTAGTAGAATATAAACCAATACTATGGGCTAATAGACGGCTCAAGCACATTTCACCAGCGTGTGAAAATGACAACTGTGACAATGAAAACCAGACATGGCGTCTGTGCTGTGCTCTGCTTTGTCCCGGGCAAATGAAAGTATTGGACACCCAGAGGTGCCCTGCGGGGCAGCTGCAGCCAGTGAGCTGCCAAGTGAAAAGGGTTGCATAATAGTATTAGAAGTAAATCAGAGTGCACATTTAACTTTTGGAGGATTGATGATGGCTGAAGTTTGAGCTTCAGGACGTATCCAGATGATGTTCTATTGGTCCAACACTCATGTGTCTAACCCTTTATTTTTTGTCCTCTTATGATTCTCTTTTTTTTAATCATCTATTTAAAAAGTCAGTCAGTCTCACTGATACCTCTTTTGGATGCCAACTCAATGCAGCCCCCCCTACTGCTGAAAACTTGCTGACCCATATCTATCTTATATCATCCAATGAATATGTGTGCTGAGCCTTCCTTTTCCTCTCGGATCACTTGTCTTATTTTAATTACATCAAGTAAGCATACAGGCAAATATGGACCATAATGACTACATGAGTTATTGAACATCTGTACTGTCAATTACATGTGTCTCATTAAACGACAATGATCATTTGTGCAGCACCCCACTAAATGAAGTGCTCGTGACAGCGTACGTGCTATTTATGGAGCAGTACAATGACGTTATCTCAGTAAACACTGGATAGATTAACAGCATGTGGTGAGTTTTCCATCTGTTGACAGTAGACATGAACGTGAGCAGCAGTGTAATTATTCAAATCCTTTACTTGAGTAACAACCTATCAATTAATATAAAATTAGCTGCAATTAAAATCCCCTTCCTACATATTTTCCTTTCCTGAACTATTCAGGAAGATGAATGGGTGGATGCAGAAATGGGAGCAGGGACCGATGTATAGTATTTAGTTAATTGTACCACCAGTTTCCCACCTCAGGTCCTGTGTTGTAGTTTGGTTTTTTTTTCCTTGCATTGCAGATGTTGCAGAGACAGACATGTGAAGGTTTGCGTTTCGATAAGTTGAGTTGAGTTGGAGCTGGAGATAGTGAAGTGAACTCCACTATGTGATTGGACTAATAATCTCTTTGACAGCTTTTTGCCCAGCAGGTTCCTGAAAATCATATGTCCAGGCACACAAAAATCCCACAAATTGGAAACACGGGATCCACTTAAGTAGAGCTGCAGTCTGCAGCAATGAGTCTGTGTTTGTGTGTTAGGGGTGACTGTTGGGGTAGCTGCAGGTAATCAAGGTGACCGGACAAGCTTGAATTTGCCAGGTTTGGTGGCACAGCGTCCACCTCCTGTATGTTAGACTTCAGAAGGATTGGCATTAACGCACTTGCAGAGGAAACCCAAAGTTATCTAATGGTGCTGCCAAGGTCTGTCTTTCATCAAGCTTTTTGTACACTTTTCTCCTCTTCATTTCATAAAAAAAAAAAAAACAATTTTCTTACAAGGTCACTTGGTTAGCAGCATAGAAATGGACAAACATACAGTTTCCAACTTTCACTGCTCAAAAGACCTTGATGTGTAGTGGCCCACCTCGACATCTCTTCCTACTTCATAATTTCCATCTTTTACTTTCTTGTGCTCTATTTACCTTGTTTTTCATCCTGCAAATAAATCCTGTAGCCTTCATTGTGATCTTATATACAAAACATCCTTAGTTTCCTTGGAGGTGATTTCTCAGTCAGTCTGTTATTTCTCTGCCACAGGATAAGACTGAGAGCTGCTTTCCCAATAGTTAGTTTAGTTCACTGTAGCCTCAGACAGGGCCAGAAAGGTGTTACAGAGTTAGAAAAGTCACAATGTCTAAAAGTAATCATTCCTTTATAGTTTGTGCTTACTTATGCATTTCTTAATTTTTTGAGGGATAAGGTCCACAGTCAACAAAAGACTAGCATGTGCTGTTTTGCATCAGATAAAGATGCATGGAGGCTTTTCCTGCTACTGCTCAGGATTGCAGCTGATTTAAAGTGTTTGATAGATAGAGAAGCAGAGGGGCTGACAAATAGCAAGAACTAAAGAAGAAGTAAGCGATGAGGGAAAATGAGCCGTTGGTAATGGAGGAAGACATAGAGAACAGATATGGAGATCGAAAGAGAAGCAGAAACACGGAGAGAGGAGGAAAGTGAAGCTGCCAAGAGTCTATCAGCGGCATGTGACAGGTGTAGCAGATCATTATTCCGCTGACTTCACATACAGTGTCTAACATTTGCTCTTTTTCTCTCCCTCTCCATCATAAAACTGCAGTGCTTTCGAAAAGTTTTCTTTTAAAAGATCTTCAGTCTCTTCTTTGTGCTCTCTGTCTCAAGACAGAAAGAGTCAAAAATTACAACTGTTATCAGTCGTTTTTAGTCTCGCTGCATCTGTCCGTAAAAATAATGGCTTCTTTTATTTTAAAAACAGGTCCTCAGGACAACAACAAGCAAAAAAACAAAGAGAGTCATAGTCTTTACATAGCTATCATTAATTCATCAGTAGCATCCTATTTTCCATTTTTAAAATACAAACCTTCTAGATTAGAAGAATTTAAAGAAGGTCAAGGTCCATCCTGTTGTGACATTCCTCCAGGGTCTCAGCAGTCAAACCAACATTAGAGCAGCCTCTATGTGGCCTGAAAGGCAAAAACAGGGGAAACAAAACAATTTCACAAAAACTCTCTTTTCCTGAAGAGCTTTTTCCTGCGCGAACAAGGTGAAAACTGGAGAAACAACTCAAACGAGCTTAGCAAACTTTTTTGTGACGGAATGTAGATAGTGATGACCGAACAACAAGAGGACACTGTCGAGACATTTTACTTACTGAGTGGATTGAACTCAGCCCGGAGGAGTAGGATTTTAAATGATGCCCCGATGACCTGCTTGTGAAGTTTCCTACTTTGTATGATGACTTTGAGATGTAAATTTATGAGGTTTTATTCAAATTATAAGTTTTACCCTCTGTCTCTGTCCACTCAGAATAATCTCATTCCACCTCTACCTTTGTCCGAATTTACCGTACTCTTTTGCACATTTCCCCATCCCTCTGTCCCCTCTCTGTCTCTGTAGGGTGCTGTCAGTGAACAGGTTTGTAGCTACTTGTCTTTATTAAAGACAGGCAGGACGAAAGCAAAGGGGACCTGAGTGTGTGTGTGTGTGTGTGTGTATGTTGAAACTGAAAAATGCAGAAGTGATGTGCTGCATGCTCCATCAAAACTGTGACAACTGGAGAGGGAGGGAGAGGCATACCCACACACACATGGGCACGCAGAGTGACACAAAGTTGGGTCCGGGCTGGGTTTTCATGGCTTGTAAGCTGTTTGTTTGTGCTCAGAGGACCGTTTCTGAAATTCAGTGGAAGATGATTTTTCTCATGAATGTTATTTTAATGGAGCTCTGGATGAACTTTGATCCTGGAAATGTGTTTGGTCAAATCAGATTGATCCCAGAATCTTGTTTACTTCACACAACGGGCAGCACGTGGATGGGACATAATCACATTCCTCCTTTCAGGTCTGTTGTCACTGATGCCAGCTCTGTTCTGTACCTATGAGATATCTGCTGTTTAGCTCCCAGCTGTAGTCTTTCCATGTAGTCACATGCAAGGGTGAGGAGGTTGTGCTGTCTCTCTCTTCTTATTTCTTCTCAAAGAACAGGACCATCCTGCTAAATATAACCTATTACAAACAGGCATACAAGTTCGTTGCTGCTACAACTACTGTTCCTGACTTTTACTCTTGGTGCTTGCTATCGTATTTAGAACTAGCAATACTGATATGATATTTATTACTTCTATACATTGAACATTCACTCACAGGTTTTGTGTCTTAAACAATTTTTTAATTAATGAATATTTAATGACAACTTACTAATTGAGAAATGCACTGAATGTTCTACTACCCCTCCAAATCTCCTGTTGTTGTTTCTCCCTGTTGTCCTTTACTCTGTGTGTCCACTGAGCCATCCATGTAAAGTTTGTCTCTTCATCTGTTATTATAGTCACCAAAAAGACCATACTTTTTCAGAAAAATGGCACTCGTTACTTGTGTGCTTAAAATAGAATTCTGGTATTATTTCAATTTATGTGTTGTCAAAACTACCCCCTTGTCCTCTACATTTTGTTTATTTCCTATGGTCATACATTATTGGACTTTTCTCTTACAAAACGTAATGATTCTCAATGGTTTTTTTTCTGCAGTTTCACGACCTGCCATATTAAAACAATCAACATTTCCCGTTTCAGTGTTTCAAGAAACTACACTGATGTGATCAGGAGTATTGTTTCCATGCACAACTGATCATGGCACAAACACAGTGAATGACTCGAGACATATGGCAAACAAATACAACACAGTTGGAAGTGGTACTATAAATCAGTGTGGCCTCCAGCCTAACCAATCAAATCCCATCTTTCTTCTCTTTAAAAAAGCCCTCTTTGTTTAAGGAACGTCACATTTGGTGATTAAAAAAAAAAAATCCAAAGCATTTTTTATTTCAGAGGGAATTAATATCCCCGGTTTTGTTTAACCATTTCCCAAACTTTCCACTAGATTGTAAAGGTCTGATGTATTTACGAAACCACAAATTAGTTTTAAGTGTTTTTTTTCGTTGCGTCTTTTTCATGTTAAAAAACAAAAAAAATTACAATTCATAAAAATAGCACAAATGAACCTGGAAGTGTTGGCCTATCTGAGATCCACCACATTTGGCAGAGCATCCTGGTATAACAGTGCTTTGAAAAGGAAAGAAAGGAGAACATTTGATGGGTTGTGTCATCACCAAACTGCCCACACCAATGAACTGTTCCTAGCAAGCTGGTCTTTCAGGAGGTTTGCCAACTGATTCACGGAACTGTGCAGCTACACACCCACACAACTTCAATCATTAAGTCAGATTAGGTCAAAACTCTGAAATGAATTGTATGGTTTGTACGTATTACATTTTCATTAATATATACTATATTGTTTTTTTTTAAGACGATTCAGAATACATTCATTGCACGAGGTTTCTGACTCCTCCTGATGCTGAAGGAGCCTGTTTTGCTACTGTTCAGCTGTTGTATTCAAAAATGACAAACATACTGGCTTCCCTGGGCCAAAACCTCTGGTGTAACTCTAGAGGAGGAGACCATCCAGGCAGCAAGGGCACTTCCTCAGAGGTCCAGGAGACAGTGACGGGTGGTGCATGTCTGTCTGCTTCATTGGGAGTTGCCTTTGGTCTTTGAGGCCTTATTTTCCAGCTTCGATGACCCTCTTGAGCGATCCTCTCCGCTGGCTTTGTCAGCCTAGACAAGATTCCGCCAAGAGGGCAGGTGAAATACAGTAACTACCTAAACCCTTGTTATTTGCTACTTTGAGGAAACCACGTTGGTTTAGTTCTCTGGCTGATTGGGAGGGGTTTTAGGAATGTAATGTAGCTCAATGCTTTCGGTCTTTCCCCGTGAGCAGTGGAAAGAGAGGTTATGCTGCACCTGCTTTGTCTAGTTTGTGCATTAGCATGCTATTACAGATGTTTGGACCAGTTTTTTTTGTCCTTTGGTGATAGTGTTCCTGAAAGGACCTAATAATCTCTCTTTCATGGCTCTATCCAAATAGTCCATTAAAGGGCAAATTCTGTGTGCAAAGGAAAAAAAAAAGCCAAAACAGGTTATGCATTGTAACCTCTGTTCTACTTCCACAGGTGGAGCCCGCTTCTATTGGACTGATTGTCATTTGAGGAGAACTGTACCCATAGAGTGCAGTAGAGGGCTTAATTTGTGCTAATGCACATCATGTACCATCCAATACAACCAACCCTTGGTAGACAAACACACACACAGATTCTCATTATAAGTAGTTGTTAAATGCTGTGTTTGAGTAGCAGTTTTGGTTTTAAAGAATGTAATGGATTTTTTTAAATTTCTTTTATTCCAGTATACTTATAACAGTATGGCATTTATATCTGTGTATGTGTGTGTGTGTGTGAGTGTGAATACGTTTCAGTCAGTTTGGTAACATCAGACAGAGGGCAGCTTGTGGTCAACTCCATTTATTCAGGCCTGGCGCTCGTATGCATGTGTTGTGTGTGTTATTATGAACTTGGGGATTTCACTGTGGACTATATGTATGTTCGTGTTGTTCTTGTGTATGTGTGTGTGTGTGTGTGTGGATGTGTTTGTGTTTGTATGTAAAACATAGAATCACTCTCTTTGTGCAACCTCTCTCTCTCTCTCTCGCTCTCTCTCTCATTCTAATTTCATTCTCTCACCATTTTCTTGTTTGTCTCTCGTTCTTTCCCTTTATTCTCTTTCCTGTCACATATGTGTAAATCGCCCTGCAGTGGCAACAGACTCATCTCCATTTTTAGACTCTGCGTCCTGTTCCTGTGTGGGTGCATATGACTCCCTTCCTCCCTTTTTTGTGGTGAGCGTCTTTGTATGTGAGCCTGTTTGTGAATGTTGGGATCATTACGTCCGTGTGCGTGTGTGTGTGCACGCAGGAGGTCAGGTCAAGCTATTATGGCAGGGGGGGTATTGCAGGGGATTGTGGGAGGCATGCAGACAGGCAGGGGACTCAGAAGTCCCCTTGTTTTTGAGTGATGGGCTTAAACCTGCACTAACTTCTGAACCCACAGATCTACCGTTAATATAATGAAACATAAAGTCTTCTTAGTTTGATTTGAGGTATAAATGTGTTTGTTTTGTTTTCCATATCTGTCTTGTGTCATTAAGACAAGTGAGTCTTTGTTTTGTTGTTACTGAATTCTATATAAACTCAGCACAAAAACTAAGGAAATTTGTGCTTGGTCGATTATTTCTTTGTTGTTGCAATGCTTCTTGGCAATAAATATAATACCGTTGTTGGTTTCCCTAAATGGTGCCACATTGGTAAGGAAAATGCATTTGTGGGATGACCAGCAGAGTTGAGTATGTATACCATACACAGCCACAGCCAGAGCCAGCTTGGTCACACACTACAATGGCATGCCATCCCACAGCAGTGTGCGACCAAGCTGGTAATGAGCATGAGGAGGAGGTGCCAGGCTGTTGTGGCTGTGTATGACTCATCCACATGCTACTGAGGACCCTGTTTGTTCAATTAATAAATTGTTACATTGCCAATATGTATTGTTTCCTCAGACTTCAATCATCCAATCCAATAAACGACACCGAACGAGAGGTAATAGCAGAATGAGCTGTTTGGCATTGGCAGGAAAGATTTTCATGGGCGTAAACCACATTCTCAACTCTGCTGCTCATCCCACAAATGCATTTTCCTTTCAATGTGGCACCATTTATAAGGGAAACAAACAGGCTTTCCAACGTAATAAAATGTATTACCTAAAAGCATTGTTACAACAAAAAAATAATCGACCAAACACAAATTTTCTTACTTTTTGTGTTAAATATATACAGTATATCGTATACAGTTTGTATAAAATTGTACAAAGAGGTATATAAGTAAATTCTCTTAAAAAAAATACTTGAAATGTAACAGTGAAATTGCACATAAGCTTAACTCAAGTAAAATAATACAAATTTGACATAAATATGACTATCAACACTGATTGATCAATAAACCTTTGCTAGTTATCACAAGATGAGAGTAAAGCGCTCCTGTCATGTCCCACACGTTTCCTAAGCTGTAGTGTCATTTTGAGCACCATGGACAGCAGCCGCAATAAGAGCACTTGGTAAGCTGTTACATTACACCACCTCCATCTGCACCAGTCATCAATAAAAAGGTGCCCAGTCTGTTGACATGACCTTACAAGATGACATATTATTAAACCATTTACAGCAGGTTACACACTCAACAAACAATCAAATGGCAGACTGATAATCGTAAGTACCCTTTAATCCACATGCGCAAATGAGTTCATGTGAAATCATTTCAAATTGGACATGATTTTCTTATCGATCATGTTAAAGTGGATGTAATGGTGTATAATACAATATTTGAATCTATACTGGAACCACATGGGGAGGTCTTTGTGACCAATTTAGTTTATCCAACACTGATAGCTCATTATTTCAAATATCAAGCAAGTAGATTCCTTTGAATTATTTGAATTATTTTAAAGTCATGAAACAGAGCCTCTGGCAACAACAGAAGCATTTGGGGCTTTATAGAACAATAAGTACACCATTGTCCTTCCAGGCACACACTGAAGCATAGCTACAAAAAAGGTTGGATTGAAAGTTCATATTTTTTATCTAATTTATTCAATTTCTTGTATCTTCATCCTTTTTTTTTATTTGAACCTTTTCTTAAGTGAGACAGAGAAAGAGAAAGTGAAAACAGAAAACCAGAGAAATATGGACAGACTTGTATAAGCCAAGTATGTAGAAGTGTCAGGTCAATGTGTGTCTCAGTGTGTGTACCCCCCTCATTGCCTGTTTGGGTGCATCCATATTCAGATAGAGCTGGCTGGAATGACATATTTGCCCATGTTAACACTTCACCCACATATTTAATCTATCTACAGACGCACACAGCTGCACACAGGTTTATGTACACACACAAACTTGTGCACATTCACTCACCTGCACAGATTAAGACGGATGCACAACTATAGGGAGTTGGCTTTGGTCATGACCTGGAGCTACATATGGTCCTGTTGTTCTAAAGTGTATGACTGGGTATATGAAAGTGCTTGTGCATGTGTGCATGTGTGTGCTTCTGTGTGTGTGTGTGTGTGTGTGTGTGTTTCCTGTGTTTAAAAAAAAAAAAAGGCATTAGTCCAATAGACCAAACTAATGTCTTTCTCTATTATGGTAACGCCCTGAGTGCCTGTGTGTGGGTGTGTGTATACAGTGTGGGGTTCTAACTGTGTTTGTGTGTTGAAAAGTAAGTAAAGAAGACACGCCTAACTTGGTAGTTGTGAATTAATGAACTGACACAAATTGAAGGTGTGTGTGCACTGAATTAAACACCTATCAAGAGAGGTGTTGAATGGACAACCCCTAAGACAAACACACACAAATGCTTCCAGCAACATTTAAAATTCAGGCAAAGAAAAAAAACACACATTCATGTATGCTAATGTGCACAATCACACAGTTTTTATGACTGTAGTCTTCTGAATATCTGGCAACCTCATTAATTGTTAAATGGCTGTTCTAAAATTATATCATATTGCAACCAAATAAGTGAGTGTTCCTAAAATTGGTTGTTAAAGGTTTCAATCCTTCTGTAGTAATAACATAAATTACAGTTGACGCCTTCAACAGAGAGCTGAAACAATTTTTATGTCGACAACCTGCAATCAGCATTGAAAGTTTACTACTGATTGCACAGCTTAGCAGGCATGAACTTTGAGGGAGACTTGTTGCGGACAGAGGTCGAGGAATTTTCATTAGCGATGTACTAATAAGTATGTTGTTTATCTGTTAATGTCAACAACGTTTATATGATGTAATGTTTATAATCAGGCAGACGACAGTTAGAGCGTCACACGCAGCCATGTGGGATACCGCCTTAAAACTGCTTACCTGCTCTTGTCAAAACAAAAACAGACCATTCCGCTCTGGAATTATTGTTGTCAGAGGGAGAATTTCCACAGCAAGTATTTCAAAAGTCCTTAATGTCTGACAACATATTAAGGTGGTTTTATCTAAGTATCTTACATATTTCTCTTTTACATCATGCTGACTTCTAAATGAGTCCTTGCATGTTTTTGCATGTATGTAAACGATGTGCAACACTGCAAAAACGTCATCTAGTATCAATGCACATTTTGCCACATCTGCATCATGAAATGGAGAGCTGCTTTGGCTAATTGCAATTTCTGTCCACGCAAGCCTTAAAGTCAATCTACTAAATATTATAAAAAAAAAACCACATTTGTTATGACTTCTATTGTAAATTGATTAAGAGATGTTAAGCTTTCATTGACATCCAATACCTTGAAACCGATTTTGCAGTGTTTGTGTGAAAGCAGAAAAACGGAATTATATTTTCCTTCAAATAGCTATGTATGCTCTGAGAAATGTGCCTAAATTTGTTTACACCTGTAATGCACCCAGTTGCTATTTGTAACATGACAGGATAAACAAACAATAAAGGTGTTAAATTAAATTTTTTGCTAGAAGCTATATTTCAGTGGGAATTGCCTGTGGGCTTCAGTCGAAGTAGGGCTAATCTACAGTATGTGAACCTCGGAGCATGTGAGGAAAAAGCAGAGCAGAACAGAGAGAGCAGATAAAAGAGAGAGTTCAGAGGGTAAAGGGGAGGATGGATGGGGGAGGAGCCAAGTCCATTTGGGAACGCTCCTTGTCATCTTCTGTCCTGACTCTCACCAATCTAACAAGCTCCCAGTTGTCTTCCATCGACAACTTATTTTCTGCTCATTCCCGCTGACCCAATCTCACCCAAATCCTGACTTTTCCTCTCTGGTTTTACCTCTTCTTCTTTGGTTGACATCTCTGTGGTCTGTTTTATTACTCTGATTATCTCTTGTCAGTTTTACAGTATTATCTTCAAATGACTACACAGAAAATAGTTTTTTGTTGTTTTAGTGGTTCCTTTACATGTCGTTTCCACCTTTAGAGCATCTGCATATATTGATTATTCCATTTTCTATGTATTACGTTCAATCTTTCTGCTGTTGCCTCTTTTAATAGACCCCAGACATACATACACTTTCTTAAATTCATATACAGTTCATATTCATTCTAATGGCTTTGAAGGAAAAGAAAAATAATGCAAAAGGAAGAAGAGCAATGTTCCCATAAAAAAAATTAATTAAATAAAAGTCTCATATACTATATTAGGTATTATCAAAGTGTTTTTAAGCATTGCTAATATTTTTCTTCTCAACCAATTTGAACTACATGCTCTGTTCTGTGTCAGTCGCGTTTCCTGCCAACACATTTCAAAGCCATGTTGCACAGGTGTCTTTCACTGTGTAAGTGTGTAAGTGTATGTTAACTATCTATCACATTCACAATGTTTTTTTTTTCTGCCTCTCCATTTCTCTCCTCACAGTGGATGGATGCATAGACTGGTCTGTGGATTTGAAGGAGTACCACGTTCTGGCCGGTGAGCCTGTACGGGTGAAATGTGCCTTGTTCTACAGTTATATCCGAACCAACTACACTATGGCAACCAATGCCAAGCTACGCCTCATCTGGTACAAGAACAAAGGAGATGCAGAGGTAAAATGCTAATGCTAATGTACTCAATAAAGACATACATGATATACCCAATGAAGGAAGAACGATAGAAGGAAAGTTTTGATAGAGGGTCAACACTGACAATGATAGCAGACAATTCCACAATCAGACTCATGTTACCATCAAAAATATGATGAGCTTTAATGGTCTGACATAGCTTATTCTCAGAGTGTCCACTTTACTCAGTTCATTGATATGAATCCCAAAAACCTGTTTTCATGTTGAAAAGATGATGCAGTATGACATAAATGTAAAAATGTAGTGGAGGCTGGAGGATTGGAGTATAGAGGTCACACACTTGACTGCCAGGAAACACAGAGCAACGTATAAGGCCCCAATGAAGACCAGCAAATAGGGAGGAATGGTACTGTTCAAAGATATTTATTTAGAGGAATGGCAAAAGCTACAGTCCAAGAGGCAGGGCGGGGTCATAGCCAGAGAAACACTCCAAAATCAAACAATACCACAAAGGGCGAAGAGAAATCCAAAATCCACAATCAGTCCAAAGTTCAGTAACCTAGAAAATCAAACAAAACAAGAAAACACTGTGAAACACAAGTACTCATGAGGAATGGCCAAAGACAAAAGCACCAAGACGTGCTCGGCGAGCTGACATAGGAGAAAGGGAGCATTCACAATACTGGAAATGAATTTAGGTACACAAAAAAGGGCTGTACACGAGGGAAGATGTTTCGATCAGGGACGCCAAAGTCCTCCACCCCTCTGAAAAATGAGGTATGTAAGTAAAATCTCTAAAACAATTACTTGACAGAGGTGCATTGCCTAACCCCAGTTCACCTATTTGTTATACCAGCTGCTGGAAAGTTACACCTCACTCAGTTAGCCAAAATGTTATTCCCTTTCCTCAGTAGTGAGGATGCTTTCTGAATGGTATAACAAGATTCAGTTGATGTTATAATGATAATACATGTAAGTACTGTACTGTATTCTATTAATATGCTAATATTAGATCCATCTTTAGTTACACACTAAAAATTACTTAACTTTATTATTGCACTAATATTGTCTCAATATTCCTCAGGAGCCAATCATCTTCTCAGGTCATAGGCTGAGTAAAGAAGACGACTCCATCTGGTTTCGATCTGCTGAAATGGAAGACAATGGATTCTACACCTGTGTACTGAGGTAAATTCCCACAGGGTGTTTCAAAGCTCATTTTGACCGATCAGGTGGCACTGTGAGTTCACCATAAAGTAAAATGGATTTTGGTTTTGGGGAAGAGCCAAGATTTGATTATCTCTGTGTCTGCTGGAGGCATTTTTGACTACACATAAATCCTGATCCTCCCCCGTGATGAGAGCTTCAGCAAGTCAAAGAACACTGAACAAAATACATGCTTTAAATTTGAAGTTTTACTTGTAACTATGTTTTCTGTATACAACTAAATTTACAGAGTAGGGCGGCACAGTGATACAGTGGTTAGCACTGTCGCCTTACAGTAAGAAGGTCCTGGGTTCGATTCCCGGGTCAGGGCCTTTCTGTGTGGAGTTTGTATGTTCTCCCTGTGTCTGCTTGGGTTCTCCAGCTTCCTCCCACAGTCCAAAAACATGCAAACTGGGGGTTAGGTTAATTGGTCACTCTAAATTGCCCGTAGGTGTGAATGTGAGTGTGGATGGATGTTTGTCTCTATATGTCAGCCCTGCGATGAACTGGCAACTTGTCCAGGGTGACCCCTCCTTCGTCCGAAGATGCTGTGACACGCTACAGCCCCCTGAATTCAAATATTCCAGCTTGTAAATTTGCGCAAAGCAAGTATTTTTTGAATTCTTAGCCAATATCTGTAGGGATGCATCAATATTTCTGCTTTTATTTGAGTAAGTTAGGAGCATTATTGCTGTTTTAATGAAAACCTTCAAATTCTTTATTATTATTATTCAGCCTGGCTAATTTATTTTCAGACATGAACTTCTCTCTTGTTAAGACATTGATGTTACGTTCTCTATTGCTCTATTGGAAGGACTAATGTTTCTCAAATTTACAACAACATTTTCCTACATCATTTCACTGTTTTTTGGTGGATATTACAATTAACCTTACAAATGACATCCATTAATGAATGACAAAATAGATTCAAGGCCCACTTATTATGTGTTTCAGAGCCTTAATTTATGTCACAACCTTCATTTTCACGGATGTAGTTTTTGTTTTTTTTTTTTTCATTTGTCACGTACACAGTTTTGATCTACCTTACCATTATAATGGCAATTATGACAAGTGCTATATTAGTGGTTTTATGTAAACAAACAAAAGGGCTATGAGTAAGTAAGAGTACCTAAATTTAAAGCTAGAATTGCAACTTTTCCTGCTGGGATGTTGAACCATTTTATTGCCTTTCACCATCTATGAGGACGTATGGATCTTGGATCATCATGGGTAGATTGTACAAAGCCTGAAGACAGAGGATTTTTTTGCCTGATGATATCAAGAATAAATTACATTTAAGTCAGACTGTTTTTCAAAGTCAATAATGAACTTCTGGACTCAGGTTGGATCTTATTTTTGTCGTTGTGATCATAAGAGAAGTAGTTGTGACGTAACAATTTCATAGCATCTCTGCCAAGAGCTGGGCCAATGTGGCAAAATAAAACACAAAACCAATAGAAACGAACTGTCGCTCCAATACAGCATCCAGAGATGGAAAAGGAAACAGAAGATTAAAATTAATGGCAAAACTGTCCTTTGCCCACTCTCACTAGAATGACTTCTGAATTAGGTGTGGACCATCAGTACTGGATCAGCATCACCTATGTCTTAAAATTATGCCCATTAATTTACATAATCAAATATGTCCAGTTGAATAATGCAATGGTAATTCTTCAGTGGGAAAATTCTGTCTTCCTCTCCTGGAACTGAGAGTAAATACACAAACACTGTTGACATGTTTATGTTGCCACAGGCTCCGAAGTGCTGTTGCTGTAGCTGGTATCCCATATTGAAGTCTACTCCATTGTTACAGTTGCTGTCCTCCTCTCCTATGGATATCCAATATTAGATAAAACTCATCTCTACAGGTGAGCCAGGGCAATTAACTTTCTACCAACATTAGCTTTAAAATGAAATACAGACAGATTTATCCAACACCAATTCATTGAATCAGTATTGTGCGAAGGGTTTGAGGCTAACAAACATTTCTTTGATTGAAAACAGGACAAACACCAGAACATGCCAAATAATATGAGGACATATTATTAATATATCTACATGGCAAGTTGCAAATATTTTATTCCGCAGATCACGAGTAAAATATTCACTGACAACTTATTTTAAATTGCTTTCTGAAACATTTAACCAATAACACAATATTTTCCTAACCAACACCCAACACCTGTGTCCAATATGGAGTCTTGGCTTCCAAGTCCTGCCCGCTATATTACCCCTCATTCAACCAGCCACCCCTTTCAGGTCTGGATGTATAAAAATTTATTCTTTTATTAAAAGAAAAAAATCTGAATAATTATGTAACTTTGAGCAGTATTTCTGATGCAAATTAGTTATGAATAACTAGTATTTAAAGAAGACAGGGTTGTCACTTTTGCTTTAAAGTTAAAGTAAATTGAGTCATTTAACTGATAATCATTCAAATCTGTGTTGTCATCTGTCCTTATTTATGGCTAAGTTGCCATTTCGCCCCAGTTCCATGATTACATAGTGGCTACTTAGTCATAGCTGAGGTATAACTGCCAAAATTCTGAAAGGAAGCCCCAAGTTGAAATGAATGATTTTATTGAACGAATGATCTTATCACAGGGTATGGAGTTATTTGAAAGGATTATCAGTCTTTTTTAAAACTCCTTCCATCATCTGACTCTGAACCTTTCCAGTTGGTTGTCATGGAGCAACAGCTCTTCTTCTGCTTGCTGCCATAAATCAAATGTTCCCTCCCTGCTTCATCATGTTTGTCTCACTCCTCCCCAGCTGGCACCTCCATAACTTTCACTGTCTATGATTTCTTTCCTCTTGCACCCTTTCCTCATCACCTCGTACCTCCATTTTTTAGTCTCCCACACTTAATCTGATCCGCCGTCAAGTCACCAGCTCCCTCAGTCTTTTACACCTCCTTCTCCTCCACTGTCGTTTCTCTTCATTGGCTTGTTGCTCTTTTCCATCATCCTTCCTATCTCTCTGACCCTCTTCCTTTTTCTCTCTCTTCATAACCTTCCCACTCCTCCTCCTCCTCCTCCTCCTCTCATTCTCTCCTCCCACCTCCCTTTCCTGCCAGAGCTTGACACCTAATAAGCTCCTTCTCCCCCCTTAGGCTCTCTCAGCATAACAACCTAATTAGGGCTTGGTGTCTGTCAATGTCTCAGGGTCTCTTATTAAGACACACACACACACACCACTCTGGGGTACAGCACCTCTTATCCTAGTAGGAACTACCAGCTGGATTGTGCTGTATTACTAGAAAACCAGTGGGAGAATGTACACTTAAATGTATTTAATTCCATGATTGTCAGGAAACCATCATATGTCACCTTTTGTTTACGCCCACAGCTAGCAGCCTGAGATGAAAGCATCGTTTTCATAGTTTCACTCTTCCACACACACACACACACACACAGCTCTGACTGACATGAAGTGAAGTTGGGTTCATGGAGGGACAATAAAAGTATGTGACTCGCAGCTACAACTTGTCTTAGATGTATTCTAATTGAAAAATGCAGTTTGATGCTCTCTGCCAAGGTTCAATAATGAATCATTTTTATGACGTATCTGAATGCAAGCGGTATGATGTGAATTCTGCGACGATCGGCGTTAAGGTGTTAACAGTGAAAGACCTTTGAACAAGTGGAATGATATAAAAAGGGAGAGCAAAACGACTCTTTTAACGATCAAAAGGGGAGTCATTGCGCCTAACAGGGCTCAGCTCAGCCATGATCTGGAGCTCCAACCTGGTAAGCACGGCTGATCACTCGACAGGGACCAAACACTGGCTTCAAGACCATTGGAAGCCAGTTTAACAACAGGGGGATACAGCAGGGACGTGATTTATAGCAACTCCTACATTGGTTATGACTTTGGGGACGATAGGACACTGCGGGCGGGACAGGAGATAAAGTGGCGGAGTGGTGAGAAAGGGTTGGCTATCAGCAGGATGATGAGGATTTATTTCCAAAAAAATAATGTGAACACTGAAGGACAAACCAAGGTGGTTTTGATGGGTTTTAATTTGTTCTTGTTTAAATGAAGTCTATTTTATGATAAGGAATAAGGAAATTAAGTTTGTCTTAGTTTAGTTAAAAGAGAAAACTTTTGACTCAGAAGTTATGGGGTTGTTTTTTATATTTAGTAAGGAAAACTGTTGTAAGAATATTTCCGTTCTTGATATATTTGCATTTGTTTGTATATTTGTTTGTTTATTTATTTGACAAATGTTGAGAGAGTTTCTGAAACTTAGGGGCATCACAAAACAAAAGGTTTGTTAGGTTTAGCACAAGAGGAACCACATATCAATTCATATTCAGGTAGTTTTCTGACAAGGCAGCATATTAAAGGTCTTAACAGGGTTAGCAGGTTAGCATTACAGCATGTTAAAATTATCTACATTATGTCTGCAACATAGGCTTATTTAAGGTCATCCTGTTGAAGCATGGCTAATTAAATGTTTACAGTAACCAGTCATTAAATATTTGCACTCACTGAAGAAAAATCGAGAATTCACAAAAAGAGACAAGCTACACTGATCTCATGATTTCGGCACAGATGATCTTCTTCAGGTGAAAGTGAAGAGATGAACACACCTGTATTTAATAGAAAGCGATGAAATATTACAGATTTATACAGTTTTCTTTTTGTTGAACGAGGGCTTACAGCTGAACTTTGGCTCATTTTTGTTGGGAGCTGGGACAACATGTTGACATTCTTTATAATTTAACTATACTGCCATGTGGCTGCACAAGACTTGCTTATTTAATTGCCAAATCATATCCTAATGTAGGAGACAGAAGCAGCAAAAGCAATTAAAATATGTACTTTAATGTACTGAAATCATAATACTGAACAGTTGTATCCTAAAAAACAAAATTACATGGAGAAAATGTAGGCAGCTATGTTGAAATGTTTGCGGCAATGGGATTTTCATATATCCATAACTGATTTTAAATTGATAACCTACCTATGTTGTTCTCTTTTCCTTGAATTCTACCCTACCTTTATTTATCTATCTTTGTTTTCAAAAAGGACAGAGTGCGTACCCTAGGAGGTCAAATTGAGACGTTTTCTCCATACAGTCTATAGTTTCATGCAGTCTTCCAGGGTTTGTCTCTGTCAAGCCACCACTGCAGCAGCTATCCTGCTTCTCACTTGCATTCAATGTAAAACTGTTGACTGAATTTACCAACGCCTATTGCAAAATTGATGTTAGAGTGATGTTTTCCACTGAGTTTATCCCTGTCTATATGGTGTCATGCTTGATTTGTAACTATTTTTCAGATATCGTAGCTGTTAGTGGTAATTCTGCCTACCCAACTTTTTTCTCTATTTCTCAAAATCTCAGAATTGTTCACCAGTTCACTAACAGTGTGAGTTAGGCTGTAAGGTCCTCCTACACAGTTGGATTGAGAGAATGAGGTAGTCAAAAAAATTGAATGATGGCTGGTGTGGTGATAGCCTAGTTTATAGCCGGGGGGTCTCTTCTCTATCTGCCAAAATGTCCAGAGAAGTCCTGGCTGGTGCAGAGCAGCATAATCTTCTGATGAGGTCTCACAGGAGACATTCCCAATGTGAGCCACAAAACAAATGTCACCAAAAAAAAAAAAATGAAAACAAAACTGTGTTATTTTATCTTAAAATAAGTTGAATTCTTGAATGCAGATAGAAATTTTGGGAGGTGGACAAAATCGTCATTCTCACTCTGCACTGACCCTTTACATGACTTTCATGACATGCAGGATATCTTGGGTCTGTCTCTAGCTTTGTAGTATGAATGTATCTTCTAGACCTGGATACAACCAGAGCTGGCACTGACCAATCTGTTGCCCTAGGCAAGATTTTATGCTGGTTCCCCTTGAATCCTAAAGACTTGCTGAGGCTCTTCTCAAATACTTTACATACACTTTAATTATGGGGACATAAGATACATGTGAGAGTTCATGGGATGATTAATGGGAAGGATGAAGATAAAACAAAGTTTAGATTTGAATTTGGCTTTAACTTTTGCTTTTTGGTGAGATATTTGATAATTTAAACTTTTTTTTGTAATGAAATCATTAAAATGTTTAGTAGAGGGCAGAAAAAAAACTATTTAATGCAACATGTATTAATAAGCAAGAAAGAGAGTTATAAAGTAGTATTAATAAAAAATTAGTAAATTAAATTACCTTTAGCATTTGACTGAGCTGCCTATGCCATGGACTAGGCCTGATGACAGCAACGCTTCTCTTAGCATTGCTGCCAAAATTCCCCAGAGAGCGACCACCGTTATAAAACAAATGTCTGTTGAATATACTTGACAGAACATTAAGAAAAAACGTCTGAAAAAGTCTGCCTAGATACATTGTATATTGTTTAAGCATGACACAGCCATACTGGTGCCCGGCAAATTGGCCTTCATGAGCTTATAAATGGTTAAATACTTAATAGTTCCCTGTGTTTTTATTACAGAGGTGCAGTTATTTAAAAATCATGGGTCACATAACAACAATGTGGGGTTTTTTTTTTTTTGTTAGTTGTCATAATTGTTGTAACTGTTTTTATGTTTTTTTTTTTTTTTCAATCAATTATCAACTTTAATGTCTTTTAACTAGCAACTTTACACATCACATCTCATTAAAAAAAACAGAAACCCATTGAAAAACAGAGCAAAAATGACAAAAAGGGTGTTTATTAGAGTGGCAAATATTATGTTTTATTTGACGGACAGCCCCTTCAGTAAAACGGCAGAGGTGACAAGCTGCACCACAGCTAAGAGCGTCCCGCTGGGTGTCAGATTCCCCATAACTGGTTGCAGAAAGCTTGGCTAACTACAGGATCATGGCATTAGGCGACCTGCATCAACTAACTATATTTGATATCAAACTGAAACAAATTGTCAGTGTCTGTCCATTTAGGACATTTTAACAGTTGTCCAAAGGTTAGGAAGGTTTATCAGGTCGTAATTATATTTGCCAAAGCTACCAAAGAGTTAAGGTACGATCTGCGAGTTGTGACGTTTCTGTACACTCCTGTCTTTTATCTTTTATTTTTTCACATCCCTTTTGTCTGCTGTAGTGTGGGGGTCCAAGGGCTACAAAGAGTGGACAAACTTTTAGTTACTGATCTCAAACCAAAAGTGAACAGCCGTTATAGTTAGAGTGACATTCTGTCCAACAATTACTGTAAAATAAGACTGACTGAGACATAAGGATCAGTGAAAGAGAGGACAGTTCTGGAAGAGGGAGAAAATGAAAGCTGCTGTGCGGTAAAAGGCAGAAAAAGAAGGAGCAACACAGGGAAGCTGATGAAGGAAGGTTGAATTGTACGGAGAAAGGTTTGGAAAGGCAGAGAAAAGGGGGGGGGGGCGATAGGGGAGAACAGAAAAGTAAAAACACATTTTCTTTGCAGATATAAGGATCTCACTAGGGGGAGAGGGGGCATGCTGTGAGTGACCAAGACCTTACATACTCCCACTATGATTAGGACACACATACACACACTTCGAAGGAATTTACACTGTGAGAAGTCTGTGATAAAGAGCTGACACCAAACCTCTGTCCTGCAACACTTGACAGTGTCTATGTTAGCCAAAATTTACACATTTAGAAGAAAAAAGAATGAGGAATACAGAGGAACAAGTCATCAAGAAAAGGACAGAATAATGAGAGTTAGGTAGTGGGAGATAAGAGATTTGGGAGAGATATAGATAAATGACTGACTTTGCTCTGAGGTGCTAAATTTGCAAATTAATTAGCAGGATGAGGCTGTTTTTTGTTTATCTGGATGCGGTTGACCCCTTGATGTGTTGTTAGGTTGGATGGTTCCAGTGGACCAAGTCAAATTCTGGTTAGCTCACATGGTATATTTGACTGGTTTACCAGGAAGACTGCACTTATCGGGAAAAAGCAGGCATCAGTTTGTTCATGTGCTTGAAATTTGCACAGTCGAGGCAGCGTCGTGGGCATTAACAATAAACACATAGCCTTACTGGGAGCCTCCATGTCGTTCTCTAATTCCCATCTGCTCTTGATTCAAGCACTCTGCTAAAATGTCACTGTTTTGTTCCGACCTCCAGATATCTTCATGCCCGACCAGGGCTGTTTCAGAAGCAAACTTGCTTACCTTCCTTGAAATGTTGACTTGGTCTGACAGTGTTTACTTCATCATTCTGTCTTGATATGTGTGTGCTCTTTAAACAGGTGACAACGTCTTGACAAGTGAAACACTATCAGAAGTCTGCACAGGCTGTTTTGTTTAGAACTAATCAGATTGACTGTGCTATTCCCCTGCCGGACTTCATGTCTTGCTTGATCTTGGTGCAAATTGAAGTGGGTTATGTCAAAAATGAAGTAAATATTATCAATTGAGTATATCTGCTTCTGGGATATTTGTGAAATTACAGCGTTCACAATGAGCCTCAGGGGCAAAATATACTGCAGGTGAACCTGGGGGGATTTTTAAGTTGTTTTCAGAATAACATAGTTTTAGCAGCATCAAGCTAAAGTTTAACAAAAGAGGTAACTCAGAAAAAGCCCTGACAAATGGCTATTGAAACTTAAATCCACTAATTAATTGTTTACGATGCAGTTCACTTCATGGCTTGGTGACCAGTCTTGTGCCTAATTGGTAGTTAATTAACAAAATAAACAGATTTTTATCCACTGAAATTTTAAATTATCATTCCATCTTACATTTAACCCCATTGTCATCTATGTGAGCTCATTACGTCTTATCTAGACGTGTGAGGTACTCCTTAGTGTCATCTGCAGGCCCTTCAGTGACCGTGGCAAACGTACTCAACTCTCCCTTTTGTGTCTCCGGTGACATACAAAAGCTTACACCCTGCACAACTTAACCCAAAGAATAAGGTCTATATGGTTATTTTGGGACAAAAACTATGAAAACACGAGTGACAAAAAATTTGGAACATTTCAGGTTTCCACTCCTGTGTCCTGGGTGAATGTTTTTTGTGTGACTTGTTACTGCCAACCCCAACCTCAATCACTCGTGGCACTCTTGCTTTATGCATTTCTGCCTTATGCCCAAGGGTACCTAATGTGCCTGAATGAGACACCAGGGGCGCTGACACACGTTGGTATCTGAAATTTGGCTTCTAAAATGGGTTGCACATTCCATGAAGCAGTTTCAACTCTTAATGGAAAAAAGTAAGAAGCTGAATTATATTTTCCTATTAATTCTCTCTAGTTGTGTTCACGTTTGTGTGTCTCTCAGCTATTCCCCCTCAGGTAATTCTAGTATGCAGAACCACCTGTATCTCTTTGCATCCAGAGGATAGATATACTGTCCGTGGATACACACACACACACACACACACACACGCGCACACAGTTGTCACAGGAGTGTTTTCAATGCCAGCCAAATGTTTAACCTTTCTCTTCATCAGATTAACAGACTCTGAGCACGAGATAAAGACAGGAAGGGAAAGCCAAATAGAAAAAGATAGAGAGTGGAAAGAAAACAGATAATGGCAGGAGGAGAGTAAAATACAGAGGAGGGGAGCATGAAATAGGAGCAGAAGAGAAGAGAGCAGTCATCTGAATTGCTTTGGCAGCCCTCTATTACTTGGCAGCAACTGAGTCGAAGCCACTCTCTTGCCAATGTGGGCCAACATGTGTCGCTGCATGCCAGCTTCAGTCAATGCCTGGTGCCCTGCCAGTCTTTTGAACGAAGAAGTAGACGAAAAAAAAGTAGGACTCAGTTGTGACACTTTGATGTTCCAGGTGGTTTTTAGTTGCTCTGAAATCTGACCTGGTAGAGATATGGAGGAATGAGGAGAAGACAGGGCGGAGACAAACTGTCAGCCTTGGTCTAATGCTCAAAAGATATTGGATTAATCTTTACATCTGTAGCCTTTAAAAAAATGTCTTCATTAAATGTGTAGTACACGCTTGAAGTAACATCTTCTTCTTTCAAAATGAACTTTTCTACAATGCAGGACCACACACAATTAATAATTATAAGAGTCAAGTTAAGTGCTTTGTTTTTGGTTTCATTTCTTTTTTTTTTTTTTTTTTACTGAATTAAAGAAAATCGCTTTTTGCAACCTTTTTAACATGTCTGCATGGTGTTTTATTATGTACTACATCACAAATCATGCCCGAAATAAGCAGTGAACGTCATGACTGAGGATTTCGGATGCTAGTGTCCAATTTTCCTGCCCGGGTCTCATGTAGAAGGAGCAAATCCTGACAGCTCACTGGGATAAAGGCCTCACGTAGCTCTTCCTGTTTTTCTTGGTAATCAGTGTCCAGTTCAAAAACAACTCTAATTTTAGAACTAGTCAGTGCGCATTGTATTGTAGACTACTTTAAAAGTCAGAAGTTGACGGAGCAGGCAAGCTCTGATTCGCACTGACTACAGAGTGGTGAGTGAGGCAGGGTTGGAATAAAATGAATCATTTATTGATCCCCACTATCTAGATGAAGTAAACACAGCCAGTACATCCAAGCCATTTTAAGGCCACAAAGAATTTTTTTAATAAAATACACAAATATGTAATTTTAATAAACAGAAATTACTTTTCATAGGTTTAATCAGTAGCCGGAGCAGTACTTAAAATGATTACCCTTTCATCTGAAACTCATTTTTATCAACCTTTACATTCAACTTCGATTAAATTAACACCATAGTCCCGTGTTCAGGACTGATATTGTTGTAGGATATAGAGCACATGCAGACCATTTATCCATGTGAATATACAAAATATTTGAAATTGAACTGTCCAACACATGCATAAATTAGCAGATAATTAAACAAAAAATCCAGACCTAGGACTAAATGTGTATACAATTGCATACAAATAACCATGATTACAGTTAAACCTGGTTTGGCAGGAGGAGGGAAGATTGTTCCACTTCAGAGTACACTGGATAAACCAGTGCATGCAAATTCCATCAAGACCAAAGCTGTTCGTCATGATCTCTGAAGCTCTCTGAAACACATGCCTGATGGAGCTGTCCCCAGTGATCCACATCTTAGCTGAATAGAAAACACATCTTAATAGTGAGGAATGTTTCATAATGTAGGCTACAAAAGACCAAAGAAACAGCACTATTATTAGATGACAGTAACTGAAAAAGTATATACCTTATTTTATTCCTTATTCCTTATAATTGTTCCTTATTTTTACATTTCTAAGCAGTCTGTTATGTTTTACCTTAATTACTTAGAGAAGTATTAACACACTCACATAACATTGGAGAATATATAAGCGACAGAATAATCAACATCGTTGTACTGTGGGGTAAGCTAAAAGTTGATTTAGTTAAAGGATTTCATTTTCCTCTGCTAATCTGCTGGCTCTGTGATGAACAGCATGTTGTGATGCCATGAGATGGCAGATAGAAAAGAGCAGATGGAAAAGCTGTAATCAAGATATGGATCTGTTATCGTTAATAAGTTGTAACATACAGAAAACTTGTTAACATTAGCTGATATCGATAAAAACATTGACAAACCAATTTAGCATTTAGTCATTACTCTAACATAATGTAGATAAGAACTTAACGTAAAATCAGTACAGTATCTTCAGCTCCAATGATATTACTCCGTGGGCGTGTAACATGTAAACTTAGTATGCTAAGATCAGAAACACTTTTTTTTTACACTTTTCTTTGCACCACAAAGGTTTCCCACAATACCAAGGTACTTAACTCTGGCTAGGTATAATTCAGCTCAGGCTGCTTTAGTCTCCTAATTCTTCCCTGTGATGACTGTAGCTGGACGTAGTGTGGCTATAGTGCCTCCACTGGGCTAGTCTGGTGCAGTGTGGAAGGTCAGTGGTGGTGGTGGCAGGGCTGTCATCCATCTGGCTTCACCCGCTATACCCATAGATGCTGCATTCATGTGACGGCAGAATGATCAGAGTATCGACTTTTCCACTGGGAAAATTCACATGAAGGGCCCGTAATATATAACATGTATAACATATAATGTAACACGAGTGACTGACTTGACCTCATAAATGCATAAACATGGTGGGCAAAAGTAGTGATGGGAATTCTGGCTTTTTTAAGTGAGCCGGTTCTTTCGGCTCCCAAGTGGCTCCTCAATTTTTTTGCTTGTTGCTTAAATGAATTTATTACCAACAATGATGTAAAATTATGTGTAAATGAATTATTCATATAAAAATCATACGCCATATCAAATGTTTATTATTTATATATTTTTTAAATAATTATTTCGTTTTTTTTTTACTGCTGCAAAAATAAATTAGTGAAAACAAAAACAAATTTGTAACTATTTGCAATTGAACTTTTAATGATTTCAAACCTTTAGCTTCTTTCTATTAAATATTTAACAATTTTGCTCCCGTGGAAGAATTCCACTATCATCTTCACTTTGTCAACGGTGGGCTTCATAACCCTCAGAGCATGTCCATCAATCAGGTTAATTGTGTGTGCAAGACACGAGTGGTGGGTCCATTTCAAGGTTTAAATTGCTTTGGTTATGTTAGCTGCACTGTCACTAACACAGCAAACCACTTTGTTTTCCACATCCCACTCTTTCGCCACTGAGCAGCTCCTCTGCTAAGTTCTCGGAAGTGTGTCTGTCACTGAGCTCAAAACAATCCAGAAGACTGGACACCATTGTGTAATGTTCAACAAAGTGGCATGTAACTGACAAGTAGGATGTGGTGGTTCGGGATGTCCAGCTGTGAGCTGTTAGACAAACTGCTGTGGCTTTTTTAACCCTCTCTTGCAGTGAAGCATGTTCTCTATCGTCATATAGGCCTGGGATAAGTGTTTTCCTGCTTGGAATTGCATACATTGGATTAAGTGCATGAGTTAAATCTTCTGAATCCTTTGTCATCCACGATTGAAAATGGTTGGAAATCACGTGCAACCGTTGTTGCCAGTTCTTCATCAATAGTGTTCTGTCTTGCTGGGGTCAAAGACTTGTGTAAAAACTGGCTCATAGAGCTCTGGGTTGTAGGTTTAGGTAGTTGTGGTGGTGTACTGGATGATGCTCTAGACAGTGCAGCAGCAGCAACAGTTGCAGTAGACACACTGGCAACTTCATTAATAGCAGGTTCACTTGCTTGTCTTTTTTCTTCCAATTGCACCGAGGGATGACCGGTTCTCATGTGCCTGTGCAGGTTGTTTTTGGAGCCTGCTCTATATGAAATTTTAATCTTGCAGACTCTACACTCTGCCCTTGTGTTGTCAATATTACTAAAAAATAACTCCAAATCTTGTTGCTTTTCCTGCTGTCACTCATTTTCTCAACTTTTTTTCTTTTTTTTTTTCCTTTCCCACGTGTTTTCGCTCTCTGTAGCGCCTGCTCTCTTTCTCGTCTCCCTCTCTCCTGTCCGTCTGCTCACTGACCGTGCTCTGTGTGTGTGTGTGTGTGTGTATCCCCATCCCTCCCCCTCCTCCTCACGGCACTGAGCGCGGGCACACAGGTGACACCACACATATTGACCAATCACGTGCGGCTTGAACAGAAAAAAGAGAGAGAGAGAAAACCAATCAAAAAGACATCCCAATCAGGAGCCAGATCCCGTCGTTCACTTCAAAGAGTCGGCTCTAAGAGCCGTCTGGTTCGCGACCGACACATCACTAGGCAAAAGTCAATGTTTGGCTAATGGTATGAAACTTTTAATAATTTATCATTGAATATCAATTTTTGATCACATTTGTGAAAGTGTGTGTTAATGTTTTAATGTGAAATATGGTAATATTGCTAATTGTTGACCATGTAGAGTGACCTAGATTAGCTAGAAAATTTTATTTTAAAATCCGATAAACTGGTAACAAATCAGGTTTAAGCTATATATCAACAGTTTCACCTTATACGTTTCCTTTAATATTGGCTGTCATGAATTAACAGGAAACAGTTATCAACCTTGTTTAAAATGTTCTTAGCAATAATATGCAACCCATCTTCTTTGAACCTTCCATGAAGTTTCCACTTCATGACCTCAAACCATATGAATGCAGCAAAAGTGCAGCAAACTGCAGAGTCTGAATGAAATGGAGCCCCAAGGCTACCATTTCAAAATCAAAGAATAGATGTGATAATTAGAGCACTCCTAGATGTATAGCACAAGCAAAGCACTAACATTTGTTGAATGTATGAAAATCTGTCACACTATTTCAACAACAGCCTTAACAGGAATGGTGCCATTATAAATACTGTAAATGAGTTTACTAAGTAAAATTCTGTCCTAAGTTATTGGTAGCAGAAATATGCAACTCTATGAATGTGCACCATGATGTTAGTGTGCATAACACTAATACATAACACTTCCAGTGCTATTAGATTGAATGACTGATATTAGATATAACTAGTGCAGATGAAGTGATCATTCCGTTCGTTGATGTCTGTAGTTTGTCCTCTGGCACACATTGTATGTAAGATTGCTGTTTATCAGAGATGACATATATTGATATGTACAGATCTGTTCAGGCTACACACAGGTCTGTGCACAGGTCTGCCCTTTCAGTGCACCGACAATTGATTTTAGAGGCTAAACTTTACTGAAATACATTAGTATACACACTCATCTGACATGGAACAAACTCCGTGCATGGTGGTTGCTGAGAATGGGTGAGGGGAAGTGGTACTTTATCCTTTAAAAACTCTTCTGGAATAAATTAGCTAAAGCACATTTAAAAAAAAATATATAATGCTTCTGAGTCAAATAAAAGCTTTTATTTTCTACATTCCAATTTTTCTCTAAAAAAAGTGGTCAAAGATATGTATTTACTATTCTACCATATGATGCAAAATAGTCAAAATGGTTAAAGTTACGAGTCATCAAGCCAGAAATAGGAACAAAATGAAAAAAACAAAATTATAGTGGGGATGCAAGAGACTTTATGACCAGGTATTTAAAAAGTATATATATTGAAGAGGAAGAAGCACCTGCAACAAGCACAGACATGTACAGTAAATCAAGATCAAAGTGAGACATCCATTTAATGTATCCAGCCTAAAAATGTGGCAAACAGCGACTAATTTTATGTAAAAAAGCATCAAAATCCCACCCCATCTCATAAAGAGAACATTAATTGTTGCCATATGGTTCAAAATACCAGATTTTAAAATGTAATTAATTCAACATTACTAATCTCATAAGGGGAAACAGTGCTGAATATTTTGTTCTACTTGAATGCACAGAAATGTGCTGTATACATGCTTCTGTGTGCGAATATCTCAGTATGTGCAGGTGTTGGTGCTCCCTCTCTCTGCCTGTAAATTAGATTGATGGTCAGATTAATCTGCAGCTCCTTCCAGGTATAAACATGCTGCCTGCCGGCCAGGATACATCCCCCTCCATTAACGGCATAATTCAATGCACCCTCCAGCTGCCTGCTGTGATCACAAGAGGTTAATTGCAGGGAAGGTGTGCTTGATTTATTGACAAAAGGATAAGGTTGATCTACGAGTTGATTTGGGGATTAATTTGTGCCTCATTTTGCGTTTAAAGTAATTGGAATTTGCTTTTTTTTCCTTTTTATGCTGGACATCATATGCACACAGAGCACACTCTGAAATGTTAGTTTTCAGCCAGGGTACACTACAATTCTACTCATAGAATTGGTTCTACTGTGCTTGTGAACACATTGGAAGTGATTTTGGACACTTTAATACATTTACTCAACTCAGTCACTTATAACATCTCTAAACATCTCACAACTATACTTTCACCTCTGGTTGGCAAAACTCCACACCACATCCAAAATTCTAATGACTTCACCAGCAAAGTTCGGGACCTCAGGCTGGCACCAGAGGAAACCATGTTCTCCTTTGATGTCACCTCACTCTTTACATGCATACCCACATCCGAAGTAGTGGAAACTGTCCGAAAACCAATAATGCAAGACAGTACTTTGGACCTTAGAACCAACTTCACCCCGGAACAAATCTGTAATTTGTCGGACCCGTGCCTATCCACCACCTACTTCAAGTACAACGAATGTTTCTACAGACAGAAGCATGGCTGCGCCATGGGCTCCCCAGTGTCTCCTATTGTGGCCAACCTCTACATGGACGAAGTGGAAAGTAGGGCACTGAGCTCCTTCAAAGGAACAACACTCTGCCATTGGTTCAGATATGTGGATGACACCTGGGTCAAGATTACAATCCAAGACGTAGAAGCCTTCACGGAACACCTTAACTCAGTAGACAGCAACATCCAATTCACAAGGGAGGACATGAAAGAGAACAGGACTGTGCGATACACCTTGAGAAGGTCGGAGGGCTCAACATTGAAGTCTACCGGAAACCTACTCACACAGACCAGTACCTGCTCTTCAACTCTCACCGCCCTTTGGAACAACAAGCTGGGAGTTATCAGAACCCTACATCACCGGGCTGAAAATGTTCCAACAAGGACGGAGGGGAAGTCTAAGGAACACAAACGCATCAAGACAGCATTAAAAACCTGCTGATACCCTAACTGGGCGTATGTCAAATCCACTAAGCGCTCCAGGAACACAGAACCCGGTTAACACTAAGGACAAAACTCCCAGACACAAACTTAGCAATGTTGTTTATGCAGTCCAGTGCAGTGAGGAGTGCGCAGACTTTTACATTGGGGAGACCAAACAATCTCTCCACAAACGCATGGCTCAACACCAGAGAGCTAGCTCCTCCGGCCAGGACTCAGCAGTCCACTTACACTTAAAGGAGAAGGGACACTCCTTTGAGGATGAGATTTTGCATGTGCTGGACAGGGAGGATAGATGGTTTGAGAGAGGAGTAAAGGACGCCATCTATGTCAAGCTGGAACAGCCATCACTTAACAGAGGAGGTGGCCTCAGACATCAACTGTCTGCCACATATAATACAGTTTTGAAATCGCTCCCCAGGAAACTAAGCCACCGTTCACACCTTGGCTCATGTGAAACCAGCGACTCACATGATGAGTGAGAGTGACTACCCAACTGATGGTGGGTGGATCTGGGCCACACAGATTGGGGGTGGGACTTTGTACCCTTTGCCCACTACCCTGAGTGAGAAGGATCCTCCACAAGCTTAAATAATGGGGACTCCCTACCTGAAATTTAGAACTGAAGAAGCCTCTTGGATGAGAGGTGACATGGCTTCAACAAACTACAAGAAGTCCAGTCCAGCCCTCAGAAGAAACAGCAAGACTACTATGACCTGGATGACTGAGAATCTTCACAGACTATTGTTGGGGTGTGGAAATTTAATCAAATTAGTAGAGTGGTATAAATTATTGTATGTTTATGGAGCATGCAATGAAATTATAGGCCGTTTAATGCTTCTTTTTCAGTTGATTTTTCAATCATGTTGCCAATTGTGTTGACAGATGTTTTGCTTACATGTGGCACCTCTTTCGGCATTCATTCCTCATTTGTGTTAATAGATGTACACAGGGGTGCTAATGAAAACACACGTACTGTGTTTACACAGAATTAAGGGGGAGAGACTGTGTTTTATTTATAACTATCTTCAAATTCAAATAAAGACAGCCAACTGTGCACATTCTCAGCCATGTTACAAAATAACAAGGTTCACAAAGCAGACAACACACACAAAGTTGTGTGTGTTAGACTTCAGATTAATGCTGATGACAAAGGGGTTAGGAACACCAAACTCTCACATTACACAGAATGCAATCCACAAATCGTTCCATTCACCTTTTAAATCTCTTTTTTCACCTCATTCATTCCCAATAGGATGGGATGCAGCTCTACTGGACAGCTTTTACTTGCATTATATTGTGGTGAAACTTATTTGTAGAGAATGTTTATCGGGACAGGTTTGCAGCAGCCGAAACACAGAAAATTGCGAGAGAAATTTGTGACAAAACTTACACGGTGTAACCACAATCTGATGTATTCTGTCTTTCACTCATTTATTGATAGGATACAAGATAGGAAAGATGTTAAGGAGGATTGACATGGAAAAAATGCATGACCTTGTTACTGTGAGTTAGATCACAAGATTAACATGACTCATCTTTGCATGCTACAATGATATTTCCAATAAAGTTGGAACACTGTGTTAAATGTAAATAGAAACAGAATGCAATCATTTGCAAAACAATGAACCCCCATTTTTACCGTAAATGAAAATTGCACAAAGAAAGCATATCAAATGTACTACTCATGCTTATTCAATACATGTAGGTGTTAGAGTTGTGTGGCTCCCCCCCTGTCAGCACACACAACCTCATATAGTGTGATCATGTCTTCTTCATTCTTCACAACACGGAGATGTCAGTGAGAGAGGGCGTGGTGCTCCACCGGCCTGTAAAAGGCTTTACTCTGCTTGAAAATGCGTCATGTCTCAGAGGTAAAAATGCAAAACTAAAACGTTGGGCCATACATAACAAAAAACATATTGCAGCATTGTAAAGCGCTCTATACAAAAACCTTATTGCACATTTTATAATGTAAATCTGTGATATTGCATATAGTGCATATTATAAATAAGACAATAAATTAGCATGTTATGTATAGAAATAAGATTGTTGCACATTGTGTCTTACAAGTTTATTGGAACTAATTTCGATAGAACCAGGTACCGTTTCTGTCCCGTCTGTCTGGTGGGAGAGCTGGAAGACACTCGTTGTGAGAAGTTCTTTTTGGCCATAAAAGAATTTAATGGACCCAGACTGAATTTCCAAAAAAAAAAAACTTTACTGAAAAAAAAAAACAACCGAGTAACATATTAGGAATCACTGAGCTGCTTCATTTATGTGCTCTGCCATCTTGCTTAGATTCAGCACTATACATCTCAAAGATACCCACGTATCCACAGGAACTTTTGTACGCAAACACACACACACATAAACAAGGCCTTCATCACCCTGAAATTGGACAAGACATAACAATAAACCACTGGCTGCACATTCCTGAAATAAAGAAACTTTCCCTGGATTTAAATCTAGCATAAAATGTTAATGTAAAAACATAACCATCTTGTTTAACATGTGTGCATTTGGCCAACTGGTGATTCTTTTATCAGGGAAATTTGCAAATTAATCTATGTTTTATGAGTGTAAAAATACTGCCATTTAGCATTTCTAAATGTATGAAATTTATTCTTTATTAATATTAGTGGTTATTTGACCCAAGTGATTGAGGTGTACAGTGTGTGTGATTTATTACATCATACCATTTTGTAAAAGTAAGACATGATTACAATCTCCCTGTGTAGACAAAGAAAATCAATTTGCTATTATTATGCACGTCTGAAACATTCTCTCTCTTTGGTAAGTGTTTTTATAATCATTCTCTTCTTTTTCTTGTCAGCAACCTTTATCTGTGTTTCTGTATCAATTACTGAACTACTTCTTTTTTGACTCCCTGGGTAAGCCAACAGTCCACTTTCCTGATTATTCTGTTTATTTTCTTATGTTTTGGACCTTTTCATGCAAGAACATTCCAGTTTTTGTTCTTCCTTTTTCAATGGCCTTGACAGTAATAACCTCCTGCCAGCTAGACTATTTTAAAATTATTCAAGCAAACCAGTTATAGAAATGAAAACTCCTACCAGCCCAACCAGGCAGGGATAACTTCAAAGCCTCATTGTTCGCAGCTGCTGCTAGGGTTGCAACATTTCAGAAATGAATAGAAGGGACGCCCACCACGGCCAATGAACACATTCTTTATTGTGCAAAATTGTTGCATATGAAATAATGTTAATTAGGCTACATAAAGCCTTAATTACATGCATCCCTATTTAACATACAATGAGGAAAATATTGAACAAAGTGCCATATGCACACAACTTAGTTATTGCACAATCAATTAACCTAGTTAAAGAGATACTGTATGTTCTACCACATGGCAGTAGCACGAGCACTCTGTTTGTGTGGTCTGTGCAACAATGAACTTTCAAAATATAAACTAAATAAATTGAGAATTTAATGTAATTGTTAATTAAATTGAACAGTATTTCTCTGCTGCCTGTCTTATGACCTTAAAGGAAGTCAGGTCATCCAAATAGTTAAACCAAACTAATAAAATCATTTATGTAATGATCACTGAACACTGTATTCCTCAAAAATAGAAACATTTTGACATAGAGTACAAAGAAAGCTCTACAAACATTTTTAATCTAGGAAATGTATATGTATTAAAAAAAATAAACCTTTTCTCTTAACAATATTCATTTATTAACTGTTAATCCATTAGTATGATTTGTTTAAATTTCCATATATAATAATTATATTGGATAATACTACTGTATATTAAATAAATGATCATTCATTCAACGTTAAAAACTCAACATCCTAAACAATCAATCAAACTAGATTGTCTACTAAAACAAGCTGTGCCCATGCACTGACATCTTCTGGCAAAAGCACAACCAGATAGAAACCGTGACCCCTAACGGGATAAGTAGTAGAAAATGAATGAATAACATAATGTTGCTTACCGTATCAATCTCAGGAGATGATTGAGGTATGAAAAACTGTGACACTGACACTTGGGCCTTCTGCGTTCTTCGGTGTCTGCTGTGTTGCTCTTCTGATGCACACCGTCTGATTTCAGACCATTGAAAACACTTGCCGATACATTTTACGATTTGCCTCGTAATCATCTCCACTGACACTGTCCAGCAAAGGATGTGCCTTTTCCCACTCACACCTGTACTTTTTCAAGCATTTTCGCTTTTTAGTACAGGGAGTATCGGGTGTAGTGGACATTTTTAAAAGGTGCGGGTGTGTGGTGTCTGTATCTAGGCAACTGCGCCAGCACCACACGCAGGCAGCCAGGCACGGACACACAGAGGATTGGAGGATTTAATCATTTAAACCAACTATCAGTATCATGTACAAGGTGCAGGCAGAATCGCTTTCGTGATTCCAACTTGAGAAGTGACCTGAACAATGTGCACCCACACTCTTTTCAGAAATGGTACTGGTATGTTGTTGCATAATGAATTACATAAAGACTAGACAAAGATTAAAAACTAGAATAAAGTCTAACATAAAGGGATATCCCTGTTCATTCCAGTTACATGGCTCAATGAGGTCCATATCAATACATTTAAAGGCCCCCTCATGAAAGACAAAGAAAGAAAGACCACTGAGAGATTCACTTTTACTGCATATCCCTGCCTGCTGTGGGCAGTTAATGGTGTCAAGGAACCAGCCGACCAAAGCGCCTGTCTGACTGTCATCTGTGGACACTCACTGTGGAAGTGACTGGACCGCTGCCTCTCCAACACGCCTGTCCTGCCGTCTGACGAGCCTCCTACAACCTGGGAGCAAAACCTAAGGTGGCTGGTCCCTGGAAGATGAACTGATCTGAACCAGTAATAGTTTTTTCACACTGAAAATACCTGTACAAATATCCACAGCTCTATGGATTGGGCCAAATTCACCACAACACAGTTGATGGCCCAATCTTGACACTACTAATCAGTTCACAGCTGCAGCTTGCTCCCATGGAAAGATCCTTGCTCTATCCTGTTCTACACCACGCGGCACAAGTCTGTGACAGGCTGACGCGAGTAATCATTAGTTTGTTGTTGTCATGAAGCTAAGATAACGACATTTCAATTAGGAGAGACTGCTTGAAAGAGTGATAACTTTAATGCCATGTGCATGAGAAAAGAAAACACTTTGGCGATTAGACTCCATCACGATGACATAGCCATAAAGAGAATGAGGTGATGATGCGTAGGATTGAAGATTCCCCTGGAGTCGAGACACTGGTGGTGGTGATGACGACAAGCTGGTTCATTTGAGAACAGCGCCAGAAGGAGATGAATTGTGAGCTCAACCAGCCACTGAGCCAGGGAAACTGGAGGAGGATGTTCACACGAAAATCCTGCAATGATATCTGACGGATGCAAATGAGAACACATTTAAAGATTGGCTACTGTGACATGATAGGCTCATAGTAATCGTTGCTAGCTCTTTTTGGATGAAAAGGAAAGGCCCACAGCCAGCTGATTAGAGTAAGGTGAGAGAGAGAGAGATGAATGAAAGATAGTCTTCCCGTTTGAACTTTCGCTAAGCTTCATGTCTATGGCTACTGTTCCCAGGCCACTCTTGAGGCAAAGTTTGAAAGATGTTTGGATTTTACACAAAGAAGTGGAAAAATTGGACAAAAACCGATTTCCAGTTTGCAATCTTTATGCTTATCTAATTGGTAACTAGCTTTAGTTACATTTAAATGATTCAAACACAAAAGTGACCTTGTTAAACTATTCCTTTAAAGATAGCAGGTTTATGCAGGGTGCAATACCGAACAATTCAATTCATTCAACAAACAGCTGGCTATGCAGCCTGGTTGCCAGTGGTTTCTAAAAACACAGAAAGGTTAGTGTTGTATTGATCATACATCAATGAATACATATGAATAACATTTCTAAAATAGCAGTGACTGCTTTAGATCACCTGTATTTGGTCCAAGTCCTTCATGGAAAGTGGAGGGCTCAGTGAAGGTGTGATATCTCAACTTGATCACTGTCTAGCAAGAGAACATAGTTAAAGATCCTTTTAAACAAAGAACAAATCAGCTCATTTCAGAGACCATTGTGACATTTGTAGCTGTATTTGGATGTGGCAACACAGGAGGATATTTAAAAGGAGTCAAATGGTTCTTTTACAGTCTAGACTGTTTTTTAATTTGTTTCAGCCAATTTTATTCTGGAGATTAGATTGGTCACCTCTAGCGTAATCATGACTCTCAGCCCCTTTACAAACAGCATTTCATTGCTAACAGAGTGACCAGACCTTTTTATATTTCTCAATCCAATTACAAGCATAGACTGAGATGAACCATAAAGTTTGAAGGTAGGGGTACACCCTGGACAAGTTGCTGGATCATTGCAGGGCTGACATATAGAGACAAACAACAATTCACACTCACATTCACACCTACTGGCAATTTAGAGTAACCAATTAACCTAGCCCCCTTTGCATGGTTTTTCATGCTCATTCGAGAACTTTAGAGTTGCTGTAAGGACGATATTGTAACCTTTGGATCAAGCCGAGCTAGCTAGAGTTTCGTAGCATTATATTCGGCATACAGTTATGAATATGCCATCCATTCTATCACAGTGTCTGGAAAGAAAACAAGGGTTGAAGCCTTAAGTTTGCATTTATACCGATCAGCCAATAACATTACCATAACATTACTACCACTGACAGTTGAAGTGAATAACACTGATCACCTCAACATAGTGCAAAGCTCTGCTGTGAAGCCATTGATCTGGTGTTCATGTGGATGTTATTTGATCTATAAAACACATAGATTGTCTCAGACAAAGTCGACAATGGCATGGCATCAACACTCACTCACTGCAGGATTCCCCCTACCATAACAGTGAACCCTGCCATAGCACCAACCAACTCTAGAACAATGTAATTTGAGCAGTGATAAAGATCTACATGGGTTGACCAGGCTTCCATAGTCCCAATATCCCAATTTAATCAGACATGCCTAAGCAACTTCAGTCCATAGAGGCTAAAGTTGTCCACCTTGTAGCCCATAGTACTCAAAGGCTCTGCCACCAACACTCTAGCTCTAGCACAGGACCACAGGTACACTTCCAGTGGTCACGTGACTCTGTAAATGTCTAACACAAAGCGTTCTCCATGGATCATGCACGTTCAGGCATGTCCCATGGATGCTCAATCAGATTTGGATCTGGAAAATTTTAAGGCGTCTTTAAGCTTTTTATCACATTCCTTTGGCAGTTCCTGAGTTTTTATGGCGCCCCTGCATGCATTGTCCTTTTGGGGAACACAAAAACCATGGGGGAACCATGGTAAATGTCCTGTATTTATATAGCGCTTTTCTAGTCATTGTTGACCACTCAAACTACAGTTTTTGCAATCACAAACACAATCATAATCTGGTGGTGCAGCATCAGGAGCAATTTGGGGTGCGGTGTCTTGCTCAAGGACGCTTCGACATGTTAACAGCAGGGTCTGGGATCGAACCAGGTAACTTCCGATCACTGGACAACCGCTCTACCATCTGAGCCACAGCCACCCTAATGACACACTGTCATTGGGGTGTACAGGTGCCATGTACATGCCAGGCCAGATGATGTGTGTCAAGCGACATCCACATATATGCCAGGACCAAGGGTTTCACAGCAAAACTTTGCACTTTACTAAGGTGATTAGTGTAATTCAGTTGTAAGTGGTGTTCATGTTATGGCTTGTTGTTCTATATAGACATATATAGCCTGGCAAGACAGATGATAAATTGATCTGAAAAACCTTCATTCAAGGAGGAAACCTACTACAAAAGTGCCATTTTGTAGTGGCATAGTGTAGTGCTAAAGTGCTATTCTAGTTTTTAATCCCTGTCTAGTATTTATGTGATTCATTATGCAATGAAATATCTGCAACATTTCTGCAGAGTGTGACGTGCACCTTGTACATGACACTGATAGTTGGTATAAATAATTAACCCCTCAATGGATAACAGTGTGGGTGTCTCAGGCCTCCACAAGTGTCTTCCATTGTACCCTTTTTAATTTTGCCTTAATTTGTCATTCCATTGATTTTCAAAAGTTTGACAAGGCCCATAAACTTTATTTACCTTTGATTATAAATATAGATATATAGATAAACATAGGCAATACAAAACATTGCTGGAAATGTGAAAATCAGAGTAATTCTTATTTTTACAGAAAAAAACGCAAAATGTTAAATTGACATTAAATAATCTATAATCATTTAATTCAGGACCATTTTGTGAACTCAAGCATTGAAATGTATTCTGCACAGAGCCAGATATGAATACTCACCAACAAATAGACACACGATTTGCAACCATAAGAGGCACAGAGCGTGCACTAACTGCTTCTGACACATCGTTTGCATTGCAGTCTAACTGAATTGTCATGTTTATGGAGAGATATACATTATACATTCATCTTTACATAGCGCCGTTTTTACCATTCATTGACCATAACAAAGGCAGCTACAACAGTGATTAAGACAGGAAATGCAGAAGGACACAGCAGAGAGGAAAAACAAGAGGAAGCCATTTTATTTCATCTTTCATCTCACTTGCGCATATAAAACAATGCCATCAAAGCAAAGATAAAAAAAATTTTCAATATGAAATCCTCTTTAAATGCAAGTGTTCCTCCTACAAGAGGGAGCATCTGAACTGATTTAGATTTTGCTATTTTATTGCACCATTCTTCATAGTGCAAGAAGTTTACCACATGATTCTTGGTTCATATGCATTTTTCTTTTAATCAGTACAGTGACTATACTGATTTAAGCAAAATGCGATTGTTTTGCCGAGCAAGTTTTTGTTTTTGTCATGCAAAGTCTTGTGTTCTCTGATTTGTTCACAATATAACATTCACTGTCTGGGTTTAGTTTCAGATTACACAAACCCAGCAAATATTGATTCTTGGTCCCCTCCAAAGAAATAAAAAAGAACATTTAAAGTTTTTCTATTTTTTATATAATTTATCACTTTTAAAATTTCTACTGGAAAAATGGAAATGAAATAAAATGCAGGTACAAAACAACATTAGATTTCATTTGAAGTTAATTTTCTGGCCGGTTGTAAATCAAACATTTTTTCGCTTTTGAAGGTCCAGGATAGAGGATTTAGTAGCATCTCAATGTTCAAACTGAACAAAGATCACACTCGTCCCCCTTTACAATGGCCACTAAAAGCATGAAACATGCTGCACTGCTGCTCTCATTGTGTGGCTTGTCCGTTCTGGGATACTGAAGAAAAATGGTGGATTCCGTGGAATCTTTCTCTGTTGATGTAAAAGGCCCATTTTAAGGTAACAGGATTCATAGTTTAAGATAATTACACAGTAACTGAAACATGATTATCAATATTTGATTATCTTCCTCTAAAGTCCTCTAAATCCAACACACTGTAAGCACTATTTTAGTCTCTATTAACTTAACATTTAGTTTAGCCCTTGGCTAAATTCTTAACCACATCTGCCAGCTTTATTCATACATTTTCACAGAAGCATGTACACCATTGCAATTAAAGAGTAATTTATTTCTTGGTTTGTTCATCTTTTGCACTCTTGACTGAAATTATAATAAATTCAGGGTTGCTGAAGTTATTTGTTTGACTCTCACTCTTTGTTTGACTTGTGCTTTTTTTTTCTCTTCCGTTCTTTTTTTTTTTTTTTTTTACAAAATTGAGATTGACTGCAGTGTGGAGCATAACATTTTTGTAATAAATGTAAAGGCTTCATTAAAGTTCGGAGAGAAAGGAACAGTGAAAAAGTGAGAGAGAGTGAGGTAAATGTAACTGAATCACTGGTGGAGAAAACAAGTTGCTATAGGCAGAAGATAGATTGATGAGGAGAGAAAGCAAGAGATGGGTGGATAAAAGGCTTTCCAGGCCTCTAGTTCAATGCTCAGTGGTCTTGGTTAGGCCAATGTCAAAAAAATGCTGTGTCCCTGGCAAGAAGCACACACACACAGCTACATACAGACTGAGCATTGATGAGATAAGTGGTTTAGATCCACTTAGATGACACGTTGCGGTTAGGGGACAATTGGTGAGTCGTGTGTGTGAGAGAGAGAATGTGTGTGCTTCTGGGCTACAGAGATAGAAAGCGAGGGAGAGATCGATGTGGTCTTTTGTGTCTGGGGTGAACTTGGGAAAACACACTGCAGGGCCAAAACACGCACACATACACACACAACAAATTACAATCACCTTGAGCATATCCAAAATGCTTCTAAACTCATACTTCATACGCATCATAATAAACATCAACGTGTGCTCTTGAGTTTTGCTTCATTATATAATTTAGCTTCTCAGGGTACGGTGTGGATCGCTATAAAATATGGCAAAGCAGCATCTTTAATGCTGCTGAAACTGTGAGGGTTCAGTCTTGGCCCGTTTATACTTTTAATTTTAATAAAGATTAATACTGATATTTGGTTAAAAAATGTTACATCTACTGACAATTTTAATCAAAATCAACTTAACAACGTCATTTACCATTATGAACACATGCAGTCAGTCTCAACTAGACTGATCCTTTTAAGTCCTTAAGGCCAAAGTAGGTTACATGCAATTAAGGAACGCACCATTGCCTCAATATAAACTTTTGTGTTGACAGAGTTTCATTTCTGAAAAGGTTTCAGTTAGGGTTCGTGTGTTTGAGAGGTTATACAACCAGCTATTTGTTCTTGCTGCGCGTTTTTTAAATGCTTTGTCAAAGCAACATTGAAATGTCAGAGGGCCTATAATTTCACCAAATACATAACACTGACAATCTAAATCCTTTCATCGTAAAAAAAAAAAGCTCTTAGGCTGTCTCACACGAATTTTCAGCATCGGACAAAATGGGTAATGATCTATACCATGTTGGTGACACTTGGATGAGTAAACCAGTTCAATCAAAACAAATCAGACTCAACTGAACTTGATTACGTGCTTGAATTTCCAGTGCAGACATTGCCGATACAGTTAAGCACTTAACTAGACAGTTAGGTCCATAAGTATTTGGACACTGACACAATTTTTGTTGTTTTGCTTCTGTACACCACATCAAGTTGTGATTGAAGTGTAAACTTTCGGCTTCAATTTGAGGGACATCACAAGGGTATTGCATTTAACATTAAGGAATTACGGCCATGTTTCTGTAAAGACCATAATAATTAATTATACATACAAGGATAACTGTTAACACTTCACTGAAAGCTTTGCCAAGCCTTCACTGTAGTTGCTTTCAGTTACTGCTCGTTTTTTTTTTTATTGAAAAGCTGCTTGTTTGGATGAGAACAGGTGATTGACTAATTGAAGAATATCCCTTTGGTTTTTTTGTCTTGTGAAGATCTTGGTTCCCTTTCACAGTGTGTTTCGGGCTTTCATCTGTCTGCGCTGTGAAGTGTCGTTCTATCAGTTTTACAGATTTTGGCTGAATGTGAGGAGAAAGTATCTGAGTTGGACCTCATATTGAAAGTTCCAGTAAACAGCTACCAAATGAAGATTTAACCCTGTAATCAACTGTAATATCTTCTTAACTTGAGATGATTTGTTATTTCCGATGTTGCATTTGTCATCTTTTCAGGGATGCCACTTACTGCATGAAAGTGTCCATGTCAATGACTGTGGAGGAGAGCGATGAAGGGAAGTGCTTCAGCAGCAAAATCCGCCATCTGGAGAAAGCTGAGATAACCCACAGCAAAATGATCACCTGCCCTGGTATTGATGATTATTTGGCTCCTTACAAGCAACCACAGATGACCTGGTACAAGGTATGGTAAAAAAAAGATAAATGTTTAGAATAACAAGAAGTGTAATGAGCACAACAGTGAAAGTTCATCAGTGTATGTCTCCTGTCAGGAGTGTGAAAGGGTCAAATGGAGAAGCTCTATTACAGCAAACAATACTCATGTCTGGATACCTGAGGTGGAGGAGGGGGACGGGGGAAATTATACCTGTGAATTACAGTATGGATCCAGACTGGTGCGGCGAACAACACAGCTCAAAGTCACAGGTAGGACATGGTGCCAGTTTGTATTGACTGTAGAAATGTCTGTCTTCACATTAATGTAATGGAACTTGTGATGCTCTATGCAGCAAAATAATTCGAAAAACTTGACAGAAATCATGACAGATTGTCAGGGTTTGTATCCAAAATCACTCAAAGAAAGCTTTAGACCCACACGCAGACACCATGAACGAAATGCAAAGAAAAAGCTGATTGCATATAAACGCATGAGGATCAAACCAAAAGGCTGCAGTCACGCAAAACTTAAATACAATAGAGAATTTGACCCACCTCTGTCTCAATCACACAAGAGTATATCAGACACAAGAGGGAAAACCTTCAAAACAGCAGGCGAGAATGTAAACTAATAAACACCGCAAGTAACAAAATGGCAATCAATACCTCAAAAACACCTTAACCAAAACCATGATGCAGACGCTTACACTAATATGGTGTCTTATTATTTGTAGAAAGAAGCAAGATCGTACTTACTCTTGTGTAGCCAGGTTATTGTGATTTGCAAAAATAACAAAGACATGCCAGATACATTGTCTCTTCCTGTACATATTAATGGATAGATCGTTAAAAAATGGGACTGGTTAGGAAACGATAACATGAGATTGAATGGGATTGGATTAGTTGGGACATGATGTTATATAATGAAAAGAGAGAGGATTATGAATAGGAGGATTGGGTTTGAAACACCGATGATTAATTTATGGTAGTCAGCTCTGTCATTGTAGTTACTAACCTGTGCCTAAGATCAGCCAGAGGACGCTCACCTCAGGCGGCAGTTGTTCTCGGAAACAGTCAGGAGTTCACAGCTGTTTTTAGGGCTCTGCCTAATGTAGCCTCAAAAGTAATTAGTAACGCAGAGAGGCTAAAATAGGGCTGTTGTGATAACAGTTCAGATTTGTGTTGCCAGTCTGACAACTACAGTTCAAACTTTAAACTAGAGGGTGTCCATTGTGTTGTGGCACACACAGACAGCATATGCAAAAAGGTATCTAGTTTTCGTGATTTTATTGTACTAGTCACAATGGTTTGGGGAAAAACAATGAGAAACAGTGGATGTCAACCATAACACGAATATGTATTCTGTCTGCTTTTAATATGCAATGGATCAATCACTCAGTGTCTCCAGAGCATCCATTATTTTGACAAATACCTCAATTCAGCAAGACATCATCTAGCAGCACTAGATTAGACATACTGTACATTGTTTCAAGCTTCAGTAGCTTTTGATTTAAATGTGCAGATGTGAACAGGCATTGCTACATTTATAAATGAAATATTCAGATACCAGACTTCCTCAGTTCATCTACTCTTGTGTGCAGGGATACAATTTAGGAAAACACAGCTACTGCGTTTACATTTTCTCACTGTGAATTTATTGCATATGTTGTTATGCTCTCTGTAAGTGTTGATTTACAACATTGTAACATGTCTCGAATTTCTACAGTTACAATTCTATTAGTTATGTCCAAATTGTTTTGAAAATAAAATACTAAAATACTTAAACATAGCAGGTTGATAAACTTCTTTGAAAAACTAACCTTCGCTGCTCTTAAACAATTTAAATTTCATCTGCAGTTAGTCCCCAATTGAATCATTGCATTTTATCCCCTGGAACAAAAATTATACAACTTGAAATAAGTATCAACGCTTACTTTGGCATTTAGCCCAGGCGATCCTTCAATACAGTTTGTGCATCCAATATCAAATACTGCAGCACAGATGCCAAGATGAAAAAAACAGCAAAATTTAGGTACATAAAGCCTGAGGACATCACATTGTGGAGGATGAAAATATTTTTCTAATACCAAGATGTGGGTCATCTCATGCTCTAAGACTAAACATGCAAATGTGAGATTCATCACATCATCAGTCAAAATTTACATATCATGGTAAATTACCAAATATACTAATTTTGGCTCTTGCGTTGTTTTATAATAATACAGCAAAGCACTGACAAATATAATGAGTCTCCATAAGATGATATTCATCATCAGAGTATTTGCTCTATGCTGCACAAAATGTTGAGATGTTTTATGTCTGTGTCTACCTTTGGGTCCTTAATAGAAGTTACAGAACTAATCAGGGGAATTAATGTGTGTGTGTGTGTGTGTGTGAGCTGCATGTTGCAAACTCCAACTGCCCCTCAGCCCTTTTTATCTTGATCTATTTAAGATGCCAGAATATCTTTTACTGTCTTTCACCATCTATTCTGTCTTTTTATTCCTCTCAACATTTGCCCACATCAGATTGTCCTCGCACCTATTTGACTCTTTCCGTCTGCTTCTTTTTTCTCTATTTCTTCCAACTGTATTAAGTCTCCAGCATTTCCGGGCCAATGCTCGTGGCCTGTGGCAAGACTTGTGTGCATAAATGGAAACATACAGAATGTGTGTCTATCTGTGTGCAAAGAAAACATGTGTGAAGGTTTGTATAGAATATATCCTATCTTGGTTCGTTCAGGATTTTAGCAACAACATCCCCCTTTTAAAAGGATCTATCAACTTCACATGATGCAAACAGGGATTGTTTCATTATCAGTTTAGTATATCTGGCTGCAAAATTGCACTCTTACTAATTTTCAGTAAAACGAGCCCCTAAGACATCTGTCAGTGTGTGCCAGGCCTTGGCGAAACGTCTCCATCCTTGATCCTGTAGTTAGGTCTGTGTGTCTTGGCGGCAGGCGTTGCGTCGTTCTTTCAAAATTAGATGGAGATTTAAGTAAAGACACAGTCAGATCCTTCAGATCAGCTTCTGGCTGTGCTGTGATTCCAGCAAAATGGTCTTGTGCACACAAAGAAGTGCTGGAAATAGTCCCAAAGTCAGCTCTTAGATTGAGGAAAAACCTGCATTTGATATGTCACACTCTCAACATGTTTTTGATTAACTGCTGCACCTGAGGGAAGTGTACATTTACTGTGAAGCTGGGGTTATCACTTTGCTGTCAGTTCTTAGCCCTAGGACGTCCTTGGGGGTGGACAGGTTCTGCAACAATTATACAGGAGCCAAACAGCTTGTTTGAATGGGATGAACTGAGGGCTGCATAAAGGGATGGTGTAAGACATTCAAGTAAGGCATTTCTTTTTAAATAATGCAATGTTACTCTGGAATCAAATTAAAAATTGGAAATTAAAAATTCAAGATCCTTTTAAGTGTGACTAACTCAATGAAACACACTTTAAACAGGCTTGGAGAAAATTTCTATACTAATATTTTCCTCAACAGTAGCACTATCGCCTCACAGCAAGAAGGTCCTGGGTTCGATTCCCGGGTCAGGACGCTTCTGTGCGGAGTTTGCGTGTTCTCCCTGTGTCTGCGTGGGTTCTCTCCGGGTATTCCGGCTTCCTCCCACATTCCAAAAACATGCAAAACAGGGGGTTAGGTTAATTGGTCACTCTAAATTGCCCGTAGGTGTGAATGTGAGTGTGGATGGTTGTTTGTCTCTATATGTCAGCCCTGTGATGAACTGGCGACTTGTCCAGGGTGACCCCGCCTTCGCCCCAAGATGCTGAGGTAGGCTCCAGCCACCCCCCCCCCCCCCCCCCCCCCCCACGCACGCACACGCACACACACACACACACACACACACACACACACACACACACACACACACACCCCTAACAGGATAAGCGGTAGAAAATGGATGGATGTATAATAATAATAAAAGTAGTTTTGGTGTCTTACCAAAGTGTGACAGAAAAGTAAAATGAAATTTGGAAAAAATCTGTAACCTGAAGCCTTCAGCGGCATATTTTTAGGCTGTGCCAGATCTGATTGTAGCCACTCTAGAAAACTCCACAAGGAGTGCCATGTTTCCTTTGCAGAGCATCCCAGAAGCTGCTTGTCATTCTTCTTTGAGGAGAATAGGCACCTATAGTCTATTTCTGTGTGTCATGTGTCAAGCTGCACAGAGCAGATCAAGTCATGAAGGAAGTCAGAAAAAAAACCCACATTGTGAATCTGGTGAATTAAAAATGTGCATGGGGGATGATATGTGCAGGACAGAACCAAAATAACACTGGACATGTAACCTTAAACAGAGGTGCCCAGTCCAAGACCAAGTCCAGTCTCTCAAGTGAAAGTCCCTTGTGAAACCTGCTAGGCAGAGCAGCATGGTGGTTTCTTTTTGACTGTTTACAATAGAACAAAGGCATCTTTCTAAAGGAAAGCTCCAAATATGATTTCTGACAGAAATATTTTAGTGCTAACTTCTCTAATTAAAGCAAACTGCATATGAGTCAAGAAAATTTTAAACAACATTGAACATTACGTTTTTGAGGAATGCTAAAGGAGCCTAAAGCACAAAGGGTCTAAATTACTCCAAGAAAGCCTGGCTATGTTGAACCCGCTTCGTACCCCTCTGGTCCCTTTGTGTGTGGTGCAAGTGTGTGTGTGCGTGTGTGTATTTGTGCAATAGCATGCAGTAGTTAGTAGTAATGCACTGTGATCAGTCTGGTAATCTCAGAGTAGAGTCATGTAGTATTACTGCTGTAGCCTGGGGGCAGGGAAAAGGACAATAAATCACACAGTGAGACATAACACAAATCCTTAGGAAAATGCAAGTACACACAAAACAAAAAAAGCACATGCACAAACACACACACACACACACACACACACACACACACACACAGTCCACTAGGTAGCAGAGATCTGACAAGGGTTAGAGTTAGGGACATATCAGGGTCAGTGCAGAGGAAAAATAGAAAGATGTGGGGAGGAACATTGAGAAAACAATCTTTCATTTAGCCCCACCATCACTTTCAAAGAAGATTGTGCACTTTTCTTTGGTTATTGGCCGGAAAAAAACAGCAAAGCCAACGATAGTTCCATCAGCCCAGGCTGTAATTATGTTTTGTTATGGTTAAAATAAGATGGAGAACACTTGAAACATTAAAGCGGTTTTGCATCAGCATTATAACATTAACTTTGTGAGAACATTAGCATTTTGAAACTGGTATTTAGCCCAAAACTGTGCTTAAATACAGCCTCAGCATAGAGCCACTAGCATGGCTGTAGACTTTACTGGCCTTGTCTCAATTTTGAAAGATAAGCTAAAGACAACGTTAAGACAAGATAAAGCGTTAATATATGTTTTTTATTTAGATATTGTTTAAGTACTTGAAGATACATAGTAATGATAAGAATGGGGAAGGGAAGTTAGCTAAAAAGTGAAAACTTCAGTTAAAAAAAAACAAAAAACAAACCAAGAAAAAGCAAAAAGAAACTAAAAACAATTAACTGAAAGCAGAAAAAATTCTGCAGTTCGACCCAAATTATTATTATCTAAGGATTTAGCAGCAATTTCCAAAATGATCAAAAATTCTAGGAGAAAACTAAAAACTGTTTTTAAAGCAGTTTTGCACAAGCACACAGAGAGAGAGAGAGAGAGAGAGAGAGACAAACAGACTGACTGAACTCCTTAATCTTGTTCTTATATCTGTCATGTCCCGCAGTGAAGAGCTTCATCAGCCCTGAGCTGCCTTCAGGAGCAATCTGCTACCTACTGCACCACATCTGTGTGTGTGTCTGTGTGTGTCCTGCCTGCAAGCCTGCTTATACAAACATGAGTTGGAGTATTAGGTTGTGTTTGCCACTGTGTGTGTGCTCCTGTGGTGGTACCTGTTAGGAAATGGCAAAAAAAAAAAACAAGTCATGTAACATTAATTCAATAAGAATTTGTCTCCATTGCATTGTACTGTAAAATAAATAAATTGCAATCTAAGAGGCATCCTCAATTTCATGCTTAAATTTTATTCACTTCAGACCGTGTATGTCGGGTAGAGCAGATAACAGTAAGCACTTGCTATATATATTGTACAATTACATGTATATACTTGTAAATATATAATAGTTATCAAAAACTTTGTTTACACAATACGTAGTATAATATTACAGTCCACAGATATTGTATAGTTTTAGTTTACTTTCAACGGGAGGACACCTACTGCATGCAGGTTTTTCTCTCTGATCTGCATCCTTTTGTTATTCTGGCAGAGAGCATGACTGAAGTTGAAAGAGGGGAATCACAGCAATAGCACAAACAATCAGCTAAGAAAGTGGAAATATGATATCAAGGACTTCTGGGAAACACACATAGATCTAAAGCCCACAAAGCATTTGTATTCTGCACTTATTTTTAGAGCTCTGCCAAGTCACATGAAGCAGATCCATTTCCAAACTACCAGCTAAATGTTTCTTATTGTTTCAAAGTACGGAGAATCTGATTTTGATAACAATTTAATAAATGATTGCTAGTGGCTGTGAAGTAAGTGGTAGATATCCATGACAGAGCTGTCAGCATGTGCCATGATCTTAAATCATGACCATAAACTGTGGACTGTGATGCCAACCATAGATGTCTGACAAGCTGTGTGTGTCAATGAGCCATAGCCATCATAGTCTGGTTCAAACTAGCTCACGGCGAATCCAAAAAACGGGCAGGTGGAGCAAGCTAGTTGAATGCAGATCGAATCTCACCTAATATGTTCAAAATGACTAAACTTGGCAAAGCTTACAAGCGAGGTTATTGCCGTATTTACACCATAAATTGTAGTATTAATATAAACATCATGAAATATCATGATTTATTATGAAATATCATGATTTGTCATGAAAGTGCATTCCCTTTCCATTTGTCAGGGAAATAAAAAAGAATCACAGTGGATTGGAGTGGATTTATTTCGGCTCCACACTCACAGCTGTGGAGGTTGAGACTAATCCCAAATTTAATCCGAAAAAGTTTAATAAATAAACTCTGTTCTCCCCCTTGACTCCAGGTGTTTGCAATATATACTGTGTTTTTCCAAAACTCACCAACTCACAGTGCTCATCTGTTATCAGGGTTGATCAACGAGCCGAAATATATGTCTGTCTGTTACTCTACTTAACTGCAAAACAAACCATACTATTTTTCATATCTTATTAAATACACATGAAAGAAATTCAAAAAATTTGACCCTCTTACAATTGTCAGGTTTTTGAAAGAAAAATAATCTTTGTTGTACCAGACTGTGAACATGTTTATTTCTGTGGCAAAGTTGGGCATTTTAACATGGAGTCTTATCAGGATTCCCATTCTTTTGGAGTCATTATCAAGTGGCCATTTGTTGTCCTCTCAGTTGTCTGTCAGGGATGTGCATCCTTAAAGTGCAGTCAGGGCAACCAAATGTGTTCCTTGCTCACATTGTCAGTCAGTGGTTGGCTGTATGATATGTCATACACTACACACTGTGGGATCCCGAACTTCCTCTGGATCAAAAAATAATCTGAGCAAAACTCTACTGTGTTTTCAACAACCTTGTACCTTGGGCTGTGAAATGAACCAAAATGCTGGCCATCTTGTTTTGTTCATTTTGAATAAGTATTCACTGTAGAGAGACAACCACACACAAGTTACTGATATGATAATCTAGTACACAACTGCCTGTAATTTAATTATGTATTTATCATAGATAAGTCTCTATACACCTAGATTACTACCACATTGTTGTTTTCACGTACACGCCTTGATTAGACCTCTTATCAGGTCTGTATAATACTGAGTATACACGACTGATCTCTCTCATGCTCTGCTGGTGTATTTAAACCTCACTTTTTATTGTCTATATAGGTAGTTCATTCTTAACTGATGTTATACTTCATACATTACATTATACTACATTGTAGCTGCAACATTTGCTAATGGATGTCCCTACCTCATAGTCTTAAAGGTATTATTGGTATTATACAAATCAAACCCATTTTTTCCAGTCAGTGTGATTACAAACTTACACAAAAAAAAAATTGTTTTTTGAAAAGTGCATCAGGAGCTCGGTTGCAGGGACTGATTGGCTCAAAATGGCTATACATTGCAAGTGCATGAGGCATGACAGCAGTGCAGACACAAATTACTTTTGTCACCACTAAAAAAGCTAAAAAAATGTATTTCAAGTCTCAGCATAACGTGTAGTAGATACATACAGTGTCAATGTCAGACAGCAGCAGAAAACAGGGCCCCTTAATAATTGACTGGTTGTGTCTGAGGAGCTTCATCAGTAACAGCGAGCAGGGACATTTGCTGTATACATATGTGTGCCTCACTACTGTCTACTCCAATAAAATGAGCTGTTGTTTTGTATAGCCTTGTTGAGCAAATGGGTCCAAGCGACCAAACAAACTAAAAAAAAAAAATAGACCCTCAAAATTTGGGAAACTTAGGACATGAGTTGTATCAGTATTCACCATTAACCAATACATAACTTTATATAGTCCCTTCAATAACATCAATAATATAATACCTTACAAACAGCAAGCAATCAAACAAAACAAATAAATAAGAAAATAAACGAATGGGTCTCACATTAGCTTGTTAAGAAAAGCTTTGCTCTATTTCAAATCAAGCTAGGCTTTAACTAAGTAAGTCGTAGCTACCACTAGCTGCGTGATAGTTTATTTTTAATACAAATGGGTCTTGCATAAACTTGTATTTAGATGACTTTTTGCATCACTTAGTGCCACCTAGAGTGAAATAGTATCTGTGCAACAACTTTGTTTTCTTCATTGCCCTTGAATGCTTTGTTTCAGTCTTGTGTTGTCATTTTTTAACCTGGAGCACACCTTTTAACCACCTCTCTACTTTACCTGACAGTCCAGCTCTCTTTATTTGTTCAATGCTAAACCTTTCAGCTAATCCAGTTACCAGTTATTACCAGACTTTCTGTCAATGATATCATTAAATAATTTTGTACAAATCGTCCTTTATTATAAACCCAGGCCTCTCTCTCTCTCTCTCCCCCTCTCTTTCTCCTTCAGTAAGTCTCATCCATATTTCATATCAAGTAAAATGTGTGTTAGCAAAGTACATAGCATTCTGGCTAAATTTAACACTGGTGAGGATTTCTGTGTGTATTTGTGTCCGTGTGTTAGAGACACAGACACACAGACAGACAGACAAAGTAAGAGAAAGGATTTGCTATGGTGCAAAATATTAGTATCTTTCTGTGAATAATGCAAAGCCTTAATGCAACATTGCTTCCACTGCACACAGGTTTACGCAATACCCACACACAGAAGCTCTCTGTAGGTCATAGGGCACAGAAAAAATAAAAGATTTTGTCTTCATCTGTTTCTTGTCTGTCCTGTCTCTTCCTAACCTCTCCTTTTCATCTGACCATCCTTCTCTTTCCTCTGTTTGTTTTTGTTTTTCTTTCCACACCATTTGATTTCTTTCAGTGATCTGTTGCTCCTCTCATCATCTCTCTTTTACCCTTTCTTCAATTTGTTCCATCTGTCTTCCCCCTGCTCTTTCCCAATTTGGCACACTGTATTTCAAGTGTATAAGTGTGCTCATGTTTGTATGTGTTTGATAAGGGTCCATGACCTACTTAGCGACTCATCTCCTAATTCATTGTGAAATTGGCTCTGTTCTCCAAAGACGGAGTGGCATGATGAGGTTACCATACATATTGACACACACTTTCCATTAACTTGAGTATGCAACTTAAATAGAAAGTGTGACAGGGGGAGGGTGGAAGACGGAAGGTGAGACATAAACAGCACAAAGAGCAGAGTATCCTTGTGTTGTTTGGGATGTTTTTTAGGGAGAAATAATTTATTTAAAAGTCAGGGCTCAGACATCATGTTTTGTAACATTAAACTATGTGTGACACCAAGTTTAACATTCCTCCCCTGGGCTTGCATCCCAAAAAACAATGCATGTTGCTTGAGCTCCGGGCACAGTTGTGGTCTTAAAAGGTCATGCCATCGAGGTGCCATGACCTTGAGCGATTCTCCTCCCAGGGGTTATGCAGATGACCAAGTGTTCTTGGCGCCAAATATTTACTCTTTAATCATCTCTGTGCCCAGGCTAAAAGACAACTCTACCCACTTTCCCCATATATATATATATACTGTGTATATATATATATCAGTAGGGACTAGCAGGGGTGAAAACTGGTCATTTATGGAGGTAATGAGAAACAACATTGTTTGTTGGTTACAGGATGAAGACTTGTAGATATGGCATTGTCGTTCTTCAAATTAAATGTAAACTATCCTCCCAGAGTTACACATCTAGGTGTTTTCTGATCTGACAACACTGTCAGCGTGACATTGTCATTTGTAAGTTATTTTGGTTATTTTGTTATGAAAAGATTATAGTTTGTATTCAAATGTGTGCTTTTGTAAAATAATGAAACCAATTTCTACTACAGATGAAATAAAAGCCAGCAGGTGTGTCCTGTCACATTTTGTTTACCTAAGTATTCTTCCCTTGGTATGCAAGGTTTTGGATTATGACACCAATTCTGCCTCCCAAAGAACAAGGTACCGGGAGGCTCTATTACTGGAATGCCATGTGTTGCTTCTGGGAATATGCCAAAAACAAATGATGCTCTCATTTTTTTTTTTTTTTTTTTTTTTTTTGGGGGACAGTCTCTGATGGTTCCTTGTACAGTAGATTAAAAGTGGTCGGTACCCTGAAGGAGAGCAAATTGCTAGTTTGAATATTTGCTGCTGTGAGACATACTATATCACCTAAGGGATCACATTCATGATTCACACAATCATTAACATAAATCAAATTCATGTCATGAATAAGTTTAGACAAATATCCCCAAAATAACTCCAGAATTGCATCCATCATGATGCAAATTTATTCTACCACCAAAACCGAACCGTGAAACCATTATGTAATTGGACTGGATAATGGCAGTTTACTGCTAGAATTGTAAATAACATTCAAACGGGCTGCAATGAGGCATTTCACAGTTCCCATTGTAGACTTTTTTTATTTTAAAATGCTGTGGATAAAGACAGACAATGCTCGACTTAACAGAGGCATAACAGGTAGCACAGATAGTGAGCTGAGTTTCAACTCACAAAATCATGGCATAATAAAATAATAAAAAATAATAAAATTTGGTTTGTTTATTCTTAGAGGGAAAGTCATTCACAATGATCAAAGACAGTAGAGAAACAAAAAAAGCCTCTTATTCCACTTTAAAGAACAAAACATCACATTGCAAACAGATGAATAAATTAATAATCAAAAACAACCACTGTGCCAAAATACAGAACCATATCGAATCATTTTAATATTTCATCTGCTCCACTGTACTTTTTGTAAGTTGGTGATCACTTTAAATAGCAAACACTGTCTTTCATAATTGACACTATTTGTTGTCTGGAATTCTGTCCATACCAGGAAGAAGGATCCCTCCTCTGTGGTTCTTCCTGAGGTTTCTTATTTTCCCTGTTTAGGGTTTTTTTTGTTTTTCCTCACCCGGTTCGAGGGTCTAAGGACAGAGGATGTCACATCTGTATAGTTTGTGAAAGCCCAGTGAGATATGTAAATTGTAATTTTGGGCTGTACAAATAATAAAATTCGATTTGATTTAATATGATACACTGTTAACCCAGTTGTGTCATCATACTCCAAGGTACACCAGTCAGAGAGAGAGAGAGCATTGTCTGAGTACTCTTTAATGTGTAATGAGTTTTAACCATAAAACGATAGTTAAAACAACACTGCGTTAGTATTATATGCCACTTCCCCTTTGTTTGAAGAGACTAAGATGCCAGGTAAGGCGGTTTAGGATGCAAATTTCATTTTTACGTCAGCCAATACAGACAGACCCAGGAAACACAGCAATGTAGTTCTATATAGCATCTTACTGAAATTAATTCTTAAAGGTTGGCATTTCTGTCTGTGTGTTTACTTGGGTAAGTTTATTTGATAACCTTTATTTTTTCCCACTTGAATCTTGATTAGACATGACAGCCACTCCTCTGGAAAATAAGGGAATCTAAAGCTTGATTATATTCACCACCTCCCTTCCCCCAAACACACACAAATAAAGTTTAATTTATTCACTGATGTTAAAGAAGGGCACAAACACATGCATTTCGCCTAAAAACACATACTTGGTCGGGTAAAAAGAACTTAACAGACCATTGATGTCAATTTTTTCCCTTGTGCTCTCACCCTCTTTCACACTCACAAGCACACTGAAACCCAGTGATCAGGTTAAATGCATTAGGCAACCTTAAGATGCAGACCCCTCTGTTTCTCACACATCGATACCTCTGAAAGAGCAGCAAGCAAAGAAAAATAAGTGGAAGGACAGAAGAAGAATGGGGAAAAAAAGTTGGAGAAAAAGAAAGACAATTTTGCAAATTGTTTAGTAGTTTAACTGCACTGAGACATTAATAGCAAAACTTTTCTCTGAGTCACCTTATCCTTATCAGGTTCGGGAAACCAAGGATCCAATAGTAGAGTGACACAGGGGGGGCTTTCTAAATCAGTAGTCATTTTAATAAACAAGGTCAAACCGGGAATTCAAACTAGGCAACGGTACAGACAAGGATAAGGCAAACTCCGTAAACGGAACACGGAAGAATGATCCAACACAAGGAGACTTACATGGAAAGTACGCTGGACTGCTCACTAAAAAGACAAGACAATCTGGCACAGGAAGAAGGGAACACAGGGGTTAAATACACGAGGGAGAGGTAGACAATTGGACACAGGTGGGACTCATTAGGGAGAGAGGGAATAATCAGACACACCTGAGGGACAAAACTGGACAGGAAGTGGGGAATAGACACATAGGGGTTTCAAAACAAGAGTGGAAACACTAACTGACCCTAACAGACAGACACTTGACACTAGCGGACCCTGACAATCCTTAGAAAAAACATCCCTCTCTGTGCCCCAAAGCTCAACTGCATAATCCACACAGTGAAAACACTGTCATTGTTTTAATTTAGTTAGTTTCCAGAGTACCTTAAAATGTTAAGTTCAGGGAAATTCAAATGACAAATTGTGGTAAATTTTAATCATCAAGTTTCCTCAACTCATGTTATTTGCATTGCGCTATATAAAAAAAAAAAAAAAGAAAAAAGAATTACCTATTGGTAAATGTCAAGATGTGTTCTGGTGTATCAAATTAAATCAAGTTAGAATATATTTTTGTGTAGCCCAAAATAATAAATTACAATTTGTCTCAGAGGGCTTTTACAAACTGTACAGATTTGACACCCTCTGCCATTAAACTGTTGAACCAGGTAAGGAAAAACTTAAAAAAAAAAAAACACCGAACAGGGAAAAATAAAAAAAACATCATTAAGAACCACAGAGGAGGTATGCTTCTTCCGAGAATGTCAGATGTCCAATAGCTGTCACATATACTGTGCAGAACATAACAGTGTGACAATGAGAGTAATTGCAGTGTTGCTGATACGTGGTAAAATATATGAACATGATTCCAAGAGTATGTGGAATCTATAAATCTGCGGGTATGTGTAATCTTTGGATACAGATGCAGGTGGAGTCTCTTAGTCCAGAAGTATTTGTACTCCATGGATTCAGATTTTTGCTGGGCCATGCAGACTAGGATCCGTCACACGATATCCTGTCCTAATTTAGCATAGGCAGGTATAGGCAGTGGGCATCAAGCAGGACCACAGCAGCTGCCTCGACCACCATCCATGTGAACCTGCTAGATGTCAAAGCACAGTGTACAGGTTTTGATAGATTTTTTTCTTTTTTTTTTTTTTTTTTTTTTTAGAGGTTAGCGTTTCCTATAGTGACAGGGTTAAAGGATGAATAAAAACGTTAATAATTTAAAGAAATGAAATGTGCTGTGACAATATTCAAACAGATGTTTGACATCAGACAGAACTGATAGCTTTTTCTATTTTGCTTCATGTCTAATTGCGACTATCCATCCATCCATCCATCCATTTTCTACCGCTGGGGGGGCTATCTCAGCATCATCAGACGAAGGCGGGGGACACCCTGGACAAGTCGCCAGTTCATCACAGGGCTGACATATAGAGAGCAACAACCATCCACACTCACATTCACACCTACGGGCAATTTCAGAGTGACCAATTAACCTAACCCCCAGATTGCATGTTTTTGGACTGTGTCAAAGAGATTAAAACAGCTTCAAATTTAGATGGGAAGGGTTCAGATGAGTTTGTCTTCCTGTTTTAAGACTGGTATATCTCCTTTCTGTAAACAGCCCCAACATCAGCTAATTGACCAATACATCATTTCACACTGGCAGCACGGTGTTTGTAGTGGTTATCACTGGTAAGGTCCTGGGTCAGGGCCTTTCTGTGTGGAGTTTGCATGTTCTCCCTGTGTCTGCGTGGGTTCTCTCCAGGTACTCTGGCTTCTTCCCACAGTCCAAAAACATGCAAACTGGGGGTTAAGTTAATTGATCATTCTAAATTACCTGTAGGTGTGAATCTGAGTGTGGATGGTTGTTTTCCTCTATATGTTGTTCCTGCGATGAACTCGAGACTTGTCCAGGATGTCCCCGCCTTCGCCCGATGATGCTGGGATAGGCTCCAGTGACCTTAAACAGGATAAACGCTAGAAAATGGGTGGATGGATAAATGGATTCTCTGACTGTACATTAGGGCTACAGTGCAATAACCCATTATTTTCTAAACAGAAGACTGCGAGCTAAAG
>KV751330.1:8473436-8544998 GCA_001698575.1 Mola mola | reverse complement strand
TTAACAACTGTTAGAGTCTTCTGTGGAAAAAGGCCATCATCCGCCTCTTCTAAGGGCCTGTTTGGGCTGACTCATCCATAAAATAAAATGACTACTTATTAGTAGGGGATGGTACGCAGTAACAATTAACAGAGTAGAGGTGGGCATTCGAATGTACAGGAGCTCTTAATCAGGCCCAGTTCAAACATTGTCTCTCATTGCCTTCAACATGTGTTTTATTTTTTTTTTTGGATTATGGTAAAACACATGGCCCAATTTTTATGAAACACCTTTGACATAAACTATTAATAACAACTATTTGGCAGTAAAACTGGCTCTGCTGCCGCTTAAGACACATAGATCCGAGCCCTGTGGTTGACAATTGCTGATGTAAAATAGTTATTTTGTGTTTAGCTTATATTCTGATTGCAAACTCTGCTATATGCTATTGACTGGGGACTACAACGCTACTTGCCAATGGCTGATGCTCAGAAAGGTGACCTGCACATAATTAGAATAAGAAAATACGCATAGCGTCAGACGGGGTCTCTGCAAATAGTCTTTTTTTAAAATCTGAAAATCATGATTCCAAATTCACTGCAACCTTCAGAAAAAAAATGCAAACATTGGTATTTTTTTTTAAATTTCTAATAAAGAACTACACCAGCACATTTGATAGGTTCTTCTCATGTTGTGCATTGCTCTTCAATGTGATTAAAATGCCATTTTCCCCAGAAAGACATATATAGTTGTTGGTTTTGTTTGAATTACCAACACAGTATAAAGTTGTTTAAACAAATTCAATGTCTACAGCATATAAAAAAAGGACCATGAAATCAGCTGGAGTACAGAACACACACGTCACTTCCATTCACATCTCACACAAACTGCTTTCTTTTTATCACAATAATTAAAAGCCACTGAGCAGATAATAATCCAATTATCTGATTACAGAAGGTTTTTCTTTCCTCCGCAGAAGGTTTGCAATGACTCATATTAAACACCAATTTGCTTAACCGTAGTTCTCTACTGTGAGCCAATGAGCAGCTACAGTGCAGCACTTAAAGCTCAAGTGCCTTGCTCTAGAGCACTGAAGCAGGACTGCGTGGCTCAGGATCAGAAGGTGACATTGCTCTGTTATTGTCAATTCGTCTGAAAACGGCACTGAGGTGGCGTAGGGAACGTTTATTGGGAAAATATAAGGAGAGAAAACATCACTGCAGAAAAAATAATAAACATCAAATGAAGAAGAGAAATTCAGAGAAATAGAGCTTGGAGAAAAGAGACCTAACAGAGGAAAAAAAAAACTGAAGAAACTGCAATATAAAGCATTTCAGTGTAACCTTTCTGCAAACTAAATATCTTTCCAGTGATACATAATCTGACTGAAAGTAATTTGTAGCTTTGTAACAAGAAAAAGATGACAGAGGAATCTTTTTGAAAAGGCTAATTCCACTTCAGCCAAACAAATTCATCATGTCTTCTCTTGCACTTTGTTGAGGTGTGTGTGTGTTGTGGTGTTGTCTTTCCTTGTGTGTACACTGTATGTCTCCGTGACAGTCTGACCTACAATGACTCAACTCTGTTCTGCATTTGGATTGTTATGATATTTCTCTCCCTTTCAATCCATCTGCCTTGCCCTCTGTGTTTGAGTTAAGATTTCTCCTGTGATTTTGTTTTTGTTTGCTTTCAGTGCTTCTTTTGATTAAAAAAAAAACAAATCCACTTGTACGCTAATGGAAATTGATTTATAAAAACGGTTTATTTACTTGCATTAAAATGTTCTTTATTGATGCTTGAGTTGACAGAGCACTTTTTTTACCTATTTGCTGCCTCTAGGGCTGCAACTAGAAATTATTTTCATTACCAATTAATGTGTCAGTTATTTTGATGATTTAAAGAGGTGTGCAATCCAATAAATCTCCATTCAGTTTGAATGTTGGACACACAATTAATTGCAAAAGAACATATTGATTTATGATCTATTCTTAATTCAATACATTCATATATGTGGTTCTAGATTTTATTGCTCTTCGTATGTCTGCAGTAGACACTTAAATGAGACTCAAATATTACACATGTAATGCTCAATGTTATATTCCTTTTGTTCATTTCATTTAGTTTTATTTAATGCCTAGTTATTCTGTCACTAGGATACCATGTGAGCCTGAGACAGAGGGTAAAAAAAATGAATAAAATTAATAATTGAAGATGATAAAGATGAACTGCGAAGTACACAATCTAAAATGATGACTTTTTTTAATGCTCTAACTGGGCTCAGTTGTGTGCATCATAAACCAAAAGCCGTTGTAATGTAGGGGTGCAGATCTTTTAAAATTAAGTATGCTATGGGCTCAGATAACTTCTTTGAGATAATAAAATAATTTCTGAAAAAAATGAGATAATTTCAAAACAAACTATGAAAGGAACTCGAAAATTTTCTTAAGTCATCCTGATATCAACCCAATAGAGCAAACTGTTTCAGCTACTGAAGGCAGAAAGGCCCACAGGCAAACAGCAGCTGAAGGTTGCTGCAGTGAAGGCCTGGCAATGCATCTCAAGGGAGGAAACTCCACATTTAGTGATATCCATGGGTTCCAGATTTCAGGCAGTTTTTGTCTTTTACTTTAAAGGGTTATAAGTAATCCTTTTTTTTTGTAATTAGGTTAATTTGCCCCATTTACTTTTGAAAATATGGAATACAATGGAAAAAATGTAGCTTTCCTAAATGGTTAATTTGACATTTCTGTCAAAACGCATGAATTGAAGCTGACAGTCTACATCTCAGTCACATCTTGATAAATTCATTTCAAACCCAATTTGGCCATTGGAGATAACAGTGATAATGGAAATAATACTAATACCAGTATTGCCTCCTGGTGATTAAATGTGCAGTAGAATTGAATGGTCTGACTGTGTTGATAGATCCTATAAAAATGGTATTTCATGCCCTGGGAATGAGACGGGCAGATATCTATGTTTCCCTGGGCTGATTTTAATGACCACTTGGATGGTGTTTCTTGTATGTAGCACTAGTGTGGTGTGTTTACCAAAATGAAGTTCTGTCAAGGCTGCAGAATGATTACCTAGACAAGCCCAGGATTACATGTTAACACACTTAATGGAGACTATGGGAAGCCTACAAAACTTAAAAATGGTTCACAAGTAGAAAAAATCAACACAATGTAAAAGAAGCATTAGAATATTGACATCCTTACATGACTTGGTAGAAGGGACAGTATCAGTGTGATTTCCCTTTAAGAAGTCAGTGTGAACAGGAAAGAGACTAAAGCGAAGAGAGGCAGAATAAGAATGATATGAAACGTGACACAGGTCATTACTCTGGACTTAATGAAGCCTCTTTGCCTTGATAAGTACCCATTTTATTAAGCAGTATTATATAAACACCCTGTTTTCTCCTGACGCGCACACATACAGATCATCACCCTCCGCCCTGCCCAGTGGCTGGGACCACGGAGTGAGACGTTAGATGACGATGTCATTAATGAGATGCCAATGAATTATAGACCACTGCCAATACCCTCTCACTCTCATTCTGTTTCTTTCTCTCTCACTCTCTTTTCCCATTTTAATTTTAAAGACTGAAGACAGAAAAAAGAGTATGTGCTGGAGAAATCTCTTTGTTGTAGGCCTACCCAATGTTTGACAATTTTAAATGTTCTTAAACCACAATCAAAGCTTATGTTCTTGTGTTCAAATGAATATTAAACTAAGAAAATCACTACCATGTACCAGTAAAGTTATGCCACAAGTGCCATTTATGCCATTTATAAGTGATAAATAAGGTAAACCTACTAAATCAAAAGTGTTAAAAGTGTTGTCAGTCTCATCAAAAAATGTGTAAAAATACTCATACTACTTTTTGCTAGCTTTATGAAGAGGCCTTTCTGAATTATGAAACTTTGTACAGTGTTCTGTATTAATGTGTGTATATCTATATATACTTAGTATCCTATTCTTTTTATGGCTGCATAAGAGAACTTGATGCAGTGTTTCAAGGTGGTTCCCTAGAAAGATTGTTTCAGAAAACCCATCTTCCCATCTTGATAACAGTACTCCCTGAGGGTGGTGGCCCTCTCAGCAGGACATCCCCCTCCACACACACACACACACACACACAAAATGCTCCTATGTAGGAATCGTGTGAAATAATCAGTCATAAAGAGCTCAGTAGTGTTGAACAGGCATCATGCTGGAGCAAGATCATCATATGTGAGGTACAATAAAGGTTTGAGTTTGAGTAAACTGGATGTAAATGCAGATACACTCAGTTGACGATATTTGCTTGGGTGCCAACTTGTTTCAATTTGACATGCCTCATGAACCCAGTAAATACAGTTTTATTAACTTGACACAGCGCACAGAGCATAATTTCAAAAGTGCAAGTTCGACGCTCGTTTCATTACCTGGGCAGTGGAATGGTGCCTGTTGTGAAATTGTTGTCTGCAGTGAAATGCTAGTCAGATTAATATTGATTGACATTTAATTATTACTGTAGTGGCCAAAGCGGAAAGAACATCCAATATGATCAGATACCCATTTTTACCCTTAAGTTACACACAAGACAAAAAATAAAGGATATACTATAGCAGCATCAGCTAAAAGTAACAGCAGTGAACCTGCTGACTCATTTGTGGAGGCAATGTTTCTATTATTAGTTGTGTGATGAATCAGGCAGAGGTGAATGAATGCAATTAGCATTTGACTATGTATAATTATACTGTTTTTACACCTAGCGGTTTGGTTGATCAAAGCATGACTCAGACCATTTGGAATGAGTCAGCCTGCTTAGTCATGTTCTGTATTTATTACCTCCCAATGCTTCTTATTTAACAGGCTATTGTTCAAACGAGGTTGGTACTATTTTTTACCAGGATGAGCTTCAACCGTATAAATCATTTAGCCAAACTAGAGACACATAGACTGTGTCTCTCTCTTTCCCCTCCCTTTTTCCCTTATAACTGCTTTCATTCATCTCTCATCCACACATCAATCTCTCAGTCTAGAAACTGAGTTAAATGAAGTTGAATGAGTTAAGAAGCAGTTGGAGACATAAAACAACAACAAAAAAAAATTTTAAAGAGCCCCTTTAAAAGTTAAATTAAAATTTAGCTGCAGATATTTGAAATTAGTTGTATAAAACACAGGTTGATATTACATATCATCCTAAATATTCAGAAATCTTGCTTTACAAAGCAAACAAACTAAAATCAAAACACTGAGTGGCTTGTAATAAGACACAAGAATAAGCAAATAGTAAATAAGTAGCTTACGGCCCCAAGACACCCACACAGGGCCTTTTATTTTATGCATGAATATACTTTATTATGAATCCCCTAAATCTCTGTGCAAACAGAGTCGTTTTTTGTTCCTCACAAGATATTTTTGTATGCAGGCAGAAAAGCATAGGTGTTTTACCTTGGTAGAAATAAAGGTATTTATTATTAAAATGATTAATTGAAATGAAGTAAATGGATTTATAAAGGGACAGGTGATACAAAACTTCAACAGAAAAGGGAAAAAGGGTGCTGTTAAACCAAAGACACAATCGCAGATTGAAGAAATTCGAAGAAACAAGCTAACCCGGCTGAACAAACAGAAACAAACCTGTACTTATGAGTGTAAAAAAACAAAAATACAAGCAAACAGCACCCACTAAACCTAATGTTTGTAAACATAATATAGCCTATATGTGAAGTGGAGAACAGAATCAGTGATTTACAACAAAACATTGCCCATTCAAAGTAAAATTACAAATGCCAAACACAACAAAAATCGAAACTAACAAAGGCTAATGTGAGGCATTTGCCAAGCTGGGTGATTCAACCACCTGGAGTGGAGAGCAGACAGTATTTAAATACTTTCATCTCTCTCTAATCACTTTCTAGTGGCTCTGGTTTGATGTTGCACCGGTCAGGCTCCAGCCCTTTTTTCATCCTCAGCTCAGCAGATAATGACTTTTGTCATGGACCCTCGCACCAAATCCAGATGCGCTTTGTTGTCAGTCAAGACAGCTTAAAAGTACCTGCATATAAAGCTGTTTGAATCAGCAGCAGACCAGAATCAGATTTTGGTTTGTACCTTAACCTGTAATTTAACCAAATGTTATTAATTGTTTTCCAAAGCTAAACATGCAGTCTTTTTAAAATTAATGTCAAAGACAGATGTACCATAGATCTTGTGTGACAGGACAATATCACACGACATGTTTCTTTGTAGGCCAGCCAGAAATGCCAAGCTGTTTGTACATCTGGGGCACATGTGACATGTGACACGAGGGGGCACATGACAAATCATCTGGCGACTTGCATAGAACTGCGTAGCCTTACAGTGACTGTCCGTGCCATATTGTTGCAAGTCTCTTCCAAATGAATCTCACGGTGTTGGTCTGAAGTGCATGACATAAGGGATTGCATACAAGCAGCTGGCCATGAGCCCATACATTTTAACTCTGAGACCATTGGATCCTTCCTCTTCTCTTTCCTCTAATGTGAAGACAACTCGAAACCAGGGTTTAATAGGCTATTGCTTCGTAAAAAAAAAACAACCCAAAAAACAAAGTTATATAGCAAAATTCTTGCCTGCTGCTTGGCTGGTTGAGTGGTTCAAAGAAATGTTTACGAAAGGGAGCAGATGGTGAACCGGTTTGAACTGATCACTGCATTATAAAGGATGTTGCTGTGCCTTCGGTGGAAATGTTGGCTACATGTAAAACAGACACTTTAATGTAGCCTAACAAGTGCCTTTTAATAGAGTGCAGTGTGTGTGTATAGGCAATTCATGTAATGAAAGGGAATGCTTTTACACTTACATCTTATAAGTTTTACTTTTTTGTTACTTCTCAGCATGTATTGATTAGTGCTGAATACAGATATAGAGTATATGGAGTATAGAGAGCAAAGGGGAACAGAAGCGACGGTTAAGGAGGAGAAATAGAGAATGGTGTCTATACTGTTTGTGTGTGTTTGCTTTTGCAGCTGCACACATTCACATCTTGTGGATGTGTACATGTTCCATCATTATCCCCACACAGGCAGTGAAACCTATGCAATAAACTGTCAGCACAATCAGCTTCAATATGTTGAAACTTGGACAAGCAGCACAACAAACACCGCAGAAACAAAGGCGGCTGTTTATCTGATTCGGCTGCTGAAATATTCAGTTGTAGTCCAGCGAGGAACTGTCTACAGCTTCTCTGTCATTATCTCAACAGTCTGCTTTCTCTCTCTCTCTCCCCTCTCTTTTTATTTACTCGTTTAGTCATTTAATTTTGTGGGTTAAACATAATTTCAGTGTTATTCAATTAATTTTCTTGCATGGATATTATCTATTAATTCATCAAACATGAAAGAGCTCCCCAGGAGAGGTTCTGTGCGTTGCCCATGATCGCCAGAGTAAAAGGCAGCTCAAGTCATAACCTTGAGTTTGAACTAATAATACTCTCTGGAGACAGTTTTGGCTTAAAACACAGCGCTCTGGTTGACTTCCTGACACTGTGAAATGGAAACACTAACTCAAATGTTGAATAAATGTTAATAAATGCTAATGTGAGTGTTCAAAAAACTGTGTTTAGAGTGTTTTGGTCCCACGTTCTAAAAGGCAGACCCAAACACAACTTTATCGGTCTCATTCATTTTTAAATTCAAATGGAATATTTGTGTAAAAACTACAGAACACAAGTGAAAGGGATCCAGTCTGTGTTTTCACATTGGTTTAGCTGGGGTACAAAATTATGAAACCACATTTAGAAATTTTGCATGTCCTATTTTACTTCCAGAAAGGCTCCACCCCAGCACCAAGAAAACATCTTGAATAAGATAAAGGCATTCAATCAACCAATTTAAAGGTTTTGTCCTGAACAACTATATGAATGGAGATATTCATATGTCTAGTGAAGACAAAATGGCTTAAAGTGTTTACAGGGTGATTATTAGCTGAACATGAAGTAGCAATAATGGACTGCTTACAACAGAAACAGCCATTTTTTAAAATATATTTATTTTAAATTACACAAATAACAAATTTGTTTACTCAGTATAAAACACAGAAAACATTCAAATAAAAATCCTCTGTTGCTACTATACCGGTGAAACATTGAGGAGTTTCACTCTATCCATCTCGAGTAACAGGTCAAATCTTTGTTCATGTAAATATGTGTCATTTTGATTAACTACATCACACATTAATCTGACATCCAAAAATGAATGTACCCACTGGCCAATCAGAACATTTGTTGCTGCAAGGTATTTGTTGATTTAAAATAGATGTTGCGTGATACTCACTGGTAATCCAGCTTCAGCTTGGCAGATACCGACTTGTTGACATCTGGATGAGGCTCAATCCTCAGTATTTTAGGACACGACATGAGGATGGTTGAATTCTCCGCTTTATCAATAGAATGCGGCAGCATTAGTTGTTCTGCTTGATTCACCGCTCATACGTAAATTGATGATAAAGTGCAATGCTTCTAATACAGTTGACACTAACAGACAGAACATATTACTTCCCTCATTCATCACCAGCACAGACATGGCGTCACAGGCAGTAAAATGCAAGTTGATAATTGACAACAGCAAGATTTACTGCTTTACATATTTACAATAAAAGCACATAGAAATGTTGAATAGAAGACACAAAAGGCTAGAGTCAAAGTCACAGTAATGCAGATGCACACTGTGACTGTTAACATTCCAGCAACTAGCCGTTCTAGACAGCGTATGAATATAGTGTCATGCGCATTTAAGAATGTACTAAATTCAAAGCTGTAATATATTGCTTCAATAAGTGTCAGTGCAAAGAGCTAAATGAGCCTCTTGCTTGGATTTTCTATTTCGTCTGTATGAGACACATTAATTACTTTTTCTATGTGTGTGGTGAGGCAGAAAAGTCTCGGGTTTCTATTGTTGTAACACCATTTTTTTGTGAATTTTCTTCCTCTCACACAGAAACACACTGAGTAAGTTTGAACCAACAAAGAGGCACAAGTAGATTTCTCTAAAACCTGGTCCCTGCTCTCTCCTTTTACAGTTGAACGTCTATTGTAATTCTCTATCATTGTTTTAGTTTGTAGGTGGAGCTCATTAAAATGAAAATCCGATTCAAGATCCGAGTGCTGCCTGTATGTCCGATCTAATAACACTTGGTTTGTGCCCTATGCAGCCAAGGGAGCGATTAAGATGTTTTGGCTTCACTTATGTGGAGCTCATGTTGCCCATGTTGTCCATCATTATTCACAATCAATGCCAATGCCAAAAAACCTGTTACACATACAAAAATGTTAGTATTTGGCAACCTGTGAATAAGACTGAGCCGTCGGCCGTCACACACCGTTACAGATCTAACGCACAACCTTAAATATTTCTGTTTCCTGTTTCTATTAAACTCAAGATAAAGAGATAAATGAGCTCCTCTGATATGTGACTTTTGGAAAATATCAGATTAATTTATCCAGGAATAATGAAAAGCTGTCGTCCAAACCAGCAGAGCAGGAAACTCATTGTTAGAGTCTAAAAAAAGAACTAAAGAATCCAAAATGGCAGCAAGATGCAGCTTCTTGACCAACCCTCAACAGACTTCATTAATTAAATTTCTTATCATTTGTTGTCTCTCCTCTCTCTCTGTCTTTGTCCACATCTCTTTCCTATTGTTATTTTCCTCTTCTCTTCACCTTCATCATCTAACTATACCTTCCCTTTCTGTCTCTTCCAGCCTTCATAAATCCTTCCTGTTGCATTCCACCTCATTCTTCTCCTTCTTCCACACTTCAGCGCATCTCTCACCCTTTTCTTGTTGTTTACGCTCACCTTTGTTGCCTCCCCCTCTGCATCATCCACCTCTGTTTCCCCCCCTCCTCCTCCGTCTCCTCAATCTCATCCATCTCTTGCTGAGAGGCTGCGTCAGGCCAGATAAATGTTGGACAGATGTTATGTAGAAGTTTCGCCCTGGGTGGCATAGCTAAATAAGAGTGTGCATTTGCCTCCATGTGTGTTGCCTTGGGTGGATACAACTAAATAAGGGTGCAAAAAAAAAAAAAAAAAGAAACGCCTCAAGTTGTTTCCAATACATGCCCCCCTGCTAGCCACAGCTTTCCCTCGCTCTGTGTGTGTGTGTGTGTGTGTGTGTGTGTGTGTGTGTGTGTGTGTCATTTAGAGGCTGTTTCTCCTCCACTGCTACCCTTTAGCATTGTGATGATCTGATTGCAAAATGGATCACCATTTGTCTTGTATCTAGGTCTGATTTTGTGAAGCCATTAAGATGATATATACTATTGTACATAGATGTCCCCTTGTTTCATTGCCTAACTCAATTTGTCTCCTCCATCGCGTATGCCCATGAGGTCAGATACACGAAAAAGAAGAAAATGACAAAAACAGAGACCTCTCCCTGCTTCTGTTTTTCTCCCGGCTCTGTTGGCACTGGTTGGTATATTCAGACTTCGGATGCTTATTAGCATTTGGCAGTCTCCCTAAGTGCTCTATATTCAGCACATTAACATGAATAACACAGCTCTGGAGGAAAAATTTGTGTAGAATAATAAAAATGGAACAGGCTATCTGACTAAATGACCAAATGAGAGAATGAGAGACATGTTTAATAGACTTACTTGCTAATTCATTCTTTGACCAACTATTTCTGTTGCTAGTTCAGTGTCTGCTCAAAAAAAATGTTTTCCGCCATTGTATCCAAACGAATATGTCTTCTTCTTCTGAGCCGAGCTCCAATTTTATCCAAAAGCTATTAAAAATGCATCAGTGAGCCACATTGTTTCACTGGGTGACACATTCCATCATTGTGATGAACATGGGTAGCGTAGTTTATCTGGAGGCCATCAGATTACTGTTTATCCATTACACCAAATCTGTACACAGTAGTAAAATGTGTGTGTGCTGCACATTCCATCTAACCCTCCCCAAACATCCATTAAAAAATGGTTCACAAGGCCAAATTTTGCATATGGTGTTTGTTAGTTAGGTGTTTGTTTATTTCTAATCAGTTTGTCAGTTTTTTGTACTTACTTTTCAGCCCTTTATTTTGATGTATCCTGTTAAAACTGCTGAACTACTGTTCAGCACTGCTGTGTTTGGGAAAGTGATTGACGGAAGGCAGCAAATAGTTAGACAGGAGCTAAGAGCCGATTGACTGAGATCAACAAGAACTGCTTCTGCCTCTGTAATGTGTTCAGAATGACAGCTTTGCTGACTGACTGGCTGACAGGGTGCCTGACCAAATGACCGTTTAACTTCCTCTTCTAATCCTTCCCAATCTTTTATTCTTTCTTGTTTCCTTTCATTGGTCTACATCTAGGCATATTGCCCAGAGCCTGACTGTCTGTAATGCAAACAATCTTAAGTAATAATGGAAAAGGCCTTTAAGGCAATTGGACTTAATTATGTAACTTTAATTTCCCAATCGCCCTTTAAAAAAAAAAAATCTATTACTTTATACACACCCACACACACACACACACACTTCTTCAATGGGGTACAAGCTAACATTTACCTTAGTGGCAAATATGAGTAAAGCATGTTAGGGAATCACAATAATTCATGTGTATGTGAGCACACACAGATATCACTGTGATCGAGGCTGTTAACACTTAATTACTTTATCTAGCCTGATTCAGGCTCTAGTAAAGCCAGAGTTAACTACATCCTGTAGTCCTATGTGTGTGTGTGTGTGTGTGTGTGTGTGCACAGATACTGTAAGCATTTGCTAATGTACGTGTATAATATTCCTTAACATGGGAGCATTGACCCCTATTAAAATGTATTAATAGGCAAGCTAAATGTTCAGCATGAAAATCTATGAGCTCCAGCCAAGATAATACTCTATTAAGACTGTGTGTGTGTGTGTGTGTGTGTGTGTGTGTGTGTGTGTGTGTGTGTGTGTGTGTGTGTTGCGCAGGCAGGGTTATCCGGGCTAGGCTTCAGGCTGAAAACAAGATTTTCTTATGTGCAGTTATTTCATTTTCTTTCACATTACCAGCACTGTAATGCTGTTATATATGTTACATGTTGAGTATTATCATTGACTCATCTGATTGGTGTGCTACAGCTGACATGGGCCAACAAGTTGTGATAGGTTTTCTCTTTTAACGTGACATAAAACCAAATACATAGCTTCAATTTGAACCTGACCGATCATCTTATGATACCTGTCCAAAACCCATGTCCTGTATGTGGCACACTGGACAGCCTCACTATACTAAAGGAGGATCGAACAGTGCATTGCACAAATTCACATGGAGCTTGTTTTTGTTGTTTTTTTGTTTTATTTATCAATGAGGATGACACATTACTATCCAAATTTGGCTGGATTACTTCAGACTTACTTGTTCCCTGAGAATGAATTGCAATAACACTGATGATCCTTTGAACGTTTCGTCTAATGTCATCATGAGTTAACAACTTCAGTTTGTACAGTACTGTACATGTCCAGGTAAATATTCTTTATCTTATTATTGATATAGTTAGCTTTGCAGGTATTTTGCATATGTGTAAATCTATTAAGTGAAAATGATTAATATTGAAATAGATCAGAATGTTGGCATTGTCATTGTGCATGTTGCGGTGCTAGTGATAGCCTTTCAGCTGAAGCACTGCTAGGCTGAGGGTGAGTAAGTAAAGAGGTTATACTGTATGCTTGTCTTGTGTAAATCATAGGTTGGAAATTAGAATTTTACTAGCTCAGCTAATTTTGAATATAGTTATTAATTCACACAAGTTCTAGTTTCCTGTATAGCTCAATTACTTTTTTTAAAATTGCATTTTGATCAGGAAAAGAAGTCAGAAGGTTAAAGTCTTAGCACTGCCCGTATAGCTCCAGTGAGAATTGGCCTAATAAGCCAGGCACCAGCAATCTCTTGGATATTCAACAGCATATACCATAGAAGGAAACTATTCAGACAGAGAGTAAGTTAGGGGCCAAAAGAAATCTTGATTTTCTGTAGAGGTTGATCATCTGTGTGACAACCAGTGTGAGATTCAGACGCTGAATGAGTGGACTCCAAAACACAGACCAGCACACGGGTAAAAATTCTCAGAAAACATTTAATCAGGCTCAGAAGGCAGATTGAAACGGGCAGGCAAATCAAAAATGCAAGGCAAAGCTCTGATCAAAAATACTAGGCATGAGGTAAAAATTAACAAGGGTAACTCAACTCAACTCCTGCACCCACTTAACACTAATTGCAAGGGAGGAAAACTAAAATGGAACACGAGGATGAACACAGAACGCTATCACAATTAAACAGGACACAGCAAATAAATAAACTAACTAGACACAGACACACTGACTTTCTTCTTGATGCTCTTGTGCCATGTAGGATTTCTTTCTGGTAGATCCCAATTATTCACCTGTGACGTCAGGCCTCCAAGTGAAGAAATACAAGTTCTTTGATACTTCTTTGATTCCACTTAAGCTTTTCAGTATCACCAATTAGCATTATGTCATTGTTTGTCTCCTAACAAACCATGAAAGTGTTCATCTCTCAAAGGCCTGTGTTAAGAAGTCTGAGTAGTACTTAAGTGACAGAAGCAACGTCCTTTGCTGGGGTTTTGGTGGACAAAAGAGTTATTTGCCCTCCAACACCTCACAAAAACCTAGCAGATGTAGTAATACATAATCTTGGAATCTTATCCAAGGAATGTTTCTGTTCTTTAATTTTTGTAAATAGTAATCATTTCTAAAATAACACTGGAGGTTAATATGTATCTACAAAATGGAAAACAACATCTAATAATATTTTTTAAGCCATCACAGCCAGAGTAGGGATAAATTGGGCATAGGCAATAAAGTGAACTGAGCCTTCGAGGTCTAGTTCTAAGTTTATTCTTGATCGAGGAATTGCTGTGTGTTCCAGCTGCAATGTGGCTAGCAGAGCCTGACTGTGGCCATTAGAAACAACGCACCACCAGGTGCATTGCGTAGAACTTGGTCACTGCTCAGCTCCACTCATATGAATAGTTTTTTTTGTTTTGTTTTTTTCTTATAATTGTACAATAACCACACAATGCTCAGACAGAAACAAGACTAGCTTTAAAAGATGAATATTCCCACTGAATATTAATGAGTGGTTGCTGTTTAGTCACTTTAATTTCATGCTTTTCTTTGCAACCAAAGTGGAAAACAGTTATCTTTAGATTGGCCTAAAATAACAACAAGAGATGAGAGATTTGATTTTTAAACAAGGTGAAGATTTCTTTTATGAAACAAAAAGGTTTAAACAACTGAAAGTCAAGGTAGCTTCATCTTATAAATGGTGTTGATACTTCCAAGTTCAATATATACTGTAGAGTGGAACAGAATATAGGAGTTATTTAAAGTATGGTCATAATAGTCATTGAGAATGCCAGGGCCTGGGTATGTCCATGTGTGTGTGAGATTTTTTTTGATCTGAACATATTTGTTATCCGTTCCCTGGTGATGGAGACACATTGTTGCCAAGTGATAACTCTGCCCCCAACCCCCACACACCCCTTAATATACAATATGTTCAGTTTGGCAGATTTGCTAATCTTTGATACTCTGGGGAACCTCAGAGACACACACACACACACAGAGTTGCAGTTTGCTCCATTTGGCAGTTTGCCTCATAATTGGTACCTTTTGTACTTGTCCACTTGTGCATGAATACATGCAGACACAAATTACCATTGTGATTCTAATGAGGATCATTAGCAGTTCATTCATAAAATATCCCTTAATTGTCTATTCAGGCCATGGTGTTAGAACTGTTTTACTTCCAATGCAACCCCTTTATTTAGAATATATCTTATTCTTTCTATCAGTCAGGAAATTTGGTCTCTAATAGTGATAGGATCACACACACACACACACACTCATACCCACACATGGGCAATCTGCTGCAAGTGTGATCCAAACAGAGACAGGTGTAATATGCCATATGTTGACTTGTTTTAAAAGTCAGCCAAGATTTCCGAGTGTCACTATTGCAGGTTGAAAAGCCATTTCAATTGCAGGACATTTTTCAGAACATTTTTTAGCAGGATACCTTCTGCTGTATCTCCCCATTCAAAGGGGACAGACACTGCTGAGGCAGACAATGAGATGGACTGGGAAGTTGATGGTTTGGATGTGGTTGTGTTGGGGGCAGTGGAAACCCAGGCAAGCGTGGTTTTCGGAATGCCAGCAAAACTTCAGGTAGCACAAAGTCCGCTGAGATACATCATATTTTATTCCCTAGCCCATATGCAACAAACCTGCCTACTTAAAAAAAAAAAACAACAAAAAAACCCCCAAAAACATTGATAACAATTGAAGTTTTAATTCTTTTAGTATGTGCAATATTTGTGACTTTATATATACAGTATATATTTAAAACACTATTCAGGTAAGCATAGATCATTCCAAATACCTGTGTTACCAGTATTAAAGTAATATAAAACCAATTTGCTTGCACGCCACAAAGAAACCTTCCCATGGTTATATGGGAAGTGAAGCAAGGCAACTCGTTCTTGCCAGTCTCAGCCCACTTGTTTTCTATCTGAGTGGGATTGCTTTTTTTATTGGGTGGAAATGGTTCTGGTTTTGAAACAATTGAATTAAATGAGCAAGTTGTGAATAAAATGTAACTTTTCTACACCAATTTCTATACTTGACAGGAACTGCCAGTTTCCTATTACTGTAACTGCTTTAGCTGTTTGTTGTGTGGTTTGATTGATCATTGATTGGCCAAAAATAAGCCCACAGCAGGATTTGGAAATAATGAGTCAATTTTGAGCAGAAGCAGGCAGGAGCAACTAGACAGTGTCATTATGTGACCAGTTTTGTAATCTCATATTTTATTTCTCAGAATGGATACAGACTGCAGGCATACACAGAGAAGTAAAATCCCTTTAGCTTTGTTCAGCTTGAAAATGCTGTTATAGATAATGTAAATGAAATGCAGCATCATGTTATTTACATACATATAAAGGGGACATCATTATCTAAATGATTGTGGTTTGCTTTGGACAGATTGTGGATGGTTTTGGCTCAGTCACACTCCAGCCAGGTTTGGCCTGGCTGTAAAGACAATTGAGACATGGGTTGGTGAGCCAGTAGCGCCAAAGACTGTGTCTCTGTGCCACTGATATTTTTGGGCCATGGCAAAGTTTCCCCTCTTTTCCCAGCCAGTAAAGTCAAGTCAAACTTTGTGTGGCACATTTAAAAGTAATGTCTTTGTTGAAAAGGTAAGAAACAGAAATGTGTTTTTGGATATAGGCACACCGGTGCAGAAAAACTGTAGGCCTACTGTTTGTGATGGAATAAACAATGGGCTGTTAAATACTCCTTTCTTTATGTGTCAAAAAATGTTCGGGAGAAACAAAAATAAAAATCTCTGATATACGACAAAAATCTGTAAAACCTATCTTAGTTTTCAGTGTTTTTATCCATTCTAAGCAGAGCACCTGCAGGCTTCGACTGTTCCAGGCAGCAATTCTGATGCAAAGCAGGAGTTGCATCAAGAGGCAGAGGGAGAGATGGGAATTGTTGCAGCGTAAATAGGCTGAAATTATTTCAGTATGCACCTGCACTTCTTCAAGATATTTACATACAGTTGTAATATTACTCACAGTGTAGAACATCATATTATTACTGGATAAAGTTAGTTCTTATGACCTTTAGTAATAAAACATTACCCCCACCCTTGAAATTGGAGATTTATGTTTTCACCTGTGTCTGTTTCTTGGTTGGTTGGTTTGTTTGTTAGCAAGCCACAAAAACTACTTAAGTGATTTGATTAAAAAAAAAAAAATCATTAAAGGTGTGACTTGGCACAACCCATGGCTGATTGTTTTTTGTTAGCCACAGGTTAAAGGTTAAAGGTCTAGGTCACTCTTAGTAATGCCCAAAACAAACACTAATACCACATTCTGGTAGAAAGTTGCCATATAAGCTCACGTGAAAAAAACAACACCTTGAAAGGTAGGCATATATAAGTGGGGTGTGTATGGTTCAGTGAAGTTAGCTGTGGGTGAAGGGTGGAGGTTTGCACCCTCTGAGCTCCTTCTAGCTTTGAATGTATTTATGTATATATTTAAGTGAGTAAAGGGAAACATCAAATGTGGAGTCAGAGCAAAGCTCATAGCTCGTTGTATAACAGATGGCTATGTTTGAGTTCTGCAGGCTGATGAACTCAGTGTAGCAGTTTTGAGTTCTGGAGACATAAAATCTGAAGACACTGTCCTGTACCACCATCTTTCTCAGATATCGCAGTTCGTTTAAGCCTTGTCTTGTAACTTTGTAGCAGTAATGGGACCAAGCCCTGGAAATGAGGCAGCATTCTGATCATTGTAAAAAGATCCAATGGGGAAGTTGCTGTTACTGCTGGGATGTTGGAAGGATCAACGCACAGCTATCACTTCATTTCCTCAACATCATCATCATCATCGTTGTTCAACAGAGCATGGCAAAAATTGGTACCCTAAAGGCAGGATTTGGAGCTTGATACAAGGACATTTTTTGTCATTGTCTTGCTGTGTACCAATTTTTTTTTTTTTTCTCCAAAGTCATTAAAGACCACTGACTGCTGAGAGTTGGTACCTTAAAGAAAGTTGATCTAGCTCGATATGAAATCTCAAGTGTGACAACACAATGAATAAGATGTGACAAAACTAATTTTGAGCAAAAGCCAAGTGACGCAGCAAATTTTTTTAGGGATTCGCAGTCACATAATTTATTAGAAAATTTAAAGAACAATACCATGTAGCAAGATACCAGGTTAAGGTGCTCATCATATACTATATAAAGACTCTGTATCAAAAGTTTCCAATATCGACCATATTCCCACAAATTCTATTAATAATATGACATTCATTAAGGAATGTATACAACAAGTTTTGATAGACCAGTCAATGTCATATTAAGATCATTATGTGGACATAATACTAATTTATAGTGCAAGACAATGAAAAAAAATTGAATTCCAAAAAAAATATACATACGGTGTATATATATTAAAAAAAAATTCCCCACTTGTGGGTGGACTTGTGTCTCCTTCAAGCTCAGGTCCTCTACCAGAGGCCTGGGAACCTGAAGGTCCTGTGCAGGATCTTAGCTGTTCCTAGGATTGCACTCTTCTTGTTACTCCTGGTATTTGTTAGAGCCACTCTCCCAGCTATGGGGTTACAGCCCCGATTGCTCACCACTGGTACCACTGATGCCTTTACTCCCCTTATCCTTTACCAGCAGCACTTGGGATTGCGACATCTACCACTACTTCTTATCCTGCTTGTCAACCACCACGATATCCGTTTGATTAGCCACCACCTTCTTATCAGTCTGGATCTTCGCTAGGTCATTCTCAATCACCTTAGGAGGTGTTGCCCACTTTGATCCTGGAACCTCCAGCCCAAACTCGGCACAGATGTTTCTGTATACTATGCCGGCCACATGGTTGTGACGCTCCAAGTATGCCTCACCTGCCAGCATCTTGCACCCTGCTGTTATGTGCTGCAGTATCTCAGGGGCATCTTTGCATAGTCTGCACCTTGGGTCCTGTCTGGTTTGGTAGATCCCTCTATCGATCGTGTGTCCAAGGCCCGTTCTTGTGCTGCGATGATTAGTGCCTCTGTGCTGTCCCTGAGACCAGCCCTCTCCAGTCACTGGTATGTTTTCTCAATATCAGCCAGTCATTGGTACATCCCATGCAGGGAATTGTCCCTCCATGATGGTCACTTTTCTTTTTCCTTCTCCTCACTGGGTTTCTGCTGCCTGAGGCATTTACTCAGCAGGTCATCATTGGGGGCCATCTTCCTGATGTATTCCTGGATCTTGGTTGTTTCATCTTGGATAGCAGCTCTGACGCTCACTAATCCTCAGCCCTCTTTCCACTTTGTGTACAGCCTCAGGGTGCTGGACTTGGGGTGAAACCCTCCATGCATGGTGAGGAGCTTCCTTGTCTTGATATCTGTGGCTTCAATCTTCTCCTTTAGCCAGGTTATTATACCAGCAGGGTATCTGATGACGGGCAGGGCATAGGTGTTAATGGCTCGGATCTTGGTCTGTCCACTCAGCTGACTTCTCAGGACCCGACTTACTCTACGTAGGTATTTGGCTGTAGCTGACTTCCTTGCGGCCTCCTCATGATTCCCAAGGTATTTGTAGCTGTCCTGAACATAGGTTATGTTGCCTTCTGGTAGTTCAACCCCTTCAGTTGTGATCATCTTGCCTCTCTTTGATATCATCCGGCTACACTTGCCAAGCCTGAATGACATGTCATTACTGTAGATCCTGGTGATGTGGATCAGAGAGTCAATTTCTCACTCACTCTTCACGTACAGCTTGATGTCATCCATGTAGAGGAGGTGGCTGATCGTTGTTCCATTTCTGAACCGGTATCCGAGGGCACTCTTTGTGAGGATCTGGCTGAGGGGGTTCAGGCCAATGCAGAACAGCAGTGGGGGATGGGAATTTCCTTGGTATATCCAGCACTTGATGCTAACTCGGGCAGTTGGTTTTGAATTGGCTTCCAGAGTTGCCTTCCACAGCCCCATCGAGTTCTTGATGAAGACTCTTAGTGTCCTGTTGATCTTATGTAGCTCCAAGCACTCAGTATCCATGTATGTGGCATTGAGTCGTAGGCTTTCTTGTAGTCAATCCAGGCAGTGCACAGGTTGGTCTTCCTAGTCTTACAGTCTCTACAGACTGCCCTGTCCACCAGTAGCTGGTGTTTGGTTCCTCTGGTGTCACTACCGAACCCTTTCTGGGCCCTGCTCATGTATTGAGCCACATGCCTACTCATCTTGGTCGCAATGATGCCTGACAGGAGCTTCCATGTCATGCAGAGGCAAGTTATTGGCCAGTAGTTGGATGGAATGGATCCCTTCTGGCGGTCCTTCATGATCAGGACCGTACGGTCTTGGGTCAACCCCTCGGGTGGGTCCCATCTTTCAACAGCTGGTTCATCTGAGCTGCCAGGCGTGCATGGAGTGGTATTCTGCCACTAAGCCTTGGTAACCGTTCTGGGGGGTTCCATGTATCCATGTTAGCCATTATCTGCCTTCTCAGGTCAGCTGCCTTTGTGCTAATGTCTTCCGGGCTTCTTATTGGGGCTTGGAACCCAATCTCTGATACTTGGGGGAATGTTGAAATCCCCCTACTGACCTGGTGTCCTGGCTCCCCCTTGCCGTAGTATCGTTGTTGTATCTCATTGATCTCTGTCGTGATAGTAATTGTCGTTTGCTTACATTGGAACACTGAGTTACGAGCTGTTTCTTCGTTAGCTCGGATGTAGGGCTTCAAAGCATCCATAGGTCCCACATCCATTGCATGTAACACCTCTGACTGGGGTTGCTGTTGTAGTAGCATTCCATTAATCCCACTTTATCATGCCAGCTCCATGTATGTCTTGTTCCAGTAGCCCACTTGTCATCAGGCTGCCCTGGTTCCCCAACACCTGACACGGACCTTGTTGACCCGGGCGACGTCCAAGCCAGTATGGCTCTCTTAATCGTGGTAGCACTCATATCAAGGTATGGCGGGTAGCACTAAGGATCTTGCCAAAGGGCCCAACTGGATTCTTGACATGCCTGAAAAGAATTATCCAGCTGTATATACAGTATATATATTAATATTAAAGAAACATTAACCATTGACTAAATGCCACATATGCCACCCTGTTGCCAATCGTCTCCAGAAAATGGCCTCTTAGAAAAGTGTAAGGACTTCAGGCCCATTATCAAATGCTGTACAATGTACAGTATTCTGCAGATATTAAGGCTCATGGTGTTTTCCACACAGAGTCAGGCTCACAGAAAACAATTTGTTTATAATAATCTGCTAAAGGAACCAAAAACCTGCTGGGCATTGGCATCCTTCATGTATTGGAGCGACTGCAGAAGGGCATGACCTGACCAGAAGGTGAATAAGTGTGCGGTAAAATTAAGAACTATGATCATGTACTCCTTCTCGACTGTTCTGCACGCCATCTCTCTCCACCTGCCACTGCGACTCGACCATATCCCCCACTCCAACACTTACCAGCACCACCACCACCAACATATGTAAATCAACAATAGGAACAAACGTGTGAAACTCAAAATCGCATATTAATGAAGAAAGAATATTTATTTTTAATATTGACAATGTTATCCTTTATAAAAATACGAAAACAGTTTTCATAGACCTGCAACCCATTCATATCCCAGGTTGCCACATAATACTTTTTCATGCCCAGAAGTGCAAGGAACCCATCTGACTCAGCTTTTCCTGATGCACAATAGGCCCTTTGGAGTTTTCCTGCAGAAAGTACAAGGTTTTATCCCGACACAGCCTGGAGCAAGGTCTCAGTTGCTTTGGTAAGGTTTATGCACTAAACTTTGGTTAGGATAAGTAAATGACTGGTGTTGAAATGGGACAAAAACTCTAGTGTCCTGGGTAGAAGTGTGGTCGTGTTAGTACACTAGGATAAATTGGGGCTCTGAAAAACCCAAATTACCGATGATACAGGGATAAAGATGTGTTGATACTATTCTTTCCTTGTATCTCAGAGTGGTAACGTTATCTCCCAAAGCCCTAATGTAATTCAGCCATCAAACAGGTATGGGAATGATAAACAGTTCAGATATCCAGGTCATTCAAAAGTGAATCAGTTGGTGTTGTTTAGTGTTTAACTCCAACATGGCTTCCAGAGTATATGACACATTAACTTGAGCATTCCATTAAAACCCTGTATATCAAGCAATGAATAATCATTGGCTGATTTCTTGCCTGTGTCTCTTTTTCATCAATAATACTCTCTTTCTCTAGCATCCCCTTATCTCTACCTGTATTTCAGTGGCACAAATATGAATTTGAGACATTATTCCCAGTACCTTCCCCAGCCTTTTACAGAAACAACCATGAAACCCCTTAGCTCAGCAGTGAATGTTTCCTCAGTGTGTTTTATACTCCTCCTATGCAAGGAAACACACTCATTTGTTCTTTAACCAGCCTGACGTTGTACAAGAAATATGCAATGCTTAACTCATGAGGATTGCATACGCTAACTAGCATTGTTTAGGACTTTAGGTGCCAATTATTTGGTGTAATCTATTTATTCATGTGGGCCAGCTATGAGTCACCTCCACACAATTCTGCTAGTTTTGTAAATTATGCATTTTGGTTGAAACAACATCTTTTACATTGAACTAAACAATTGGGTGAAATGTCTTGACATTCCTTGTGCCTTTAAAACCCTCAAAAATGTGAGTTATTGGGGATGATAATGATGATCCATGTGTTTCAAGAAGTGTCTTCGCACATTTTGAGGGCACTTCAAGTAGAGCAGCGGTTGCTGCTGATCTCTGGGGGAAGAAAGCTGCATGTCCCTCTCTCGTCCCACTAAACGACTCATCCAAGGTACACCCAGACCCGCTTGGGTGGCCAAATTAAGCGCACTAGTCCAGCATTCCTCATTGCAACATCCATATTGTGTGTGTCTGTCAGTACTCCGTTATATGCAAGTGGAGTCAAAGGCAGACTTCATTAACGTTTAAAAAGTGTATTGAAATACAAATTTTGCTGCACTGATTTAAATTCTCCAATATTTGTGTCACTTTTCAAGCGACTTTATTCTTACATTGCTAATTATAACAATTAAAGCATAACCTCAGTGTTAGAGCCAGGCTGTCCCCACGAACGGGACTACAATTAGTGACGCATGAAAGACCATCACATAAATGTAATTTGTGAAGCCACCTCATAATTCTCATTCCATTAATTTCACATGTAGAATTCTATATGAACCGGATAATCTGTAAATCCAAATTTTAGCATTGTCAGTGTTGGTGTGTCTATATTAGCTTTCAGCTAAAGCATGGTTCAGCCATTACAATTCCAGTAGACAATGAATGAATGAATGACTATTTTATTCTTGTGTCTGATCATTTACATGACCCATTCCTCATGGAATTACTCAGACACATTAATTAATGATAAGCAAATCATTTCGGCATAAAAAAACATCCATAATGTAATTCATTAACATCCTAAAAAATCTCCAATCAGCTGAATAGACCTCCTTTAAAACATCATTGACACACACAGCCCCATAAGAACAACAACACAAAAAAAACCCCACTAAAACCACCAAGCACATTGGACAATATGAAATAAAGTAAAATTACATTCTCCACTTTGTTCAGATGACTATATTCATCAATTCTTCCATCTTCTGGAACACCTCTGCATCATCTTGTTTCAATATGTAGTGGTAATATTCTACACCTAAACTGCGCACACTGCGATCTCTGCCTTTTACACAAATTATACATATTTTTCACATTCAAAATCTTTCTTACATGAACAATAAATTCACAAATGTTGCTTTATCCTTATTACATTGAAACTATTCCACATCCATATTTACTTTAAACACCTTTGGTAGCCCAATCCCAGGCTAACACTTATATGAATATATTCATATGTTCTTCATATGTTCATTAATAGCTATTATAGGTAGGCTCAGCAGTCTTTTCCACAAATTCACCATGTTTGCCATCCATTTCACTTGGCAAACATCACATCCCGTATTTCTATTTAAAGCCAGAACAGGTGTGTATTTATCTCCTACTGTGCAAAGAATTGAATTGATAGTGTACATGTTCCAATTTCTGTTGTCGTCTGTAGCCCCATATTCCTGACACATAATCTAAAATAGGACAGATGCACATTTGATACAGTTTTGAAACTGCATAGTAACCCATATCTTTCAATATTTGAGCTTTTCCTATAGTACCTCCCAGAGCTCTGCTTGCTGAGTCTGCCAAAATTGATACACCATGTGAGAAGGACAAGCTTTCATCAAGAAAGAAACCCAAGCATTAATGTTTGTCTGTGAACTTAAGTTGTTTTTCAATGTGAAACTGAAACTTTCTCTGCCTGGATAACAAAAATCAATAATTTGTGTTTTCTTTTGATTAAAACACATTTTTCAGTTTTTCAGTTTTTACTATTTATCACATGTCAACATTATTTGTGAATCTTCTTCATATGAAAACAAGATAATATCATCAGCATAAATAAGAATGTTTATGCTGCCACATATTACCCCTTTTCCTGCGTCACTTCCCATGCCAGATTAATAGCTCAGCAGTGGTTTTGAAAAAGGCAAAGCTATTTCTTTAAACAGATGAATGCAGCAGTTAACTAAAGTGACTCAACAATGAGAAGAAAAATGCATTTTTTGTGGACTGTTTGATATATTTCCTCCCCTTCATGAAGTCTTGAATTTTTGTCACAATGTTTCATCAAACTCATATTAGATATTACAAAGAGGAGTGGGCTCAAATTCCTCCAAAGCGACGTTAGAGACTCAGTACAAGTTATGGCTCTGAGTCTTTTACATCTTTCACAATGTTTAATTGAAGTTATTCTCGCCAAGCGTGGCTCAACCAGTGTTGAGTTTATGGAGGCAATGACTTTTTCATGTGGGTGATATAGGTGTTGAATAAATCTTTACCTTAAATAAATAGAATGAATATTCAACACCTGTATTTTATGTTTTTTCCTTGCGGTGTTTATTTTAACTCGAAATTAGTTGGATTATTTATCACATTTAAATCTGAGTAAGAAAAATAGAAGAAACAGAGTGTGTGTGTGAGTCTGTGTGGGCACAGGTGAATAACCCACATTAGGCTGACAAAAAACACATAAACCTTGTTAATAGAATAGTTTCAAATATGATGAATAGCTGGTGCTTAACATAATATCAAATTTATAATATCAATAATATCATTTATATTAAATAAAATGGAGACACTGGAGAATATTCACCTATTGTTCTTTAGGAGAGGAGAGCAAGTATTGATCATTGACTTTACAGATCAGAGTCCTTGTCATTTAATCTTTACCTGTGGCACAATTTTCAACAACAAGCAGAATTAAAGTTTCTTTTCTTGTATTTGTCTCTGTTACACCTATTTTTCAGTGAATTATTAGCCTCATCAAAACATGTTTTAAGTACAGTAAGTTAATCTTTCTTTTTTTTTCAACCCTTCCAGAAAACATACTTTCTGAACAGATCTTGAAGAGAAGCTGAGGACCTTTACCTCACAGAAATCTGGACTCAAACTATCGTTGCTAGTCTCCTCCCATCCATCCCAAACACCTCTTTGCCACTTAATGTAGTGTTTCACCTAGTTAACTAAATGTCATCATCATCTAAACGCCGTAAATAAATAAAAAATGCTCAAATTTAGACACTACATTTTGCATAAAAAGGTCCACACCAAAAGAGATTTCAGAGCTACAGTCTTTCTTGCTGATTGAAAACAGAGACGAATATCTTTAATATCTTGCAAGTGAATTCCAGTTTCAACATTCCTGCACCTTAATGAGTCAGGTTTCATTATTACACTGCCAAAAACATAATCGAGGCAACATTTCTATATATCTCCCAATTTATTATGTGAAGGTAATCTGTGGTGGATAAATGAAGAGGTTGAGGACAAGTAATTTAATTAAGTGTTCAATGCCTTATACAATATTATATGGTGGAGGAAGGGCATAGGTCAATAACATAATAAGACAATGAGTGAGTCTAATATCATACCTATGGCTACACAAATTAACTCACTGGCTGTCATGTCATTAACTGACTTCATCTACAACTGAAGATCACTTCATGTAAGGCGTATATAATCTATTATAGTGAATATAACGTAAATGACTAAATATAGAAACACACCTACTGAAAATGCATTTCAAATAGACAACAGATTATGTTGAGCAGAAGATAGTAGCTGTTGTTGTACTTTGGATAGTTCAGGGAGAGAGAAAAAAAAAAAGAGGTACAAGTAAAAAAACAACTTGTACCTCAAACAAACAAAAAAAAATAGACTCTTTAAGTGATTCTTATATGGTGTCTGCTCACTTTTGAGTCTGTACACAACACGGTTCTGAATATTTCATACAGCATTTTTGTACCTGAGCTATCTCTCCAAGTGTGTGACTCATCTGCTGCATGATATTTTGGAAACCAAGAGGGCGAGTCATCGGTCTTCAAAAGTTTCCTTTTCCCACGCTGCTTTCATGTAAAATAAAGTCGACACAGTTTTCTAACTGTAAGTAGGTTCTATTTTGTATGACCTTAAGACAGAAACAACTGACAACACACGTCACAACACAGATCCAGTAAATTTTACAGAAAGGTCGGCTTGCAGATTTCTCAATGTGTGCCTCAAAACGAACAGAAAAAGGACTCACTTTTTATGAAATGTATCCAGACAGCAGCAGTAAACACAACTAGATTTCAAACCCCTTCTGTAGCGAGGCAGTGTGAGTGTGCATTTTCAGCAGATGCAGACAGCAGCGTGGCCCGTGTCTGTTTGTGTGTTCTGGGGGTTCCTCTGTCCCTCCTCAGTGCTCTTCAAAAAATGACTTTAAGAGTTGTGGGTGCAGATATTTTACCGCCTCTGCAGTCTAACAGCTCTCTGTACGTACATTAAAGTATGACTCCAGAAGCCATTCTTAACTTGTAATGTATCACTCGGGAACACAACTATGCATTTTCACCTCTGAAGGGGGCCTTTTAAGTGTTCATGAAACCTTTTAAGCTCTAACTAGTCTGATTGCAACCTACAGCCGGTTATATGAGAAAAATAAGCTCAATGATAATCGATACAAAGAAAAATGTATGTATATAAAATATAATGATGACAGCAGGTATTTTTTAAAGATGTACTATGATTGAACAAACATTTGTGGGGAGCTCAAACCTCAAAACAGAACAATATCAATTCAATTTGAAAGTTTAATCCTCTTGATGATTTATGAACTTAATACATGAATCTATTGTATATGAGGATTTAAAAAAAGAATGAAATTCCTATACGATAGTCTTGGCACCACTCCACCTGCATATGGACTTGCTGGTATCCTTTGCTGTTATTCTTTTTAGGTTTTAAGTTTCTATGTTTGTTTAGCTTAAATCCAAAGAATGTGAAAACAATACTCTTGCTTTTTTTTTTTTTTTTTATCAAGCAAAGCTGATCACAGTGGCTCTGTACATGTGTTTTTATACATAAAATGTACAACAAACTTGTGAAATGCTATTAATATTATTTCTATTGTAAAATGGTTAAAAAATATCCATTTTGGTTGTACATCATCTCACGTGATTACCAAGTGACAATATTTGAGACTTCAAGTTCATGCAAAAGGAGCTACGGTGTGCAGACTCATCTCTGCTCCATGTTACCAGACACATCTATCTTACATGTCATGTTTTTGGTCGGCGTCTGACTTAAAGGATTGCCAGATGTGCGCAGACACCACACTTTTGTTTGGTAAAATGCTATTGAACCAGAGCTGAGGAGACGAGATCGTTTCTGAGTGAGGCGTCGGAGCTGTGCAGGCTGCCTCCAGCAGGTATCTCAGCGACAAGCCGAGAGAAGGAAGCTGCTGTCAGACGACACATTGACGCAGCTGCTACGGGTGTATCGATATGCGTGAAAATTAGAACAGAAATCATTTCAAATATTTAAAATCAATGTGTACTGAAAATGTACATATTTAAACAAAGATGAAAACGAGAGATGAAAAGTGATGAAAAAAAAGTTCCCGTATTTTTCAACTGAAGCTGTATTTACTGAACTCTGAGGGTCTAAAACCTCAGAAAATTCTTTATTTACTGCATATATACTGCATATGCAGTACAGAGTTTGGAAGCTAGGACTGATTAGCTCGACAGGACTTAAACGTACAGATTGACAGTACAATGGCAGTGTAAGATGAAGCATTGGAGATAAATTGCTTTTTTGCCACTAACTACACTTGAAATGTTTAAAGTGTCTGGTAACATGGAGTAAATACCTATAGTGAAATACCCATGTGTTTCTAACTCAATAAAGATACTTATTTTAAAAAAATATTTCTACTTCCTGTCACTGACAGAACTCACCAGACATTATCAGTTGAAACAGAGGTTATGTTTTCCACTGCTTTCCAATATTCAAGAAAAACAAACACATTTCTGAAGTAGATTAGCAGTCAAAGTAAATATTTTCTAAATAAATGCTTTCTAACTTTAGTGAGGCTGTTAATATATTATTTAATTATTGTCACAACTGGAAACTATAGATAATATCCTACAATGTTGGATGGATGCTTGGTCTTGAAGTGTTGTCAGTATTGAGTGAAAACAAACAGCTTTTGCATTCAGGTCAATACGCCTCCAAACCCAACAATGATTTTGATAATGAATATGTATCACATGTTTCCTGTATCACCTTTCTTTATTTGTTCTGGATTTACAACACATATTTCATGATGACATATGAATACAACACTGGATGACATGTTTCCATGTATTCCAGCTAGGCTAATACTGGGCCAAGAGAACATCCATCAGAGGCACATGTGGTTGTGTGGGCAATGTGCTCACACTGGTCATTGTGCTTGTCTCAGTGGAAACAAAGAATATTTGTGATCCATACTTCAGGAGCAGGTTTTTGTTATAGTGTTATGCTATTCAAAGAAGCTAAAAGGGTAACTACAGCCGGCTATAGGAGCTACCATTTATTCTGGTTTGGATAAAAAAAAAAAAACAACATTAAATCAATTGAGGGGTGTAGCAAAGAGAGAGAGTGAAAAATGTTTCCCGTAATTTATCTGATGATATGCTCTCCTCTTGGGAAATGAAAAGAAAATTCTCAGGCTAATGGTGGAAGATAAATATATGCGTGTGCATGTGATGATGTGAGGGTTTGACGATTGAGCATGACCTCGATACTGTGCGTGCGAATGAGTGAGAGAGAGATAATTTGTCAGTGCAGATCCTGCTCAATCATTTTCAGTACTCATTTACTCTCTCTTTCCTGCCCTCCTAATGTTTATGTGCATAAATGAAAAACGTAGTCATCATTGAGTCGGGCTGAGCCCGTGACAGTGTGTTGACTGATGATGGAATGAACAAGCTCATTATTAAAGGTCTTATCACATCCCAGCAGAAACACACACAGACCTCACTTCTTGTTCAATGTCATATATGCATTTGTCATCATAATCGACATTTTGGCCCTTCACCTTGGTTTTAAAAAGCTGTTGAAAGATATTCGTTAGTCAAGGTTACATAAGGTAGCCAAAACTCACATCTGTATAAACTGACACATACTGTAAATAGTCATAGCAGTGCTGCAGTACCATTAATTGTACATAAAAATGGATAACATAAGAGACCCCAAAAAGTGAGGCCATTTTGATTGCCTACTGGTGTTTCGCTGCAAAAATCCCTCATCCTCATTCATATCAGGTAGGATGTGCGCATAACTCAATACTCATAGTAAACCTCATTCACTGGGTTCAGGCAGACTTAGTATTGATAGCATGTGGAAAAAATAAAATCCAGAGGCTTCCCATTCTAGGAGCATTCTAACAGCTAAAGATTTGCGTGGATGCTAGCCAGCGGAAATATCCCAGGCCTTTTTCAGGAAGAACGCTTACTACACTACTACACTGATTGAAGGGTTTGCAATCTTGAATCTCCTTGATGCGTCACGCTACGATAAATATTATACTCAACACATCTTCAGTCTCAAGAGACCTCATGTCTCTGGCTCGCAAGAGTTCTTTCACAGATGGCACATCTCCCAAGGTGCTCACAATTGTCAACAAGATACTCTAAAAAGAGTGGCAGACATCCTAACACCACCTCTGCACCCCCCGTCCTTAACTTCATTGCCCCTGTTGGTTCATATTTTAGTTTGATGCATGTCTTTCCACTTGAGTGTCTTGGCAGTTATTCCAAATGCTCCATGTGAGCCACTGTGACAGGGCAGGGAGAGCACTACTGATAGCAGCATGATAATGAATTAAATCTCTATGGTGGTTGACCTGCCCCCAGCCCTAACACTGCAAATAGTGGATGTTCCCATCCATGCTGTCTGTGGGACCAGCAGCGGTGAGCTAAGAGTCCCTGAACTGATTTAAATCAACTAATTGGTATCACTAACTACACTCTCATGCAAATGCTGAAGCGGAGGTGGCTTTAAGACACCACAGTAGGGATGCAAGATGTGTTTCTTGAGGATGGTTTGTTTTTTTTTACTTGGGTTCTTGTGTTTTATCCGTCTCATGTCTCATGTCATATGTGTGGCATAGAACCATGGGATCAGAGACAAATAGATTCTTCCTATCATCAGCTGAAAAGCATTTTAGTTTCTATTAAAATACATAAGACCATTTGGATTGCAATTAATGTGTTATGAATCCATTTCACATTTCTGTTTTCATTGGACTGGTGTTAATTGCAAGCACTGCATTTTTATATTCATCGTCTTTTAACAATTTTAACAATCAGCTGATCCAAACAGTTAGGGGTAGAGTTTTTATTGTAAATTAAATGGTCTTGAAGACCAATACTTGGACACACTAAGCTGTTGTCTGGAGTGTCTTTAAGCATCGGTCACTCTCTATCTTTTTGGTGTATCATGCACTATTGGCATTGTCTTTCTTCATTTGTACCTCTTTCAGAAAGTCCAAATCCGATTCAACATTTTTAACCAACGTCGTGTCGGGCAGTGAAACGGATCAGTCCCACTTGGTTGTTTAGCTTAGCAAATGAGTTTCATGAAAATAGAGATAGAAATGGCAAAAAGACAACCCTGCTGCTGTACAATCTATGATTTCATTATATCATCACATTTAGTGTGGTTTCCCCTTAATTTTTCACTCTGCCTCTTCCTTAATTCTTCCCCAACCAACAGGCTAAGGGCTGACTAAACCAGTGACATTTTCATCTTTGTATTAGCCATATCAAGCAAGCAAGCAAGAGTAATCTGCAAACACTGTTCCGTTGACCGTTTTTGCAGCATGTATACGGTATGTCATCCGGTGTGTTCTTGGCCCTGATACATATAAAGCAACGCAAGAGGGGCTTTCTCCTCCGTGGCTAGTTCTTGACGTCTTGACATCGGGTAGCTGTGTCCCTTAAAACATCACCACTCTCAGTTTGTTTTCGTCAGGACTCATCAAAGACAACAAATCTGCCAGAGACACGAAAAGGAGTTCAGCAAACTGGTTTAAGAGTAAAATGCAGGATTGTTATCTTAGAATAACCCTTTGCTGATTTTGATCTATACTTTAATAATATGTATTTTCTTCTAAAATACGTCAGCATTAACAAACTGAGCACACATCAAGTAATAATTTGTCTCTCAAGACTTCATTCATTATGTTGTGATGCTACAAAGATTTTCAATTGTCAGTCTGGGGGCTTGAGCCAGCTAAATTTATCCAGTTGGTATCCGTCACAGCCAAGCACATCAAGTGTTGTTCTCTTTTCCCTGCAACCTCTTCCCGTCCCTATAGAGACCTTTATTTTTAATTTATGGCTCTGATCATTTGGCTCCCTGTGCAGAGCTCAGGGAGAGCGCTTGTTACCACCACCAGGGTGTCCCTTTATTGTGGCACTGCTCTGAAGCAGATGGCATCGGTGATAATGATCTACAATTCATATTCCGTTGTATGTATGTGTGTGCGTGTGCGTGTGCGAGACAAAGACAGAGAGTGAGAGGTTCTTTGGGTTCATGTGTCTCCCGCCTTAGCACTTGCACTAGTCTCCCATGATTGACGTCCCTTGACCTCACGCACACATACACACATGCACACACTTGCTTTATACCATGTGTTTTAAATTTGTACCCCATCACTCTACAAAGACTTGGTGGTACATCAAAAATAGGCCTATGTAAATTTCACACAACACCAGATCGCTATGACTTTACCATCAAGCTTGACTTGCATCACTTCTGCTATGACTCAGCTGTCACCAAGTGACATTTTATAACTAGATGTTAGAATGGCATTTCAGAATATGTGGTTCTAGTAGCATTGACAGGAGTACACCATCTGTAGGAAAAAGATCATCTATTCAATAATTCACAGGTACCAAACTTCTGCATTATTCTTGTAGCATGTCCATGTAAGCTAAGTGTCAAACTGATGTTGGGTGTCTGTGCTTAGCATTGAGTTTAGTGATAGTGGCTAAGCCTTATACAAATATAATACAATGATTTTGTATTTTTTAAATACATCCCTTAAGGAATGAAAGAGCAGAAGCTGAAACGAACAGTATGTAGAATGTTTTTATAGGTATGTTCCTTAGCAGTTCACAGTTCACAGATTTCCTCCAAAGCAGCATATCGGCAGGTATTATACTAGTACCATTGTACATTCATGTAAACTCCTCAAGTACATGTACATGTTGCCAGAAGGTCAAGATTATTTATGTTTTCAAGGCAATTTTATCTTAGAAATAAAAATGTTCTTGTAATTTACTTGATCTTGTTGGATCTTAAAAAATATTTTAGTGTTTTAAGGCTATGATTGAAAAAGACCTTGTTGGAAATAGGGACTGCTTGTTGTGTGCTAGTGTTACGTGCATTCTTGGTTCCTCACGTTGCCTCGTCCTATTCTTGTCACTTCAGATACGCATTTTTAGTTTGTGCTTTTCCAAATTATTATTTTAACCCAAACTATGAGCTTTTCCTGAATCGAACCATTTCGCTTTACTGGCTAAACATAACCAAACATTTTTAAAACTCAATAATTTGAGATACCAGAAAATACTATGTTTATTACGTCAAATGTATGTGTCAGTAATAATTGGTCCTCCAAATGTCAGTCCAAACATCCATCCAGCCATCACCTCTCAAAGGAGAATTCTAGTTTTCAACCTAAGCCCTTTTCCCTGGCCTTTAAGGATCTGAAACTTCAGAAAACTATTTTTTTCTTGTTTTTTTCTGTTTTTTTGGGAAATTACTCCACAGTGGATTTTAATCACAGTGGAGTTTAGGACTGATTACCTTGACAAAGCTAAATAATGCAACAGCAGTTGGCATCATAGAATGTCAGAAATAAATTGCCTTATTGCTTTATTGTAACATTTGGTAACATGGGGTAGATACCCACCTTGAAACACCCGTGTGTTTCTGATTCAATAACTGTAAAGGTACTGTGTGAAATGAATATACTCAATCAGTCAGTTGCAGAAGAGGCGCGTTTTTTTTTTTTTTTATATCCGACTTTCTGTCATGTCATTGTATTGTAAAGATTTGTCAAGGTAATTGATCCTTGTGACTGAGCTCCATGCTGGACCAATTTTTAAAAGAATAGGATTTTTTATGACGTTTTAGACAAACAAAATTCAAGGTTTAATGTTTAGGGTTTAGATTAAACTATATTAAAAATAGAAATGATCTTTTACATGATAGTATTAGTAGCTGATGACGTACTCAAATACAGCATATCAGTAGCTTTTTCACTACAGTATGTCCTCATTGTGCCAAAACTGATGCAGTAAACTGAACAAACTCAAAACAATACTGATGTGTACAGTATGTCTGTCATCAAAGAAGACAGCTGACTTTAAATACTCACAGCTTAAATTGTGACAGCATAGAGAAAAATGTGCATACATGATAACCATATTTACACCCTTATACACATAAGTTCATAAGGATTCTTTAAAAAGACAACCAAAAGCATGCATGCAAATATGTGTTTCAAGAAATGTTTATATACACACACCCACACAGGCACATTTGCATCTCTTCTTAAATTCTGTTGACTTACATTCATTCCATAAGTCAGAGCACATGCACAGACCCACCAAGCATACAGACATCCCCCATAATGTGTTTTTTTAAGTATTTTTTTTTATTTTCAATGTCCATTTAGAGAGCATGACTAATTCAAATACAAAAACACACATTCTTAAAAATACTGGTACAATTGTATAGCAGTGGTGAGAGCACTAACTAGCTAAAATAGGTGAAAGTCACCTCTTAGATCTTATTGTCAGAGAGAAAGCCAGCAATATGGTGAAACTGTTATACGGGGGGGGGGAAATCTGACTATTTGGTTTGCTCCAGAGACATTATTGTATTTTCCCTCAAGATCCCACCATCAGATAAAAAATGTCTCACTGAGAGTGGATTCTGACAGGTATAAATGAGTCTAACTGTGAATAGGGCAAGGCATAGAAGTCTAAATGTATTAGGACTAAACAGTAGCGTCTCCCGCTTCTCTGCTTCCATCAGACATTTCAAATTTCCCTAAAAGGTCAAATCAATTTGATATAGTGATTATATTGTCTGATTTTCCTAACTGAACAGCAACATTTTTCACTTCCACTTCCTGAAAACAGCAAGGCTGTCAGTGCTGTTTATTTAGCAATTTCGCTTCATCTAAATGAATTTTGTTACCTTCAAGCCCTCACCAAAGATTTTCACACAGTGCTGATTAAGATAATCACCAACAGATAAATTTCTGTATTTTACGGTAGAAAGGAGATGTTAAACTCGTTGTGCCATTCTTGTGCTAGGCAGTCGCATACACAGCAGGTGAGCTACGGTTTTAAAATTTCTGGTCTACAATGGTTTATATAAAAAAATATATACTACATACTAAATTTCACAATTGAGCAAAATTGCCTATGACGTTATCAAAACAACTTAACATACTGGTCATGCCAGACCAAGTGAGGCTGCAGCAGCAATATCCATGATGATTGAATATTTTTTTTTTGAGCGAAAGAATGAATGAATTTAAAAAAAGAACTTTTTTAAAACCATTTTTAAAAAAAAAAAAAAAAAAAAAAACGTTTTTTTTCCTCAGAATATTAATGTTTTAAAAATTTGAATTATTATTATCTACATCTTCTGACCAGACTTCTTTCTGTGACTGACCTGAAGATTTTATATTGTTATGAAATGTGTCTCGCATGACATCCTCTATGCCTGTCAAAAATAACAAGTATACTGTCTCAGATGAGACAAAAATTGTTCGGTAGTTTAACTCAAAAAAAGCAGTAAAGCTCAAAATGAAATAATTATTTGTCAATACAAGATATTATAGGTCACAGTTCTGGAATATTAACATCATTCTGAAAAATCATGTTATAATTTCAAATATTGTTATGAATGTTAATAGGTGTCTTTTTGTTTCATACTACAATAGGAAAGTTTTTCTATGTTTTGAATCTTACTGCCATCGGAGTCCAAGTGAAATAGGAGAGAAAGGTCACGTTTGGTTTGACACAAATAGTGATGTCTTTCCATCTATGGAGGTAAAGCCTGAGGTAAGATAGTGTTCTATTTGGAGCTCCTGGTAAACTGAAAGGATCGGGTCAGGATAGTTCTGATAGCATCAAGTGTTTTTAAGCCACAACACACACACACACGCTCACACGTTCCAAACTCTCATAAGTTCACATCTGATGATACAGATGCACACACACTTAAACACACAGTTGTAATGGTTAGAGTAGGTCAAATTAAGAAATGTAACCCTTGTTCTGTAAACACAGGCGGAACCTTGTACTGCACTTTCTTTCTGGGTACAACTCTGTTGCAGTCACAATCATGTAATTGCCCACTGCAGACTTACATAAACTTAATTTTCCTATATAATGTTGTCAAACTGCCATCAGACATCTTCACCACTCTTCAGCAAGCAGCATGGGAGTGGCAGGGAGCTCTCGTGTGCTTATGGGAAACATTTATGACATTTTGTCTCACACAAGCTCAGCCTTCTACTGAGTTCTATAAACAAAAGTAGGTGAAGTAGATGGATGACCTCCCTGCAGCGACCACCGTTGACCTAACCTTTTGCATTTGACCACAGAGCATAATGGTCACATACGACATTGGCTGGAGAGCTGCAAAACTGTGGTTACCTAGAAGTAGTAAACAATAGGAGTTTACCAATGGGACAATTAGTTAATCTACTTTCTTAGCTGAGGTCAAAGCAAGCAAAATACTGTAAATCCCTTGAGCAACAACCTCATGGAGAGGGAGAGCTCCAGGGGCTCGTAGTCATCGGACACCAAGGCTCTGAGCACCAAAGCTTCCATTGAGGTTTGTCCAAGGAGACAAGCAGCCAATGGCTGATGTCTCTTGGCCCCCGAAGGCAGTGCTTCAGCAGGGAATGGCTTGGGTCTCTTGTCAAACCTGTTATGACAGGAGGAAATGTCCACTGCATAAACTTAAATGGTAGCGTGTGTTAAACTCCTATTAAATAAACATTGCAGAAAGGATAGCTCTGGCTCTGGGATTGCACATGACAAAGACACCCCTGATCTCCAGACCTGGAACTTAAGATTTTCGGTCTAAAACCCCTTACATTTACTCTCCACCCGTGTAAACAGTGACGCAGGCTAAATTCCATCCTGCCTGTTCGCTGTCATTGTTGTTTGTCCTCAACAACACTTTCTGTCATCCGTCGAGCAAAGTGTTGGACAACGTGAAACACTGTTTGAAGTTCCAGGAGGTTTATGTGAGGACTCCCCTGTGATGACCATGTGTCTCCTATCACCCCCCACCCCCAGCAGGCCCCTCCGTACCCTGACAGAAACGCATCAGTGAATATGTAACTAGCTCTTGTATCACCTGTATCATGCTTAATTTGTGAGTTGAGCACCAACCTCAGACACATCTGATGGAGAGGATGGGGGCTGCTCTTCTCCCAGCTAATCACAAAGCCAAACTGGGAGAGATGCAGGTGTTTTCTAGTCATTTGAATTGTTTTTCTGTATTTGTAAAGCCCTTTGACGTTTGTCTTTTAAGTGTGCACTCGAAGTGTGAACCATTCAATTTCCTGGGGCCGTGTGTTTCAAAATAATTCAGTGTCTTTAACCTAATGGCACTTTCTCCACACACCTGCAGATACAGAAACTGTTGGTTAGTGTTTTTTGGCAGGAATATGCAGTATTTTGACAGATCTTTTGTCATTTTGTTGCCAGTTTTGATGCGTACAACTTAAGTACAGTTGGACAAAGCATCCAGTCAGGTCTAAATGGTGATATGATGCTGTATACATTGACAGTGGTATTTCAAACATTTGTCCAAGAAGAGTAGATCAAAAAGAACAATTCACAAAACAAAGATGCAGATTTGTAAGTATCTGATGGGTTAGGATGGATAGGTGCCATGCTGCACCACTTTATCACTATACTGACAAACGTTTTCTGTTCCTCCTGCTCAGTGTGCAGTGCACAGTGTGAAAATGGCAAATGGCACTTAACCCAACTGAAATTCATAAAAAAGTGTTTGTGATTCGTAGAATTAAACTTTTAAAGCATAATTTACGACAACAACGTTATTTTGCGTTGACACATTTTGGAATAGGACTGGAATAGAGGACAAGACAGGGGAGGAGCAGGCTCTGGGTGAAGGTTTGTCTCATTAATCTCAAACAAGTGCAGCGATCCCTTCAGAATGCTAATGAAACTATGAGTCTTATCAGAGCAATAGAGAGAACAACGGAAAGAGAGAGAAGTTGACAGTGTTATTGTGGGAAAAACAAGTTTGAAAAGAAAAAAAAAAAACTGTCTCCAACAGTAAGTTACATTGCCAGAGCAATTAAATAAATTGTATTTATTCCAGATAAATACATGGATTATCATTACAGGTACATCAGTACTGAAATAGAATGCATTTTAACTCTTGATGATTTATGAACAATTAAAACGTATGATCATTTTTGTCGTCATTTTACTACTGATTGACACGTTTGATTACAGTAAAGTAAATCTTCATAACCTTTGTTAACATGATAATAGAGTCAAGTTGCCAACTGCAAATTAGCGGAAGAAATTCAGCGGAGACTGATGGGAATTTTTAATTCGTTTTCCAGGTATTTGGTACCGTTGATATAAGTGATCATTTCCATTATATGACTGCCTATGCTAAATTTAATAGCAATTAATCCAATCGAAAAAATGTACATAAAACTGCAAATGACAACCTCAGGGTGGTGTTAAAGGACAACTGTAGTCATGAGGATTCATTATTAGTGTCATAGTAAGTTGGACGGATGATGAAGGCACACAATGAAACGTAACTTACTGACAAAGAATGAGGAGAAAATGTGTACTTAAATATACAATGACACAGGTGAAACACAGAACTATTAAAACTGGTGGTAAAAGAACATGAAGAGAAAGAGTAAAGTAGGACGAGACATACAAGAGTCCCAAATAAAACAAGACATAATACACTACAAACCTGAAACAATAACACAAGTAACTTAAACAGGAAATCAAACTAAAACTTGAAACCATACAGGAAACATCACACTGAAGCCCAGAATTCATTGAACTATGACTTGGACAAAATTTCTATCTATCTAGTTCTGAAAATGTCAACTCTTTAGGTGAAGGCATGTACAGATGTATGTTTCTGGAAACCCAGTCACATTCACTGCTGCTCTGATGTTAAGTTTCCTGTTTTCACAATAAGACGGTGCTTGACGAAACCTTTAAAGAGGAACAGAAACACATCAAAAGAACTCGGAGGTGGTGAGGGTGAAAGGTGTTAGACAGCTCTGCTAAACACTTGTGTTCAGAGTTCAGAAGGAGAGATCAAGAGGGGTTTCAGGTGGAAGCAGAGAGTGTCTGCTGCCATCAAAGTTGAAAGGCGTTTCCGTCAGCGGACATGTTCGTTTGCAGTGAGACAAAAAGAACTCATCCTGAATGTATGATATTTGTTGGGCTCTTTATATTTGGCTTAATGATGGTGCAGAAGATTGAGAAATTGGCAGAGCAAACATTAAAACCTGACTAGTGCAGGTGCTCCAACCACATTGCAACAAGGTTGTCAGTTCTCTCAGATTCTCTTACTTTCTTGTTTTGCTTTAGCTCTATCTGTCCTTCACTTCCGTCTTCAGGTGTTTTCATCCAATTTACACGAGTGCTAGAATATTACTACTTGACATGTGGAACAATGCAACAGTTCATGAATGAAATACTGTATCTAGCACCTTTATAGAGTGCTTAATATCAGAAAAAGTAGAATTTCTCATTCAAATTAGTTTTAAAAAGAAAAAATAATAATTCTTTACCTTATGTTTTTTTTTTTTTTTTCTTTGTCTATTTCAGCTCTTCAGACAACACAGCCTCCCAAGGTCCTTTTTCCACCAGAGAGACAAGACACAGTGATAGAAATCACACCTGGTAAGGACCAACAGCTCTACTCTATTTATTCATTCTAAGGTTAATGTGTTTATCTTTCAGGTCCTCATTTTCAAAATTCTCTATTTATGATGTAAAGTACTGATTTCTGTTGTGTTCTGTCATGGTGTTGCATGCCTATGCCTTTAGATGTCATCCACTGACAGCACAATCAAGATAGATGTATTATACTTGACCAGGTTATATAATGCTTTGTGTTTAATTGTTTCCAGATGCGCTATCTTCATTGTCTCTTAATAAATGCTATCTTTGCATATGTCAGCGACCAGGGTTCTCTCCTTATGACAAACCTATCAATGTCAAGCACACTATTGTCTCTGACAAAGATGTTTTCTTCAAAAAAGATTAACCTTAAATAACAAGTGCTTAGAAAAAAAGACCCAAAAAAATGATATGAACTAACTATGGCCTTGATTTCTATTTCTGTTTAATAACGCTATAACTTGAGTAACGATAGTGCTGACGTGGACATGAATTAATGGAAGACTGTGTTTTGTTGCAGAGATATCTCCTGAGGTTAGTCAGCCCCTGGCTGTTCTGTCTCATAATACCAATTTGTACCTCTAGAGGCAATAGTCAGATAGCCCTCCATAGAGTACTGGGAAAATGTTTACCAGTGCGTACAGGTTTTTTTTTTTGCATATTCACCAATTTGCTCTATAAGGTTGATTCATATCCAGTATTCAATATCCCTTGTGAATATCATGGTCATTGTCAATATAAAAGTACTGATTTTAACCACTTCACCTAAAGACAATTTAATAATAATTATGGGTAAATATGGCTTTAATAAGTGTTCATTGTATAGTAAATTGTTTCGAGGTGGTTCCCAGTATGCTGTAAAAGTTGTTTGGGGTTTGGCATGGTTAGGCCATCAGATTGGGTGCATCAAACACATTCTCATCCCAGGGTATTCAATGCTGATGATTAGTCATGAGTCCATTTGCAGCATCTGTGCTTAGACTTTCCTTTAGCAGCTATTGGTGATACAAAACATTTGAACCGAATGTATATCTTATCATTTCACACAAAACCTAGGTTACTCTGGTTTAAACACAAACACTATGTTGACCTTGTGCATCTGGATGATATGTGAGGGGCTGTGACAAACTGGCAATTTGTGATGAACTACAGATGAGACTGTACTGGTGCATCAGCATTTTTCTGGCTAAGCAAACTAACTTCCTTAACTTTTGGAATGGTTCTTTAATGCAAGATGTCTTTTGTCCCACTTTGATTTACTGACATGTCGTCTTGTGAATGACCTCTCCGTTTTGCATTGTTTCTGGGGCTCGTCAGTTATACTTCACTAATCCTTGTAGAGAAATCTTCCTCAAAGGTCTACAAAACATCTTGGATCAGACAATAAAAAAGTGCACGTTGCTCACTAATAGCCTGTGCTGTGCCCATTCATGCCCTCCTACATTTCGTTCACTTATCTTCTCTGGTCGTTAATAGTGACTTGTGTTCTCCATTCAATGTACTTTTTGCTAGAACATTCCCAGAGCTTACACAGGACTCGCTGCAGTGTTTCTTTATCTAGTGACATGAACGGCCAGAAATAATTATGATATTTTCAAATGCAGCCTTTTTAGTTTAGTTTTTGATGGGTGATTCTCAGATTGAGGGTACAAGATTTTTCAATTGACAATTTATATCAGACTCAGAAATGCCAGTTTAGCCCTGCTTGCATGAAAGAAAGAGGAAATTGTGTTTCTGATCGCAGTGAGACCCACAGCAGGATAAGCTGTTTTGATAACAACACCCAAGAGCTTTATGAAGAAATCTTGGAAAGAAATAAGGAGCCTGGAATATTGAAATTAAGGGGATCTTATTTGGATTTCCTTATGTGCTAACCAGTGTGTGTTGTGTTCTGCAATGAGCCTGGTTGGCTGGCTTCAGTGCCAGCTCTGTGTGTGTGTGTGTTCAAATGCACACAATAGACTTACATGTGTGTCTCCTGTTGTTCAGTGGTCTATCTGATAATGTTAGTACAAAATGTGTTTGTGAGCTGTGTGCTTCCAATAACTCCAGATTGATGTAACAGCAAATAGGCCTCGAGGTCTCTGTACACTGATTGCAGCAGGGACACCTTTTAATGGGCACCGCAGTGTCTACTACAAACATACTCAGCAATAAAGCCTGTAGACACACATGTGCACACATTATACACACGTCACGGTCACAGTGTAACCCTGTAGTACATTTTAATTATCATCTTGTTTTAACCTGAGGGAGATTTACATCAGCAGCCACATTGTTGCTCATTTTCCTCTTTTCCCCTTTTCCCCTTTTCTCTTTTCCCTTCTTCTCTGTGTGTTCATTGTTCCTTCTCCTCTCCTCTTATTATATAATTATATAATGCTGTGGGTCATAAAAACAATGCATTATACTTACTGTCATTTGCTGATGTCGGCTACTGCCAATAGATAGACAATATGAGTTCATGCTAAGAAAATACATTTGAAAAACTGAACAGTCACGTCTTATACAAGCAGACCTTATTGTAATCAGTTTCATCCAGGACCTTTTTTCACCCAGTGCACAGAAGAAAACATGCTTCTATTAATGGATGACAGTGGTCAAATTCAGCCTCTCATACATGAGTAGATACATGCTTCTGTTAGTGCAGTGATAAGGACAAAAGAGTTCCTGCATAAAACTGCCAATGACAAGATCTGTGTGGTAACTTGGGTCACTGGTCATGACATTTCTGTTGAGGTTTTCACATCTATTTTTTCTCCTCTTGCATCTCATTTCACAATGACACAGTTTCAGGGACTCAACAGAAGGCAGATATCTTTATACAGACATCCCCGAAATTCATCAAAATGAACCTGAACAATGTAGAATGATAAAAAGCACTGGAAGTAAACAGGAAAAAAAGCATTTTTGATTTGCTGAATGACTACTTTCGAAAGTCTGAAAATGGCTCAGAATCATTTGAAACGCATTTCTTGGAAGACTTTCTGTACTTTTACCTCAGCAATAATTATTAAACTCACATCTCTTTATACATTTCCTGACATTTTTATTCTTGATGAAACATTCACCTCCTATGTTCAAAGCAGTGGTGCAAATTACAGTAAAAGATCCAGATATGAAGATGGACTGAAAATTAAAGATATCAGTAATGAAGTTGGGATTAGGTTTATCAGACACAAATGTAGCTTATTAATTAGTCACCAGTCAAGTTTTCTTTGTGTGATAAAGAATAAAATTGATGAAGTGAAAATTATGAATATCAAACCACTGGGATGAAAATGCACATAAAGCTATGGCATAGAAATTGTGATATGGTTTGATGAATCAAGAACAATTTGATTTAATAACTGCTCGTGAAAATGTTTCTTTCTTTCGTCAAAAGCTCAACATATTGGTTAGACCCATCTATCAGTACTTTATGACCCAAATATCAGCTCATAGTTAAAGACACTGAGGCTCAACCTTTGGTTGTTTTTCTCATTTATTCTCAAATCTGAAGACTCTTACAGTGATTGACCCCTGACTCCATCTACTCCTCTTTCACATCTCTCATCATTCAGCTGGTGGCATTGGTAATGTGCCTCCTCCGACCTGGGTCAGTATTTATAATGTTTGTTGCACTAAAATTGATTTGAACTCACTCTAAACAATAAAACTGAAGTGTGATTCATTCCCAGGTGCTGACTGCAATGACTCTGATGTGTTGTAAAAAAAAAAAAAAAGACTGCAATTTTGGCTTCCCTCAAGAGCTCAACCCATCAGTAACTGGCGTTCAGATTGTGTGTCGGGAATTAGGGCTGAAATAATTCCTCCAGTGACTTGAGTAACTAACAAAAAAATAGGAAGAAAATTGGTTGATCCAAATCTGTGGATCAAAGCGTCGTTTAATCTGTGTAACTGTTTCGTGTTTTTTTGCAAAGTTGATTATTATCGACAGTGGTGCAGATAACAAATGCAAATGTAGAAAGAGAGCATAAGCAGCCAGAGGGATGAGACGAGACGAGGGAAAAAAAAAAGTGCTTAAAGTTTGAGACAATTTGAAGATGAAATGAAAACTCTGTACACAGTCTACTGTAAAACCAGCTGCCCACACATAGCAACAAGACATCAGGCTCACAGCTTCCCAGCAAAAATCATCCAGTCTACAGTCCTACACAGAGAGGAACCAAATCCTGGTTGAAATGAAGGCTGATGCATTAATAGTGGTTTTATGTGACGTCCAAAATATGATGTCTCAAACTAAGTTTTGCTTAAGAAAATAAACATACAAAATAAAACATAAGAAAAATAAGGAAAGAGCAATTAAAATAAGCCTTAATAAGCTAAGATTCATGTTATTCACTTGAGTCAGGGCATATACCCACACATACACACCTCGTAGTGATGCATAAAATACCAGACACCAAATTATCAGGGAGTCTAAGTTGCAACTGAAGCCCCAATGCACTTCTTAATTAACCTTCTTAACCACCAAGGATTAAATTCAACGAAAAGTTCATTGATTTTACTTCTCTTAAGAAGAATTTGAAAAGATGATATGAATCATTTTTTTGTCTTTTTCTAAAACAATCTTCCACAAAATGGAATCCTCCTGTTAAGAAAATATAGTAGAGAATCCCAAAATAATGTTTTTAAGATTATTAAAAAAGAATTGTATGCAAAACCTCCCTCCTTCACTCGTTTCTGACTACAGCAACATATTTACACTACTGAATAAGTATTAAGTATCAAAAACAAAAAAGTAATCTTGACTTGTGATGATGACTCTTACATTTTGAACCTTCAGTTAATTTATAAGTGGCTTGTATATTTACAGGTACAGTATATCCAGAGTGTACATGATTGTATCTGAGGCTGTTGCACTTCACTCGGCTCTTCGCTATTCGCTTTGCAGCTCATGCTCTGCTCATGTGTTTTTGACACACAAATCCGTGTTAAATCCATGTGGGTTAAATGTACACACAAAACAGAGCTATTTGATCAAGTGTAGGCTCAGAAATTACTTAATTAGGTTCAGGAAATGATGGCTGACATTTGATTTCAAATGCAAACACAAACTCCGGCCTTTTGGCTAAAAAGTTATGAGTGTGACCTTCCAGTCAACTTTGGCATCCTCCCCTCTTGGCACTTTTGCTCCTTGCAGTTCATGTCAAGTCACAACATCTGTTCAATTCGTCTGAAACTGACCCACCTTCTGCGCCTGGATGAGTCTGCGAGGGCCCGTTGATGAGCCTGGCATGAGAACAGGCTGACTCCACGCCTGCACTTGGACATTTTAAGCGATATTATGGAATTTTCTTTGATGCACATATGCTGTTGCTTTATGATAACATCAAAGTATTTCTTACCTTATTGGTTAATTTATTTTAAAGTAATAGTCTGTATAGCATATGCTTATTTAAATAACTCCAGTAATCAAGAATGCATCAGGTTTTCTGCCTTCTCTGAGATGTAGCAGAATGAATTCATGAATAAGAAATTGCACTGATTCTGTCTTAGTCTCTTCTCATGTGCATGCGAATGCTTGAACTACCCATAGCAGGTGTAACACTAGCTATGTTTACATGCGCAAAATTTCTTAATCAAATTAAAAATTTGAGGGATTGGAAATTCCAAATCCGCCGTTTATATGGACGCTAAATCAAATAATCCGACCATGACGTGCGTATACATGCACCAAGCTTTAATCAGGATAGCAGCATTTTGACATGTGCAGATTTGCCTAATTTCTCTAAAATAACCGCAGAAGAAGTTATACTTCCGCCTGTGCTGTAAGCAAACGCCGATGTGGCTACACTTTGCACTTTCATGCTTTTCCCTGAAGAATGGTTCTGAAAGCCCTACTTTTGTTTCTACTGTTCTCTGTGATCAAGCTACAGGCTCAGCAATGCATAATGCTCCTGCGTTACAGGAGGAGACAGCGCGAGGCCATGAGCGTCCCTCCAAGTTTAGTGCTGCTGTCACGTCACGTTGGCAGAGGGGGTAATGAGTGAGGGTAATTTTATTCCAAACAGAAAGTCGGGATCGGAATAAGTGCGTACATGAAGCATGTTTATTCTGACCAGCTCTTTATTCCAAATATTTGTGTCAATGTAAACATAGCCAGACTTCAGCTGTCCGAAACACTCAGTTATCTATGTAATAGATAGTTTTCATTAATATCACCTAAGCGCAAACACTCTCTGGCATGCACTGGACGCCATGCTGCAGATGCAGACATTGAACAGATTAAAAGATCCTGTCAGCTACACACACACAAGCACTCATATATCTGGACATAATCTACACATTGATGCAAACCTGGTCTTTAGACTCGGACTGAAAAAAATCAACATCTAATCAATTAGTCAACTGACAAATATGGTTTCTGATATTCTATTAGCATCTGTTGTAGCTTGTAGGAAATTTACTGGTTTTCTATATTTCACTATGTGACAGTAGTCAATAATAGTATTTGCAACCCTGGTTTAGACCCTGCAAACACACATAGAGTAAAGCAGAAATATAGTTACTTTCAGTCACTCACACACACACACACACAGCACCAGTAAGAGGGTTGGCTGTGAAAGGCAGCGAAAGATAAGGAGGCAGTTTTTCTGTCTTTTCTTCTTTCCTCCCCTTGTCTCACTTTCTCAGTATCTGTCCTCGTCCCATTGCATTTATCTCTGTACGCCTGTGTCCTTCTGTCTCCAAGAGGTGTCTGCCTCTATCTCCCTTCCCTGTCATCTTAGTGTCTTCCCGCTGCATATAGCTATACCTCCAACTGTCCCTTTGTCTTTCTCTTTCAGTTCATTCAGCCATCTAATTCTTGTGTCTCAAAATGGCGATGTGTCATGTCATTATTCGCTTTCAAACTGTCAAAGAGCGATAACATTACGCGGGACAGATGAATGAATGCAACAAAGGTCTCAATATTTCACATTCTCATCTGTGAGAGAGAGTAGATGGTTGTGTTTGCAGTTGTTAGTCATCCTCAGATGTCTAATTCGGAGTGGAATAATGGAGCACGATGGCTCTAAAGTTTCAAATTATTTGAAGACAATAACACACAAGAACGATTTCATTTATTTTTTCAACTCCCAAGTTAAGAGTGATACAATTCTTGTCTGTATCATAAATCCTGGAAATTTGGTACTTAGAAATAAATCAAAATATGTGAAAAAGTCACGGATGGATTAAGGAGGACAGAGAAATAGTAAAACAAAAAGTGGATGGGCAAAACAATGGTAATAAATGGGGAAAAGAATGAGGATACATGAGAAGAACAAGGTGCAGTGGAAAGAAAGTTTGTTAGTTTATCTAAAATGGAAAATCGAGAAAACCATAAAAATAACAAGGTGGAAAAAGTGAAAAGTAAGGACAAAAACACTGCCGCAGAGCTATAAACAGAAGAACATATTTTATAAAAGTGAAAATATTTCATTACAGTGGAGAAATAGTTTGTCATACCTTTGTTTGATGCATCGGTCTCCAGGTTTTCTTTCATGTATTCCACATGTATCCTGACAGAGTAGGGTACTAGGACATTCTTACACAAAGCATTGGGGTTTTTTTTGTTTTTCCACAATAGATGAATCAGTGACGATATCTCGGTCAACTTTTACTCCACAGTCTGTCACTGGTGATTCTTGATTGCATGAAATAATTTACAATGCATTGCCATGACAATTTTCCTTATCTACCTCATGGCGACTACTGGTTGTACGTACGTGACAATGCACGTCACATGACGTACCTCAGCACATGAAATCTTTCTTCACGTTTTTTTAACCGGTCAAGGAACAGATCTTTATTTGACACCGCCTACAGGCGGTGTTTTGCTAGATTTTAAAGAAATATTGATATACTGCGTTTAATTGTATGTCAGAAAAGCAGGACAAGTGAGTGTTTCTACCTTAGGTCACGCCAGTAGGAGGGCATTGAATCTCAAACAGCAATGTGTTAGAGTTGATGACGTATTGGCAAATCATGCATAATGTTTCTGCCGTCGCACTCGCACTCATTTATTCACAATGGACAGACGCACCTCACAAAATATCACACTGCATTACAGAGTTCAATCTGTTTAGCCTTTTGTTTGTTGTCATTTACTAACTCACACACATCAAAAAAAAAAACTAATCTCATTTGTCGCCTCAATAAACAGGCAGTTGACAGACGTGACAGAGAGAATTAGGGGCCAATGAGAACTGAAAACAGAAGTAGTGCCGAGGGGATTGAGAAAATAATTGCAGGAGCGACGATGATCGAAAAGTGATGAAGGGCGATAAATAGCAGGTTTAGTTCTGTCATGTGTTGGCCTCGATGAAAAAGGTAATCAGCTTTTGTTTACAACCATGATGGAGGAGGACGGACTGACAGTGAAACAGACTAAGGGGGGTAGAGTAAGAAGAGAAGAAAGGGGTGAGGGACGTGTTTGATGGAGGTGAGTCACTCACCTAAACATCTGTTTCACTGTGTTTTCAGGGCAAAGATAACGGGAGCGAGAACAGCTCGGGTTTAGAGAAGTAGGCTTGAGACAGCGAGGACAGTGTGAGGGTCAAAGGGAACTACTGGTACTGGTTTGTGTGTGTCAGACATACCTTACATTTCCCATGTTGAACCATGTAAATGAAGATATAAATTCATGTCATTCACTAGCTGGAACACTTCTATTTGTTTGTTTTGCCCATAGCCACATTCTCCATTTTAAAGTCACTGTTCTGGCAAATTGAGGTCAGCATATCCTGTTTTGAATGTTAATAACTAATATTATTGCTTTTTACTGGTGTTGTTGCACTCATTTTATATCTGTTCTGTCTGTGGTCACTGGCTTGTAGTGGACTTTGCTGTTTGATGTGAAGGGGACATACAGCTAACAGAACTAGTCTATTGTTGCCGGCAACAAGACTGGTGGGAGTAACGAGACTGAACCAAAACAGTTCATTTGGAGGCCAAAACTAGGGTCTTATGAACTTCATGTGTGGTTACACTTTCACGTTATCTGCTATGTGTACACTTTCAAATTAAATATTTGAGCCAAAAAATGATTGTACACACTCCAAGAAGGCATTTCAAAAATGGGCTGCACTTTTCAGTTTTAATTATGGAGACGTATAACTCAGTAAGTTATGAAGGACAACTACACCAAAATGTTTTACATAAAATGTAGGTGAAATGTCTAAAAGGTTTGTTGCTTTGCCAACAAATTAATAATTATATACTAATTCCACGATGTTCAAACTGTAATGTTGCCACAATTAGTTTGTTCATTATAGGAGATAGAGTGTTAAAGTCACTGTAAAGCAAAAATGTCAACCATTTCTAGCTGGTATGGATTTCTTGCTTTACTTTGTGACAGTAATACAGTATTAAGTCTTTGGATTATGGACAGTTTGTTAGACAAAAGAAGCAGTTTCAAATTGTCACCTTGGATTCCGAAAGAAGGCAATGACATTTTTTAATCTATGTTTTATTCAGCTGATCTTTACTTTGTTGGATACTTAGTCTAGTTTAGTTTATTCTGTTATTGTTTGCCAAGACAGAGCTCATCCCGTTAAGGTTTAGGGTGGGGTGCTTCACTGTAATATACAGTGCGGTTTGTGCCTAGTTGTTTATGTAACCATAAGATGAAACGATATGTAAAAAGTACCAATAAAATCTAGAGGGCTGTAGAGAATATGACTGTGCATAAGTTTTTATTAGCTGTTAGATAGTTTAGAATCTTTAGAATAAAAGTGCTCAATAATTCATTTACTGAACGTCTGTTACATTTCAAAATCGCTCGATGTGTTTCTTCAGTACATGCCAGCATTGTCACACCTGGCTAAGGTCTGCTCCAGCGGAACAGGGAGAAGCATTACCTCGGATGCAGTAGAGGTTTCTGAAGCAAACTTTAGAACCACTGATTTGATGTATACAGAATGCCAGGTAAAAAGAGATGGTATATAGAGAAAATGATTATAATTTAGACAAGCTGGTGGATAAAACCCAACCGGTAGTTGAGTTTGTTTATGAGAGTCAAACGTGTCGCTTTCCTCCATACTTCTTCATATTTTTAATACTATGTAATACTTTAGTTATGAAAATACAGTAACTTGATTTCACTTGAGACAGCATTTCTTGTTTGTTGTGTTGTGGTCATTAGAATGTTCTCTTTTGTCTATAAATCTCAAATAATTCTCTGGTTGTGTGAATATTGACAATAATTCTCTGGTTGTCTATAATTGTAATTGTGATTGTGTTCTGCAGAATAAAATGCTCATATTCAACCCAAAAGAAGACACGATTTGAGAAATAGTAGCTTCTACTTTAAGCACGACGCTGCATATTGATGTGTTTTATTATTTTATTCACTTGTTAATCTACCATTGGTGAGCGTTTATACTGTTTATGTTTAATCAGTAATTTATGTATAATAGAGAAATGTAGCTGTGATGTTTGGAGCCTCAACAGTTTGGTTAATTGGTCAACAGTATTTCCAAATTGTCACAATTAACCTACATACACGACCAAGAAACCTCAACAAAAAGCTAAGTTTGTGTCACTTTGTAATTAATTACAGTTTTCAATGCTGAACGAGCGAATCAAACACTTTTCCACGAAGGACTTCAGCAGCAGTCGCCTTGAAAAAATGAAGGATTCTACTCTGTTTGGTACGCTGTGATCTCTGTGTGTCTACCCCTGTCGAATGATTTCTCCTGCTGTCTTTCCTTTCTCTCCCTGTCTTCTTCAAACTCACACTGTCTGTGGGATAAGGATCCCGTGGAGCCCGAATTGGATTTTTATTAAGTTGAAATCCCCTTTGAAAGTGTACCTAACCACTGTGTATATGGGAGTGTGTAGGAGATTGAAGGGATTAATGACTTGAGCCTGTCTGAGGCTGTGTGAGTTTGGATTTGTGGTGCCTATAGCACCTGGAGCCTCTCTCGCATGGCCTGCTCGAGGCAGGATTGCAGCGCCTTGGCTGCCGTGTTGTTGTTCAGTTTTCTAACAGAAAAGACAGGACGGGTGAGCAGTTTAACATTTTGACGCTGTTTATCCTATGAGCAGTAGACGAGATCAGCTGCCACAATACGCCGTTGTTCAGGGAGCAGTGTTCAATATATGTTGAACATATGTCACAGTTATTAGATTATAATACATTTTAATTAAATGTTTCTCTTAATTTATATCCATCAATATTTTGCTGCTGAATCAATGACATTTCAAATCAACAGTATCATATCTGTACAGCCTCAGTGAAACGCCCAGTGTATCACTCTGTCTTTACAGTTTACAGTAATGTGGTGAACACACGCGGGGTAAACTGACAGCTTTGTCTGTATGAGCATAAGTTAAAAAAAAAAAAGGAAACTGCTTTCAATTTGGCAGAAAATGTAGCACACCATTTTATTACGTTTGGTAGCAAACACCACACAATGATTTTTTTTATATTTTCCTGTAAGAGAAACTTGCTCAAACTTGTATTGAGCAGTAAATAACTGACATTTACTTTCTTCCTTTCACCACACATTTAGACAAATGAACAAAGTCAAGCATCAAGCATTTTCAGTCATTCTTGTGACTCCAACACCGCCCTGTGAACCCGGATTTTTAATTATTTTTTTAATGCAAAGGAAAGACTTTTCCATTGTTAGTAGGAATGAACTTGGCCTTAATTGTCCTTGACACTGTTTCTTTGTTATCATGGAATCACATCTGTCGCCGATCAGTCAATGACATGATATTAAGTAATTAGATTTGAGAGGAGAGCCATACCCTGTCTCTAGATGAACTGTGTCTTTTCGTTTTAGATGTAGACAGCATCTGTGTTTTTTTTCCCATCGTCTTGTCAAATAATGTTTTCTTTTTTTCCCCAAATTAAATGATATCAATAATTCACTGATTCAACCAATAATCATGAGATATTTAAAGCATAAAACTGCTCTTACATTTGCTTTGGCTGTTAATTGGAGGTACACTTGCAGTCTGCCTGGACGTTGTTGAAGCTGAGTGATTATGATTGCGGTTTTGACTGCTGTGTGAACAATTAGTCACTTTGATAATCTCTCCTCAAATGCCTCAGTGAGTTTTTTCAGAAACCATGGCTTTTCTATGCTGTAGGTAAATTCAGTCTTACAGCTAGTTTCCAGCTAGTGATCATCATGAAACAATCATATGACTTTTGTCAAGCGTTCATTCACAGCATGGGCTTGAGTTTCTCTATCCTCATCTCATTTAGTTCAACTATTCTTTCTTGTCAAGGATTATGCCGTCAGCTCAGAATAGTGCACGCTATCCCGTACCCAACAAAACTTGTGTGTTTGTGCAACTCCAGTGGGTGTTGAAAATGTATGCGATGAGCAGATGGAAGCAGTCTTTGTTTAAATGAAATGTGCATGTTGTCTCTCTCGCTGTAGCAACATAATCCTGTCTTCTTCAGTCTCTGTATCTGTGCAGTCATCCTTCTTATGTGTTTGACTGCGTATTTTTGGGTGTGTGTGTTGTGTCCCTCAGGGCACTTTTTGTTTTTTTTTTTTATCCCTCTTAACATTTTCACACTTTTGAACAGCTCTGGGAACCGGAGCAAGAGGAGAGAAACCAAGGAGGGGATTTTAAGTGGAATATTTTGTTTCTATCGCTTTTAGGTGTGTAATAAAGGTTAAAAGGCCCCTTTTACTCACTCTACTGTTACAATAAACTGTACTGCTGTTCCTGGTTGACTTTAAAAGAAATTGTTTGCTGATCTCTGTACAGTGATACACTGCAAGTTTTTATGATTTTTGTTGGTCTTTTTTTTTTTTTTTGCAAAAAGCTTTGAAGGTCAAAAATGCTGCTGGACTCATCTCAAAACAGATTTCTTCAAAGGGATCTGTTTCAAAAAAGAATCTGCTATTTTCTAACCTGATGGTTCATTGTCTCCCTAACTATTGACCATGCTCTTAGTGCCTTCATTTAATCACAACAACTAAAACCATTTTTTTAATGATAAAAGGAGAACGAGGAGGATTCACATTATTTTAGCTATTTGATAACCTGGATGATACCAAAACGTATTCTTGTATTTTAAAAAGAAGTTCATATCCTGCAGTAAATGCACATCTGATCGTACGAATTGCAGAGAAGGATGATTTAATATTTCATAGCTCTTATGTGATTTTTTTTTTGTATTAAGACTCCTAAAAACAGATTTTTCCATCCTCTCTGATACCTTGTGGACCATCTATAACACATTTTGGTCATGTTATGTTTCAAGGTCTAAATAATAATGTCCACTAGTCTTCACTGTGCGGCAGGTGCAGTTTGACTCCATGAAAGTGACAGAAGCCTGCTGCACATCTACATGTGTTCTTAATCTTCATCTTGTTCTTCTTCTCTCCAGTAATTGAATGTATCTATTGAATTCTTTATATTTACTTGCAAACCAACTTTAAAGGTGCAGACAGTCCCCAACTGCTAGAGAATGTGGAGATGTAGACTTGCAGCATTAGTGGGTGTGATTTGGCGTCACGTTCTCCATTCATCACCTATTGTATAATTTCAGTAAACAAACATCCTGAACGTTAATATATGATCATATATATTTTGCATTCCTTGTGTGCGTGTGTAGAAGAGGTTCGAGTGAAAGGGTCTAACATAACCACAAGAGTTAAAATGCACCAATGGAATTTCAATTTTATTTTCTTAACAATGAATGAATAAAAACTGAAGAAAAAGAAAGAAAAACATTGAAATTGACAGAAGAAATCACAAGCCACTTCAACTCTATGTCAACATTCACCACTAAACCATTAAAGTAACAAAGATTACTCCACTATAAAGTTCGGTGGCGAGGACTGATTAGCTTAACAAGACCATAGAATGCAATCGACAGTCTGTCACTTGCATTATAACAGCATCACTCCTTGCAATTAAACTCCATACTGGAGTTCTTTTAGAATAGAAGAGTGTTTTCCATGGAAGGGTTGAGTGTTGTGTTTGGTCTGATAGTTCTTGGACCCAATTGCAGAAACTGCGATTTAGGGTAAGGTTTTAAAGGATTGTTATTGTATAACAAGGCTAACAAGGCAACATTTTCCCAGATTTTCCAGACAACAAATTAACTGGTCCAAAAATCAGAATTCACATGCAGTGATGAGAGGTTGAGTTGGTGGCCGGCAGGTTGGAGTGGTGAGCACGAGTCTAGGAAGAGATCAGAAAATAATCAGTGGTACAGTAGGCAGGAGAACTACAAAACACTCACCAAGCACGGGCCGTGAGTTACCACTGTGGTAGTCGAACAATCTGGCAATGAGCGGAGAGCAGAGCAGAGTTTCAGTAGTGCTGTTAACAAGGAGTGGGTGTGCAGCACAGGAACCAAACAATGACAGTTGAGGTTAATATTCTTATGCAGTAATATTTAGTTTATAACCAGCTAGCTTTGTAAGAAAAATTATTTTGAGTAAAGTAACAAGTCATCAACAAATTTATGAGTCTCAGCATTTTTCCCAACTCAAACAGCACTAGCTCAATTAAAAACTGTCAAGAGTAATCTCGATATTTGGCCTTTGCTGCATTCAGGTTTTGATATTCCAGACGTAAATAAGATTAGACCAACTGAAAAAACTTTCAAACAAGTTTTGTAAGTATTTTTCTCCCCTCTACCTGCAGCTGTCCACCTCTGTCAATGGCCTTCAGTACACAGTGTTTGAATGGTCCAGTCACTTACGGGCCTGAAGCTGTTGCAACTTAAGATGACTCAAGCAATTCAGGGAGCAAATTCAATTGTCCATGTGATCCTTCTTTGTGTTTACGTTTTTAAATATTGGCTCTAGGCTGGAGAAGTAGAACACTGGTGGAAGCTTTGGGACCCCCGGGAAGCAGCTGTCAGTCCGCCATCAACTGCCACCCAGTTCTGTCATGTAATATAAATCCCCCCAACACAAACACACACTAAAACCACTGAGACCAAAACTATTAACACTCCTAACCTCAAGTGGGCTCACTCTCTTATTCTTTCCTCCGTCCTTTATATTTTCTTCTCCTGCTGATTCCTTATTCAGCTCACAGCCGCAGTGATCTGTTCATTCTTGCTATAATGTTCATCCACCTATTTTTACCTTATATCCAGTGGTGGCCTGAAATTATTAAGATGGGTTGCACTTTTTGTACCAAGGTTCCTCTATGCAGACACACACACTGTATATATTTGTTATAATGTCTCCTCTGACTTTGGTATGCAGCAAAGGTATTTGTGGAAATGAATGAGTTAACTCCAACAAACCTCAGTTACCATTGTATTAGCATTGTATTGCGATCCAAATAAGTGTTTTTTGTGCCTATAGTAATAGGATTGTATTGTGCAGGAGGCATTATGTTTTCATGGTTGTTCATCCACTTGTCTGTACCATTGTTGTAAACACAAATGTCCACTTATAGCTGAGGATGAATATTCCAAAACACTATTATGACAAAATTTCCAACAAACGTAACAGATCATTTTTGCGACATTCATATTTATTGTAACATCACAGTATTCTGCAAATTCAACATCTTATGTTAGGAAATAAGGGGATGATAAGGGAATATTGGATTATACAGCTCTTCTCTGATGCTGCACAATGAAGTTCTTGTGTGTTTGCTGGATGTGTAAACTGCTGAACACATTCTCTTATCAGTTGGTAACATACCGCTGTTGAGCTCTACATGAGCTTGTTCTGCCTGCCTTTAAGGGGCTAAAATCAATGCCTAATGAATGCAGCTTTACATTTCCCTCATGTTTTATTTAGTTAGAGTATGTTTACGGTGCTTCACAGACTGGACTAGAGCTTTTAGAGCATTTGGTGCAGAGCCAAAACACATTTATATCGTAATTTCTGATTGTACATCTGTTTGTGATGTAGAAAGAAATCAAGTGGCAGATGGTCTGAAATGCAGTATTTAATACACTAAGTTGTGGTCTCATATGTTTATGGAAATTGGGTCAAAATGATAAAATTGCAGGGCTAATCACTAAAAGATGTTGTAGTGTCACTCAAAGGTATTTTGGAAAAACTGTTAGCTGATAGAGTTCGTCACACTGGAGTTTTCCAGAACTTTACCAGCTCTGCATCTCTCCGTGATGTTGAATTTAATACAAGCCCCTCATGACTGGTCATTTAATTAACCTTGTCAAGCAACTCTGCAGTAATCTCCAATCTAATTTAATCTGTTAATTTAAAACTCTCCTTAACGAGGCCAGCCCCCCAGCCAATCAAGTGTCACGTGTAGAAGCATTAATGACTTAGTTAATTAGAGCTGTAAGGAAATGACCAAATATGGACAATGAAACGGGGGGATGGATTTCCTTTTATTACTTTGCTGAGAGTTATTAATTCTTTGAGAATCACCGCAGGTGGCATGAATCTGGTGTGTATGTGTATGTGAATGTGTGCAATAGGAAGAGGAGAGAGATGATAAAGGAAGACAAAAATATTTAGTTTATTCTGAATAATCAAATATGACTATCCAAATTTGTGGCACATTCATTTCCTGTTAGACAGGAAATTGAGCCATATCATTTCCAGAAATGATTCTCCACCTCATATTTATCAAATAATACTCAGTCTCTCCATTGGGGATGTATTGCCAAATTATATTCAAAATCTGCGCAGAAATCTCTGTAGGATTTCATATCACTGTAAACATGGTTAATATGGGTTTGCATCGATGGATCAGAGATAAAGATGTATTATGAAGCAACATTTAAATCTGAACTTTCTTTAACTTCTGAACTTTTATTACTTTACTTTTTGGGAGCAATGATCATTTAAAGAGAACCAATTTTGGTTTTATTGGAAATTTGCTGTGTGCGTGTTTGTCTCTTCATGAATATTTCAGTGTGTAAAAGGATATAAAAGCATCAAATCCCATCAGAGCTGACCTGTGAAAAGACCATGAAAAGGTGTCAGTGGTTTGTGGTTTTTAGTTGCTGGATTGGAAATTTATTGATTTTTTTTCTTTGCACTCATATAATCTGGTGATCATGTGTCATTATGGTATTGAAGGATTTTATTCTAATCCATGTTGGAAAGAAAATCATTACCTGCAGCTTGCTAAGAACAAACAGGACCATTGGAAGATGTGTCTGGTACCATTTCTGTCAATCTATCTGTGATCTCTAACAAATGTAATCTCTAAAAAAATCTTCTGATTTCTTTGTCTGAAATATGCCATTTTATTGTCAAAGTTTTCTAACTGTTGACGAACAAACAAATTGAGTAATTTAATGCCGATAAACGAACCTTTTGCCTTGCTCTGGGCTGGAAACGACCACATGAATCTTCCTATCAAAAGTAGTGACTGCCATCCAATCATTGTCGACAGTCATAATCTTATGATTGTTAGAAACATCGTTAAAGACTAAATGTATAGTGTAATGTTATATTTAGTTTTTAATATATGTATTAACGGATCACAAAACTAACAGCTCGGATCATATCATGGTTTTTGAGCAAGGGATCAAAACATTTTTCTGTTGAGTTAAAAAGAAGAAAGAGCCAGAAGTTTATTGTAACATAGTATAGTGCAGTGCTCATATGCTTGCATAGAAGAACAGAAGACACATGCACAAACAAACACATGCAGCCTCCATGTTGAACCCAACAAGACTCCCCGGCTCTGATGTTGCATCGCTTTGACCTCTCCTCCAGTTTCCACACAGCCGTGACAGAACATCAAAACATGAGGGGAATATTGTCATCTGGACAGTTTGACACGCCTTTTCTTTTTTTTTTACATGTTTTTATCCATTTAAAACCATAACATAACTCAAGCACTTGCTTTAAATCTCAGCTAAAATAGGTAAACAATAGAAATCGTTACCCTGTGTATGTGGGATACTGTGCAAGTGCAAGTAATGGAAATCTCAAAATAAGGACCATTAGCCACTGTATGACTGCCAATGTGATTTACTGGGACATGCAGCACAACAACCACATGGCAACCAAGGTAGACAATAAATAATTTCACAACTCAAGGATTCACATTAAAATCCTGGAAACTGTAGATGCACGAAAGGATTGTGAAGTGGCACCACTGCCACATAATTCCCCTCAAGTTACCAAATACTGGAAGCAAAACAGGCAGGAAGTCAGTAAAATAAAGGAGTGAACAGCCTCCCAGGTTACAGCTGAGCTACTAACACATGGATTTGTGTGTCTACGCGTGTGTGTGTGTGTATGCGCATGTGTTCGGTCTGAGAGTGTAAATATCTTAGTATTTGACCTCAGTTTGTTTGTATGTGTGTATTTCTGTGTGTGTTCTCGCACATGCACATGTGTCAGGCGCCATCTGCGTTGCCATGTGCAGCTGCGCTCCCTTGGAGCCCGAGACCCAAAAGCTGTTATCTACATAACGCTCATAAACGCCATACCAGTTCAAAACACACACACACACACACACACACACACGCACACACACAGTTTTCAAAAAAAAACTAAAAGTTTTAAAGTGTATTTAAATAGATATCTGGTAGATAAATCTGTGATAAACTGTCCCATTGATCAGGCTTAGGCTAAGCACTGGACTGCTTGATATAAACAATTCTGTTACTGTTGTGGAAACTTTTTTTTTTTTTTTATTGAACACATAATATAAATTTAGCTTGTAAATAAGTAAGAGAGCAAATTATTTTTGGCATCCAAATTTTTTTCGGGGCAAAAATTCCCATGAAGTAGTATACTGTAACTTCCTGCAAAGTTAATATTTGGTGCTTCAGGTTAACCGCTTCCAAGATTTTGTTGTGTTGCATGAAATTTTCCAGGTCAAACATCAGTACAAAACATTCGTGTTCAAAAACATTAGAAAAAATTGAATCCACATTTGTTTTCCTATTTCTCCCCTCGATCACTTGGAAATGGCACTGAATCGCTGTTCAGGTCATCTCAGTTTTAATGTCATCTGTCGCTGATCTTTCAAAGCTCAACCAATGAAATAACAAGGATGTGTGACATCATCAGAAGCAACACATGCAGATAGGGGAAGTAGAGAGAAATGAGGGGTGGGGAATACTATGTTTCTAATTTGTGTGAATTCTCTAACAAGACATTGGAAACCTTATGATAGCAGCAGCGGAAGTAATGCATGATCGGTTGTGAACTGGCATAGCATTTCTCATTTCAGTGCTTAGGTAAGCTTAGCTGTTTATGTACTGTATCTTTCCAGGCAGATGCCAGTGATCATTTTCAGCACAGAGCTTGGCAAAACACATTATGTTGTTACATGAAGTAGACATCTTAAGGATAATGACTTATCCTTTCAGCAGTCTGCCCTTGAATTGCCACACGTTGCAGGCTCAGGTGGTGGTTGTAGCCATGAGGAGATCGCATCAGCATATGAATGTGTGTGTTAATGGTTGAATGTGTCAAGTGACGCACTATAAGTAGTTGAAAGACTTGAAAGACATGCTATAAGTGAATCCATCTACCAAGCGCCTACAGTCACATGAAAATCTTACAATTTGGTTGCCCACTAACAATGAACTGGGATTAATGGGATTAATTCTTTATTTAATTCTTTCTTTTTCTTTTTCTTTTTTTAAGTCTTAAATTGGAATATAGGCTTGTCAAAAAAAAATGCCTTCAGCACCAGCAGCGTCCCAGTATTCACGCTATTGGTGAGGCAGAGGTACACTTATCCTATTTGTACTGCCCACTTGTGGCAGGAAATGACCTGTGGGAGATTCTGGTGGAGAGGTGACTCCACTGTAACCCGAAGTCTATTAATTAGTAATGGTGCTTAATTTTGATATCATTCCTCAAAGCCGTACTAGCAATATTGACTGAAAATGTATTTCATTGTGAATTCAATTGTGCAAGCTGACCCACATCATACACACACAGTCACATACACACACGCTCACACACTTGGAAATGAAAGCTTTTAGTTAAATGAATTATGTATGCTCCTTGTCCAAAAAACAAATACAGTGAATTGTCTACCAACTTTCTTTCACCCCATCGCTCTCTCCCAAATGTATGAGTCCCTGAAGTTCCCTGCCTTTGAGTGGGAAAAACCAAGTTGATGAAAACCACTGGTATGTGACAAGTTTTAAGAAAATTATGATAATTGGTACCTTTAACTTGAAGCCTGAGTACCCAGTAGACCTAGACGAACTGTCTGGACTTATTAGGACCACTATTGTTTTTCTTGTCTTGTGCAGTTCTTGCAGATTGTTTGTAGCTCTGTAGCACAGAAGTAAGATTTAAGTGGAAAGGATCAGTGCGCTAGTTAAGTCCATATCACTGGACCATGCTGCTACCACAATTAAACAATGTGCTTATGCTGGCTGCGGCTAGCTGTCAGAAGTGGCTAGGTTCTGCACTAACAGATGGCAATGGAATGAGCAGCACACAGAAGGTGGACAGCGAGGCAGAGCAACGACCCCCCAAAACGCTCAACTTTCTTTAAGTCAGTTGCCCATTGTGCCAGTGTCGCCTAGCATGGTGGTTATTTAATACTAATCCTAATCACTAGTATACATTCTAAACATTTGCCATGAACTATCAATGTATTGCTGCATCATGTGTTGTCGGACAGAGTTTCCAAGTTGGGAAGTAGTTCATTCGATCATTCATTCATTCATTGCCTTTTATTGCAACAAATGTTTAAACAAAAAGTTAATAGCTGTTTTTAGATTTTTCATGACAGCAAAGACCAAAGAAAATGATACGGTGAAACCACTAAAGTATAGCTTAAAATAGCTTTAGCCAAGTTATTATCTGTTGTTTCTAACTAATTTAAGTCACTTTACATGGACAGCAGTTACCATTAATGCCATATTCCACATTACATGCAATCCAAAATTGATATTCATTATATAGATTGAAAATATTGTTTTTTATCTTTAGCCAATCTTGGGCTGGCTGCCATTTATCTGCATTTAGAATATTAAGTGGCAAACTTGTGCTATAAAACAAACTCCACATTAGAGGGAAGGGAGGAGAAAGTTATTCCTATTTATTATTTATTATGTATTATTTGTTATTCCTACTATCCTGATATCATCAGGCAGTATAATAGCATTGTGTCAACAACCCTTCAATATCATCTATCCGCCAATCAGGAAATGTTGGATTGTTACTTTCCCTTAAAATACCACACTTGAAAACTGAATCAAAACGATCAATATCAAAATAATTTTGTATGCATGAGGGCAGAATGTCTCATGTGAAAAGTCATTTTCAAGTGATTGAATTTTTTTCCACTTTTTTCCAAATGTTTCTCTTGCATAAGAAAATTGTTGGTGCCTGTGAAAGCGCCACAATAAAATCACCAGTGGCAAATAATAAAAAACAAACTTAGGATAAATAACAATAACAATTCAATTAGTTTCCAGATGTGTTTTCTAACAATCAAACAACACCATAATTAGCTAAACAAAATTAAACATTTTCTCATGGCACATTTTTAGATTAGACTACACACCCAACCTTAAGTGTACGCAGACTGAACATCTTCTTCCTCTTCAAGTTTTACCGAGCTTTTTGTAGGATTCGCCACAGCAAATCATCCTCCTGCACTATCTGCATATCCTCTCTCACCACATCCATGAATTTCCTCTTTGGTCTTCCTCTTTGCCTCCTGCCTGGCAGCTCCATATTGAGCATCCTTCTACCAATATATTCACTGTCCCGCCTCTGCACATGTCCAGACCATCTCAATCTGGCCTCTCTAACTTTGTTTCCAAAACTTCCAACCTGCACACAGAGCCAAAACTGAGCCATTTGTGTGCGTCCCTGCGACAATTTGACAGAAATCAGTGAAAACCTTCTTAATGTTTAGTTCAACAAGCTAATTTAAATTTGTCCATATCCACATTGGAAAACACTGTCTCTTCTGACAGCAGAATTCCAGGGTAAAGGGGAAATTCAATACAATAAACTTTACTCAACATTAATCTTTGGTGCAAGCAACAGAGCGCTGCTTCGCTGCCCCCTCCCTCTCTAAACAGGTAGGACTAACTATGGTGGCCTTCTGTGTACGATCGTCCATTTAGAGTAACCACAGCTGGTCCTCCCTGTAAGCGAACTAAGCGGCTGCTTAGGGACCGCAGCCACTAGACGGGACCCCAAACTGACCTCAGCTCTGAGTCTGACCTGGCAGACCCACTCTAACCTGCGCACGCAACATGTCCGGAGGGTGGGGCCCCCTCCTCGTCAGTGAGTGAACTTTTTGTGTTGGTGAGGGTGTCTGAAAGAGCTTATCCATCAGGCATGGAGAAAAGGAATAAAATAAAGCTGAAGAAGCAAGTGAAGAAGCACAAGGTATTGATATACTGATAAATATTTACCAAGTGATGAGCGTTTAGAGGCAAAACACATTTGAACAGTAATTTGTTTTGTTCGTCTTGTTTCTGACAAGCAGGGTTGTTATTGGGACAGTTTATGTTCTATTGATTTAATAACATGAAATAACAATTGTGGATATGTTTTTTCTGTACAAATAAACACTGTCAAACCTTAAAAAACACTTTAACATTCATGGAGGATTCACTCATTTATTAATAATTACATGATTAGATATCTATGGATGCAAAATCCATCTGTGTTTAAAATTTCAGTGTAATTGTAAATTACTTGCTCAATACTGTGAAGTATAAACTGTGACCCTAATCTGTTTCATTCTCAAACAGAGCTAATGGCATTTTAAAAGTTTCAAAACTAAGCGTTCAGACAAAAACACTGTAGAGGTAAAAATGACAGGTGCCGTTAATCAGACTTACTGTGAGTATGTTTGATTAGTATTGAAAGAATTGTGATCCATTATGTTAATAGAGGTATAAATGAAATTAAAATACTAGTCGTGATTGAATATGGGGTCCCCAAAACTTATCTTGCTTACGACCCCTGGATTAGAGTAACACAGGTTAACAAACTTCGAAAAACTTCAAGATGACAAAAAGCTCCTGGTACCACTTCTTCTCTCAGGGGAAGAGGGATCCAAACCCATGTAAATATAAATTTATTATTTATAGATTACATGTGTACTAGGCTTTTTGATTTAATGTGACTACAAACTAAGTTTAAAATAGTTACAAAGATCATATTGGATGTTTGCTCATTCATTATCTTTCTACAGACTGGACCTTTAATTTAAAGGCAAGCTATCAGGTACAGGCTCGGGAGGATTCAAAAATGCAGAGAATCACAGGGAGATTCTTAAACAAAATTCGGTTTTAATCTGAAAATGGGTCGGAGGAACTCACAAGAAATTAACGCTGGACTGATCTCTGGAAAAGACAAGACAATCTGGCAAAGGAAGAAAGGGACCCAGGGTTTAAATAAACAAGGGAGGGGTAGACAATTATACACAGGTGAAACACATTAAGGAGGAGAGGCAATCACACACACCTGTGGGAGAAGACTTGACAGAACTTAAGAATTAAGATAGAAACAAAACTTCAAAATAAACCCGAAAACACAGAAAGACCCTAACAGACAGACACTTAACACTACAGGGTCCCTGACACAAGCAATTGTAGCAGCTCCCAAATATAAAATGGCCAAACATTTAATGACATCCAATCCCAAAATAAACATTAAATTCAACAACATATGGAAAAGGGCTGTACACTCATAACCATAGGTGAGTATCAGCAGAACAGCGATGGATAGGGGGCCCTCACATGTGGTTTGTGTTTCACTGAGAGCCAAGATAAAGGAAGCGGGTGAGATGTAGGAGTGATCAGGAGAGAGTGAAATCAGATAAAAATGGGTGGATGCGTACCACAGAGATTTTGGATGATGATATGTGCGTCTCCTACTGACTTATTATTTTGTTTCTGCTGTAGAAGAGTTGTTTTTAATGAAACTGAATGGGAATGAAAGACTGGACTGCTTTAAAGAGAAGGGAACCTTTTGGATTTAGTGTTTCATCTTTTTGAGCACAGTTTTTTTTTACTTGTAAGAAAAAATTAAATCCAGAAATGTGAGGACTTTACAAGCAGGGTTCAGCGCTTATGTTATTAAATGTATTATCATATACAGTAACACTGCATTGAATACTACAACACAAATATTAGCGTTTACCTCAGTCACTAAGCAATCTAAAGGTCATACACATTGAAAGCCATGATTTTTGAAAATTGACTCTTATCAAAAAAGGTGAGGGAGAACCATGACCCAAAAAATAAAAAAAAATGGTCAGTTGTTTGATTGTTTGGCACTTATCCTGCTCAGCTTCCAATTGGGAAGCAAAGCGAATGGTCAAAGTCAATTTTACTTGTAGGAGAATGCCATTCACCTTACGAGCAGTGAAGGAAAGAACACATGAGAGGTTTCTTTGTATTTGGAAACTGACCCAGTGTTACCTTTACTGTATGTTATTGCAACATCGACAACATACTGCTAACATTTTCCTCTGCTCCACTCAATATTCAGTGCAGTGCTGATAAGTGGTTTCTTTTACTTTGCATTATCGCAAAATACTCTGGGACTCAGAGTTGCCTCTGTTCATAAAATAGTTTCTTGTTTTGCACATGTCTTTTTTTGGAGGCAAAGGCGAATGAACTAATTGTACTGTTGAGGCCTGTTTACAGAGAGAAGGCAACAGCAGTTCATGTCTGATAACCATAGCTTGGATTGTAGCAGTAAAAAAAAATGAACCACACATAACCTGCAGTCTCTGCTGATCCTTGCATTCAGCTGCTTCACGTTACGGATACCAACACAGGCTGATCCTGACAAGCTGAAAGGCTAAAGCTAAACTTGCTGTTTACAGACTCATTTGTGGATAGCAGAGAGAGTTCTTCCGGGACACTTTACAACAATGCAGACAGTCACGATCACACTATATGGTTCCAAACTTAAACTATATAGCACCAACCGTGTTTTCTGAGTTTTTGTAAAACCCCTGCCACTTCAGCTACAAATAGAAATGACTATTCAACACGTCTGTATGAGCCTGGTACATTTGAATGGTACTACTACACACACACTGGTATGAAGCACAGGCTGCACACACCCTCATGCAAATAAAGTTGATCATTTTAATCACCATAATATGCTAGCAACACAAACACACCCTCTGGGTGCTAATCAATTACTGTCAAGCTCACAAACACACAAGGGTATATATACACACAAGATCAAGCTAAACTACTATCCCTCTGATCCAGATGTTTTTTTCTCACCCGTGTGTGTGTGTGTGTGTGTGTGCGCGTGTGTGTGTGTGGTACAGGATGCTGTATGCCTCAGCACAGGCAAGCTAACACACCATGAAAGCCAACCAGCGCACACATATTATTGAAGCTTTGCAGACCGCTTCATGTCTCTGCCTTATGATTTCAGGAGACAAACGTCAAAGTCTACTGTCTCTTCTCATTTCTTCCTCCGTCAGAGGCAGTGACGCAATAAAATCAAACATAAGGCAACCAGCTGACGTTTCCATATGAGAACGGTTGATTCCATGAACAACTGACAAAAACGTCTCTGCCTAAAAGTATTAGCTACAGGAAATGCACGAATCATAAATATTAGCATTAATATTCTGTGCGACATCTGACAGCAAACACAGAAATATGCACATGTTAGGGCTCAGTGTTAGTTTTAAACTTTGTTGATAAAGCTATCATTACTGTATGATAGTACTGAGGCCTGTCATAATTATCTGCTAATTGACTGCCTAACGAGGTAGTAACGCTGGTTAGAGTGCTCATTAATACTCCATCATCACCACTGATAGCTGTGATCACAGAGGGATGTTTCGAGGTCTCGTGTGAGTGCAACTGTTGATGCTTGCTGTCTGCACACATATGCACTTGTCCTTAACTATGTGTAACATGATACAGGTAGCTTTTTCAATACAGGGTTCAAAAAATAGCTTGATTGGTTTGTTTGTTAGAATTCACAGAAACTACTGGATGCAGTTCAATGCAAATGCAACTGAGGATGGGCAATTGGTAAAGGAAGAACCCATTAAAGTTAAAAGCCTTCATTATCCATTGGAGGGCTTTACTGTGTCACGCTGCTATGATGTCATGCTACTCGTGTAGCTGGCACGGCTGTAGCGGTGCATACCACGCCCACCTGGTAATGGGTCGGCCAGTACAAAGGCAACACTGTGATGGACTTCATAAATGGTTATTTCATTTACTCAAACAGACTCAAATGGACACTTTTCAGTAGCTCTGCACTGCTTCCTGAGTGGCTTCCCACAATCACCTGCATGCCTTTGTGTGGCAACCCAAAAAAATATTGCCATAAGTTTCCAATTTTTTCTCCTTTGCTCAGAATATTACAGTTTGCAAGACATTTTCATCATGCACATTGCTCTTCAGTAGATGTTTCACCTGTTTCAGCCACACTGCAGTGGCAGTGACGCAGCCTTTAGTATGCTGTTGTCTGCACTGTAACAGTGTTGTGCATTGTGTTGCAGGTATGCCCCTCAGTTTGGACTGCAAGGCATTTTTTGGCTACAGCGGAGAAAACAGAAGGCCCATTATCTACTGGATGAAAGGAGAAAAGTTTGTCGAAGAACTAGCTGGACACATTAAAGAAAGTGAAGTCAGGTAAATACACCTTTGATAAAACTGAATTGTTGTCCAAAACAAAAACAAAAAAAACAAAACTGCCATAGATCCAGTTTGAATTTAAACCAAAGCTAATATTAAATGTTGCTGTTTTTCTCCACTCCTTCAATACACTGCAGGAGACCACAGTGTCAATTATGGCCCGTCAAATTTACAGGATGTCATTGTTAATTAATTTCTGAAAAGAGTCCAATCTAGCTGCACTCCTCACATTGTCAGAATCTAATTTGCTCTCTCTTGATTTATGACTCATTGAGGGTTCTCCGCCAGTTTTCTGCTCAACTTTCCAAAATCCATATGAATACTAATAAAGTTAAATGGAATTAATTTTCTCCCCCATTGGGAACAATTACATTAGGCTCTAGTGGGAAAAGTACAAATGTCTGTGGGGCGTCAGATATCATTGGAAACACCTGCCCAATCGCCATGGAAACCATCAGAATACAGACAGTCCGACTATTTCACTCTTGCACGCAGAGTTTACGGCAGTTAATCTTAACAATCGGTCAATCAGCAATTTGCTTCCAAAGAGTGTAAAACATTGAGTTAAAGGGACAATTTGTTTTGTTCTTCATATTCTATACTGGGACACCTATCACAATAATCTTACAAAGGGCTGCAAGCACTGTTTGTTGGAAGTTATTGCTGCAATTTGCTTCTGCGGGTCTTTGTGAGTGCTCTGTGAAGGTGTTGGGGATGAGATCAGGTATGCAGGATTATAGCACATAAATGTAGGCTGAAACTTTTAATACTAGTGTACTGCAGAACCACTGAATTAAATGTTTAATGCACATGCTCTTATGTGGAGTAAGCCATATCTACTACCATTCACTTACACTATGTATATTATTTAAGTTGTAGCTTGTAAGATATGGCCAGGATTTCAGTTAAACTTTTAAAAATGAACTTTATGACTGTTATCAAGAGTAGATAAAGAAACAACAGAATGTGCACTGACCAGCCCTGGCCCATCCAGTCACATAATCAAAGCTAGCTAGATATAAGATACAAGCCAATTACTTGGCCATCAGCAAAAAGCGGCGTGTAGAAATTGAACACTCACAGATTTTACCTGTGTGAGAGTCAAGGATGTATTTTGACCAAACAGTCATAAGACAAATTGTTGTGTTGGAGAGTCTCTTTTTTATCTCATTGTAATGTGTGAAGACAAATTAATCTTAGTTTGAACAGTTTGAAAAGAAACTTGAATTCAGACAGTTGTTGTCTCTGTCTATTTTTAGATTTTCAAAGAAAATGGAATATCAATATTTCCTTTCTTGAAAGGAAATATTATTTTAAAAGTTTTACTTACTTAACAAATTAAACACAAATAAAGGATGGTAATTTGAGAATAGACCCAATTAGGTCCATGAAAAGGAGATTTGTATTTCATGTATACATAACTGATCCAATCACAGATGGTCTTCTTCAGATTAAAGGGAAGAAATTAACATACTTCTTTGGGGTGGGGGCTGGAGCCTATGTCAGCATCTCCGGGCGAAGGCGGGGTACACCCTGGACAAGTCGCCAGTTCATCACAGGGCTGACATATAGAGACAAACAACCATCCACACACACGTTCACACCTACGGACAATGTAGAGTGACCAATTAACCTAACCCCCAGTTTGCATGTTTTTGGACTGTGGGAGGAAGCCGGAGTACCCGGAGAGAACCCACACAGACACAGGGAGAACATGCAAACTCCACACAGAAACGCCCTGAACCGGGAATTGAACCCAGGACCTTCTTGCTGTGAGGCGACAGTGCTAACCACTGCACCACTGTGCCACCCTTCAGGTGTAACTAACAGAATACAATATTAATGTAATATATTTTGTGATCACCCTTTGGACATACGTACTAGGATATATCCTGGTGTAGCAGGGTATCTCATGGCAGAGCTTAATTTCTTCACAAACTTTTCACTGGTTAGCCACAAACTTAAAACTGCCGTCACTGCACAAGTGAGCTAAATAATCAGCCCAGTTAAGTATTGGTGCCCTGAATCCCACCAAAGCAGTCCTGACTTTCTTGATATGGACAAAGAGTCTCTTGATGGTGTCAACTGCTACGTGGCAGTGGGACATTGGCCGTGGATCCACTGGGTCTCGTGGAGTTGGTGGTAGGGCCTCTGTTTACATCCATGGTTTCTGTAGCGTCCCATGAATGCATGACCTAGATGTTTGGAAAAAGAACAAGTTCTTTTTGATGTTCCTCGAGTCATTCCTAAATGCCATGCCATTGCCATGTACTTGTACGTGGCCTACAGTAATGTTTAAGTGAGTGGTATGCAGACAGGTAATATTGATTTTAATGTCAGGACTCAAAATTTCCTAACAGAACATTGCATTGTAACAAGATGATCATTTATATTAATTCCATTTGTCAGTGGTATGATGTTGTGGAATGTTGGGGTGACCAGTATAGTTTTACCTCAATACCTGAGAAAGACCAAATGTGTTTGAAAGAATTCTAATCATCATAAATATCAAAGAAAAGACTTCTGCTTCAGTCCACCTTCTGACTTCCTTCTACCTTTAACTATCCCAGCATGCGATTAAAAAAAAAAAATCTCACTTCAAACGGAAGTCAAACGTTGGCAAATGTGAATCGGTTAATAGATCCTTCAAAACTTTGGGATATAATGGAATCATTGTGCCACCACTGAAAAAACCACAGAGGATCCCCAATAACCCTGTATCCTGGGAGCGTAAGGTTTTGGATGGGTGATAGGGTACTATGAGCTCTTAAACATAAGATGGTGCCTGACCATGAATAGCTTTGTAGGTGAGGGCAAGGATTTTAAATTCTATTCTGGATGTAACTGAGAGTCAGTGCAGAGAAGCCAGCATGGGGGAAATATGGTCTCTGATATTAGTTCTAGTCAGTAGATGCACTCATTTTGGATTAACTAAAGAGTCTTTAAAATCTTTCAGGGCAGCCTCAAAATGAAGAGTTACAGTAATCCTGCCTGGAAGTAACAAATGAACTAGTGATCTAGTTTTTTTGCATCTTGTTGAGACAGGATGTGCCGGATTTTAGCAATGTTACGAAGGTGATACTAAGGATTTGACACAAGTCTTGTCCATCATCTAGGTACACAAAGTGCTCTTGGCATTTGTGGTTAATGTGCTCAAGCTATACGCCTTCCTCATAGAATCTTGACCTACACACAGAGCTGTGCATGGTCAAGGTTACTAAAACACAGTTTGGTTTCAAATAGGATGCAGTCTCTGATCTCCTCGATGAAAGTTCTGTGTGTGACTTAGTCACATTGTGCAGTTGTTTGGACAGCCTGACACTAACAAGGCTTGGTTTACACTGAAGGTGAATTAAAGCCTGATACATCTCAGCCAGATGGGTTCCTTGTGTTCTTGGCTGAAACATATATGATCGTGAAAAGTGTTGTTATTTCATGACCTGGCAACAAGACAGGGCTGGTATTACCTGTGTAGCCCAGAGCTGATCTTCTTTCTCACCAACTAGATTATTAAGAAAATGCCCTAAATAGCTTCCTAACTGCTGCTTATTGATAGTAAAAAAAAAATGTAAAAGTTATGCATACAGTAAGTACAGTTTCAATCATATTATTATTTGCTTCAAATAGGATTCTAAAGTTTGGCAGTTGTGTCAAAAAAACACAAATATATTGGTGTTGATATTGCACATAACTGTATTCATTCAAACTGCATTTACGTACAACATTTTTACTACTTACTGGCATAATGACTGGCATAACCTACTGAAATAATTTTCACTACAGGATGGAAAAATAGCAGATGTCAACGCAGAATTGGAGTTATAGAACTCTACATCAGATATGGACAGAGTGCGTCTGAATTGGGTGGGAAAGTGGTCATGGACAATTTCTTGAGGGAAGGTGAGAAAAATGAAGAGGAGAAGTGATGTGTTTTCAATTGAGGGTTTTAGCAAGTCACTGCTTTAACAGTGGCCACTAATGCACTGCCCTGATACACAGCACAGTGTGGTCACACTCAAAACCACAAGGGAGGAGAGCATAACCAAGTAATTTTATTCGAGAACATTTGACATTATTAATTCCATAATCTCTTGTTCTTGTAATTTTCGATTAAAATAATAGTGTATTGATTTTTTATTTTATTTTTTTTTAATTCCCTTTTGCCTAAGTGGTGGAGAAAAACATTACCATTGTTGCTATATGCTATGAGGCATTTCTTGTGTGGTTCCACCGGTGTGTATTTTAGAGTCAGGCAAGTCAGGACCACTGTTTGTTTAAGATCAGTCAAAACACCACGTTATGACTTTTTCTGTCATTGAATGTCAAACAGTTTATGACACACCTTATGATGTAATTTACTTGGGGTCATTGGGTGTTTGGGGTCTTTCAACTTTAGTCACCCTAACCCAGGTGACCCAGCTGGGGGGGTCTATGTGCTCGTATGGTCGACATATCGCCCTGCTTGATACTGATGACTCTCCTGCTGTGAGGTCCTGTGCGTTCCAAGGACAGTAAATGCCCTGACAAGAAGCTGCCCACATATCTACAGTTGAATTCAATGGGGTTGCACCAGGTCCTCCATCCCCTCCAGTGGCAATAACCTGCCAGCACCTCATGTTGGCTCTTTTCCTCTCAAAAGCTTCCTCAATCCATTCTTTGTAGGGGAAAAATAAAAAAAAGAAATAAACTCCAGCAGGACGACTTGCGTTGCTGTCTTAGAGACCAGGCCACGTCTTGCCTGAGTGTCATTACTGTAATGACTTTTGGGAATTTGAGGTGTTTCCCAAGGTTTCAACAGCTTATTCTGTGCTGTTGCCAGAAGTTCCCCTGTGTGACTTGCATTGTCTTGGCTTCGCCCCAGCTGTGACAAAAGGGATAGAATGTCTTACTGTTTGCCATGCTTCAGCGATCCTTTACTCTGACAAGGCACACACGCAATGTTTTAGCTGGGTCTTAAAGATGTGGGATTGGCTGAGGAGTATATCATAGATGGACTTAATATGGAAGTTTGTCCCGTCTAGTTCAGCCTTCCGCTGCTTCCTCCCACCATATCCACTCCCCTTGGTGTCACACCTCTACAATCATGCTCGAGAAGTCTTCCTCCATCCCAGCTCAGACCTCTTCCTGGACCAACTGACATCATACTTTAGCCTCGGCCTTGTTTCATAGTAAGGTCTTGGGCTGCTGGCAAGCCTTGCCACATATGCGCTCCACTTTCTGCTGGTTCTCACTTCATCAGCAGCTGAGAAGATTTTAATGTCATTGGAGTTTCAATACAGCAGTTCCTCTTTTATGGAAACCATGGGTAACCATTGACTCCACTGACAGATTATTAAAAGGAAGTTGAAGCTTGTTCTTACTCCCATATTGCATGGTACTACTGAAGCTTTGTTGTAGGCGCAGTCACCTGTAGACTAACCATCCTATCAAAGCTCTCTATGGTTGTCAGTGGGACACTGTAGACCAGTAAAGGCCAGAGGAGTCATTGCAGAATCCATGCTTCCCCAGGAGCCCTGTTAGTCTACTTCTGTGAGTGAGTTTTCCAACTCGCTGCTGGCTGCTTGACATGTTGAAGTATCGATCAGAGTGCAGTCAAAGGCATTTCTCAGGCACTTAACTGACTTTGACTGACCCAGAGATAGATGAAAATTGGAAACCTAGATAGAAGTGAAACTTGTACATTTCCCTCTCCTGTTTCACCACTGGGGTTTTACTTTGTTGATGAGTTATTCACATTTTTGGAGGATCCATCTGCAGCATGGCACCTATGTTGTGGTCAACATCAGGTCGTCCATAAACTGTACTCTTTGAGCAGGGGTTGCTGGCTTGACCAGCATGTTCACAGCTAAGGTGAACAATATCAGTGTTATGGTGTCTGCAGTGATTATGCCTTCTCCAGCCAATGAAATGCAGATGTGAAAAGAACAAACTGAACATGCCTATTGATTTGGCTTGGTCAGTCTCTCTAAATATGAATCAAACCATACCATAACAGTTAACCATAAGCCGGGATTTATTATTAATATTTTTATTGTTATTGCTTAACCTGTTGATCAAGCTATTCAAAAAGAAAAATAATTTTCTTTTACAAAATAATAATAAAAAAAATATATAATTTTCTTTTGTTTAG
>KV751330.1:8450539-8473349 GCA_001698575.1 Mola mola | reverse complement strand
CTCTGTACATTTACTGTGTAGGCCTCTTCACCACTCTTTGGAAAAGATGTATTTGGGTTAACAAGGTATTTAAGATTTAACCGGACTTTTATTGACCTTAAATTCAGCTACACCTTCACAGAAAATGGAAATGTCATTCTTCATCTAAGTTATGATAAAACTTTCATGGTAAAGGTTACATGTTTTTTACTGCATTTACTGCTTCTGTTTAGCAATCTTCTACCATATCCCGCTCATTAATGTGAAAATCAAACTTCCTTGCACTGTGGTCATAGCTCAGTCCAAAAATGGAATCAATCAAAAAATGTTGGCAGGCAAGAGACCCTCTACATGTGTCATTGCCAGAGTGACATTCCAAAAACCCATCAAGATTTGTCTTGACACTCTTCATACCCATTTCCCTTGGTCGTGTCACCATCAAAGGGTGCTTTCACACCTAACGGTCTGTACCAAAGTCTGGGGATAAGGTTCACATTTTGCGACATCGTATACATTTGATCCTCTTGGTTTCACATTAAATTTATGCCAGCAAACTAAGGATCTCAACATAACCCCAAGAGCTGTATATTACAATACTTGATATTACTTGGAATACATCAGACATTGCTCTATGTCCTCTATAAACCCATTCTTTATCTTCTACCTTCTTCATACTCACACCAGGGGAGGTTTCACAATTTTGTTTTTGATTAAAATGAAAAGTCCAAAATCCACTATTGGTAGCAGCTATTCTATGTTTCCACATAGCAGATTACCCTAAAAAAGCTTTTGCTTGGCATTTTGTGTTGAAATTAGGATAATCAATGGTTATGATTAATGCTCAGTCTTCTAACATTGACTTGGGTGCATCAGTGTGACTCCAAGCCTCATTTCCGTTTCACCAGAGCACTGCGCTATAAATATTAAATAATAATATGACTTTCCATTGGCCATTCAGATAAAAAAAAACCGCTGATGGTTGCTGGGGAAGTGTGAACATTCTGTGTACTAGAAAATTGAAATATAAAGGTTGACAGGGGTGTTTTCCATCGGACAGGGATGCTATACTACTGCATAGTTCATTTTCATATTAGTCATCTCTTCTACGAAGATCATTAACTAGTGAGGACCCTAAATTTTTGCTTCAGATCGGTCAACCTCAACGTCAGTCTTTCCGCTGTCATTACACTGTCCTTTTTTATAAAAACCAAAAAATAAATAAAGTATTAGATAAATAAAGTATTGATATTTGAGGTCCATGGTCCATGACTGTGATGTTAATTCTCAGGAACCTTAAATTGTTCACCTGCTTCAACTCAGCTCCACTGATGTAGACAGGGTAGTGTGTCTCTCATTTTTCCTTGGTTTTGTCAACCCTGATTAGCAGGTTGTTGTCAGTGTACCACTGAAAGTTTGTTGTGTTCCTTTCAATATGGACTCTGATTGTTGTTCATAATCTGGACAATCATGATATTATTGTTGGTATTGGCAAAAGTCTAAACTCCATGTCAAGGATTGAAGTTCATACCTACCAATTAAATTAATATCTAAGACAGTGTGCAGGTTTTGTTTTAGTGTTAGCCTAGCTTACACTACACAACTTTTGGCCCAACCTTCCAATCGACGGCATGTTTTTGGAGGTCACCAACACCCCAGATCAGCACTGGGTCAGCAATCAGCCATCACTATGAGTGAATTCTTCACAGAAATGACCCAGGAGGCTTGCTGACATGTCACTGCCTCAAACTATATTTCTAGCAGGATAAATACACACACGGAGTCAGAACCAGGAAGAGGGATAGAACATGAACAAATGTGATACGTCTTTGTAGAAGGAAAAATTTAAGCTGTCTACACATGTCAGTCCAGTCCTGTGTTTCAGAACAAACTGACATTCCATCCAGTGAACTACTGGTCACCAGCGAAGATGATACAAACATATTGCATCCTTTAAAACTGCTTCAGGACTAAACAGGCAGAGATACAGTAGATAGGAAAGGCTAAGTGATGGATCAACTGCTAAAATAAATTCAACTTAAATACAGAACAAACTAAGGGTTGAATTCACTGTCTAAAATTCATTCATCTAAACTAACCACCCACACCAACAGTAGAAATGTACATCTTATTTGACATTCACTAACTAACAACAACATCATTTTGAGTCAAATGAAATATGTATGTAAGTAAGAATTACAACAATGAATGTGAAAAGAAAGTTAAATCATGGTAGGGATTCATAGTTCATCAAATAATAATACAAGTTAAGGTATTAAATGATTAAAAATTCAAATTTGAAACAAGATGAATTTACTAATTTAAATGAAATACATTAAATAAATACATAAAAATACATTAAATGAATACAAAATATTTGGGTTTTTTTTTGTTTTCCTTAGCACAGCCATGTTCAAAAGAAGAGAAGAGAGAAATGTCACATCTTGTGAGGTATAATGGGTCATCTGCGCTAAATGCTCTAAATTTGCAATGTCAGTACTGTTACCCTTATCTCAGTCGTCAGTGGTTACGGCTGAACCTGACCCCAAAGTCAGACTTAAAGGTGCACGCCATGACCCAATTATCAGTTCATTCCCCCCGTCCTCTCTTCCCTCTCCTCCTCGCAGGCTTTTAGAGGAATATGGCCTCACCATACGGAGGGAGGCTTTTTCCAGCTGTCAGCAATGTTTTCTACACATGCCTCCTTGCTGCCTCTGTCCTCCCTTTTCATCTGCTGTATACACCATAATACTCCTCTACACAGTCTTCTCTTCTCTCTTCATTTTGCCTTCTTTCATGTTATCCTCTTTCTCCTTTTACCGCTGTTCTTGGGATATTTCAGAGACATAGACTTCTAGCTGTAATATTCACCCCTAATCTTCTATATTCCTCTCCATGTGATGACCCTGCTGTCTCTGACTATTGTCTCTTCTTTGTGTATTTCTCCAGGATTTTAAGGGAGCATTTAGGGGAGAAAGAGGTGCAGCTGTCCTTAACGTTTGATGCCGTGGACGAGGCGGACCTGGCCAACTACACCTGTTATGTGGAGAACCACATAGGGAAGCGCAGTGGGAGTGCTATCCTGCAGAAGAAAGGTACATCACTCGCTTCCTCTTGCTTACGCTCACTATTGAAGTTGAAGAAATTGAAAGAAGTGTCACAGATGTAGCGAAAAAAAAAAAGCACTGTGCCATAACTGTCACCTGTCACATGAAAACATTTTTGTTCACTTACAAAAAACTCAAACTCAAAATCAAGAACCACACCTTTCATCCTGAGTGAGGTCATTTTTATTCATTTATTTACTTTTATTTTTACCAAACTTGGAAAACCAGGAGCTCAGCGATCTATAGCCGGTAAGTGAAAGGACCAGTGGTTTTTCTTCACCAGGGATTTATTGCAGCCATTTAACTCACATGTCCATGCACAAAGAATGAGAAACTGTTCTCATGTAAAGCTAATGTAAAGACTGTACTAAAGCATAAACAGCTTGTAACGCAGCTGAATGATTGTGCCTTAGAGGTGTAGATGCGTGTTTGAACCACTGACATAAATAAGGATGGATGTCGCGTTTCCCCTTGCTACGAATGACACTTCACTTTGTTTTTATAACTTCAAAGGAGTAAGTAGTACTGAAGTGATCAGAAATATTACCATATAGAACACCTGTGTGATTAGAACTACACTAATCAGCCATAACATAAATGTCAATGACAGTAGCAGTAATTAACACTGATCACCTTGCTACAATGCAAAGTTCTGTTACAAAACGCTTGATCCCAGCATTCATGTGGATGCCACTTCACAAAAACTATCCATGGGATGTGTTTGAAAAAGTATGATCCATTGACGCCCCACCACGTAACCCATGCTACTCAAAGGACCTGCCACCGATATTCACGAAAACAAAATACCCCAGGAGCACAGGTACATACCTTAGAGTTCATGTGACTGAGTCTTGACAGCTAAAAGTCTGTTCAACAACAAGATCTCCATGGATCATCATTTTCCAGGTCCCATGGATGGTCAATCAGATTAGGATCTGGGAAATTTTGAGGCCACATTGACACTTTAAGTCAGGATCAAAGGTTTTGCAACATAACTTTGTGCTGTAGCGCGGTGATCAGTTACTCACTTCAAATGTCAGTAGTGTTAATGTAATGGCTGAACAATGTATCTAAAACAGAACCATCTTTAGAAAACCCACCACTAAAGAGTGACTGAGATATTTGGGTTCATACTTGGGAGCTCTTACGTCAACCATTTTGCTATACAGCCAATAGAGTGAACTGTAGACAGAGTTAGGCTGGGGTAGTCTCCCAGCTTGCAGTGTTTATTTGTTTATTTATTTAATAATTCCTTATAAGAAATCAACACTTTTCTCAGATAATTTACTATCAAAGCCAAAGCAAGTTTTTAATTCTGAATTTCTAGCTTCCATGCTGCATTGTCCCTCAAGCAGTGATTTGTTTACCTCAACTTGCTAAATGTAAAACTGTATCTGCTCTAGTTACCTGGATTATATTCCATTTCTCTTTCTGATTGTGTTGACAAGAAATACCCCTGCAGCTCAGGGGTATTTCTGATGCTTTTATGGCTCAGTAAATATTAGCGGATGTGAAAATCTTCCTAGATAATCAAGGCTTTGTATGCATGCTCTCATGAAGAAATATGTGCAATGTAAAAGCCCCTCTAAAGCATAATTTTAAACATTTAGCCTGCTGCTCTTAAGAAGAAGTAGACAAGATCTAGTTTTTGTCAACTATAAACATATCCCAAAAAAATATCAAAGGGGAAAATGTTCCATAATTTTGGACTGTGATTAACGTGTGATCTCCAGAAAGTGGAGTAAAGCAAGAATTCTGAGCACCACAGATGGAGCCAAGGAAAACAAGTGATCTCATAGTTATTGCTTTCAATATTCAGCTGAATTGAAGGGCTCCCTTTGTAAAACGTTTGCAGCACTCTTGAGGTATCTTGCCTTCCATCTGATGAGACGGGACTGCTTGAGTCAGAGGCTGCAACCTGCACAAAAAGAGAACAAAACTGAGAGATAAAGGGACTAGCAAACCTGCGCTGGAGGAGGAGGAGGAGAAGGAAATTAATTTGAAATCAAAACAAATGCATGTAATGAGAGATTGGGGGATTTGGAGGAATGTGCAAAGCGTTAAACGGAACATGGCAAGGAAATGGAGAACAAGACAGAAATAATCAATGCAGTCAAAGAGATAAAAATACGGAATGTGGGGAGTGTACGAGAATCGGGGGGGGGAGACAAAGTGAAGAGAAAAAGAGAAAAGAGGAGGCAGAGAGAGCAGGACAAAAAAACAGTTCTTTTTCTCTCCCTGACTGACTACCGCTGAATGCCTTGGGTGTCAACTCTATCTTGCTATACTTAACTGGCACCCTAAGGAGTGTCACACATGGGATCTCACACACACACACACACACACACACACACACACACACACACACACACACACACACCCACTGCTCCAGAGGGGGGACGGGATGGGAAATGTAGGGGCACCGTTTATTCACAGTGTAATCCCTGCAGGAACACTGGAAACCGGCTGTGTGTTCATGCACAAAGCTCTTCTTTAAAGCGATAGGCACATGCCACAGCATATTCTACATGTGTGTGATGAACACAGAAACACTCTCATAATGGTAGGCGTTAAGTGTAATGGAACTCTTCAAAGCATGGTCCTGTATTTGAAATTGTGCAGTTTGTTTTACATACACCGAGTAGAAAGGAGCACAAGCACACACGGTGGAATACTCAAAGAGCTGGAACTTGAAGTACATCAGTACATCCATTTAAATTGTCCCTGTAAGCGACTGTACATCAGCAGTGTTTCTGTGTGGCTGCTCTGTCAGCTTCAAATGGGGTAAAACTCTTGGGGTGTGGGGGGTTCTTTTGGCTGTAGGGGGAGGTTGACACTCTCTATGTGCATTTGTATGTGACTGTGTCTGTGTCTATGGCAATAAGTTTAGTCATGAGTTGCTTCGCAGGATACATGTTGCATCAGAGACAAAGTAGCACATTTAGAAATTAATAGGATAAGCGGTAGAAAATGGATGGATGGATGGATATTTTTATTAGCAGTCGTATAGAAAAAATAATCACTTATTCTGATAATCACAAAAAAATGTTAGATATTAGATCTGATAATTGGCAGGAGGAAGTGTTGCACATACAGTATAATATGTACTATATGTATACTAAATATATAAATATACTAAAAGCAATTTTACTTTTAAAAACCATTTGTACATTTATCGACAGATAATTACTTTTTCTTTTATTCACACAAACGGCTTTCGCTTTTACCAAAGTAGCATTATTATTATTAATATTACTATAATTTTCTGTAACTGCTAGCTTGTGGGGTAGCTGGCCAATCATGTGTTGAATTAATTTTGTGCAAAATCATACAAGTGTTTTTTTTTTTTTACAGCTCTGGGTACAGAAAGATGTAATTATATGAATGGAAATAAAGCTGTTATTGCAGCATTCAGAAGTGGTTAAATTCTAAAGTTCACCAAAGGTTTACTTGCAAACTTCCAAATTAGTGGTGGAGGCTAAAGGCATTATTGGAGACAGGTTGCAAACCATTTAACAAATAAAAATGGACCTAATTTTGATATTGAGACAAACTGAACTTTAAGTTCAAAAGACTGAAATGAAGACTGTAATAAAAGTTAAATGTTCGGTAGCCAGTAGGCTGTCCTAAAACCTCCCAGCCTACAGTTTTGAAACTAATAGGCTCACATTTTTGGTGCCAGAACACAAGATGAAAATTAAGCACAAGTTGTCTTAAGTTAGTACAAGTTATCAAAGCTCGATCTCATGCACTGTGTGTGTGATTGAATTAGGGTGTGCGCTAACCCTGCGATGACCCAAGTTAATGTGTTGATGCATCTATGTAGCAAGGGTGCACTCGCACACATGCACGCAACTGCAGCACACACACGCACACACACACCATATGCATCCACTTATTGTAACTGACAGAGCAGAAAAACGCCTTAGCCAACATGACAGAAGCTTTACTAGAAAGAAAAGCGGAGTAAGAGCAGACTGGAAGGACAATGGTAAACGGAGGAACAGACGGGCGCTCCAAGACAACAGTTTCTCGGATGTCACTCAGGGATTTCTGTGCGCGCTCAAAGCAGACTCATATTGTTTCTGCTCATGTGGAAAGCGAAAATGATTTGGGCCGTGACGCGATGACTAATTTGTGATCAGGAACAGATACCTTTACCTCACTTCAGCCCCATTTACACTATAGTCACTTTGTGCCTCTTGGAATGATTATATTGTTGTGGCATTTAAAGAAAGAAGTGTAGATGCATCCAGGCGTTGATTAGGTTAATTCCTCAAAGTGCCCAGGGGATCATTCTGTCTGAGGTGCCAGCATCATTATTACTCCGTAGTGTAACAATGCCCATTAAGCTTTCTGTACAAATATCCACTCGCAGGATTGGTCCCCTGTGAGAACAAAAGCTGCAAATATACTGAATAACACTAATAAAGCTTCCCCTTTAAATTAAACTGCTAGTGGCCAAAGTTTATTTTTGGACTTGCATTTTTGGCCTCTACCATACACCCTCTGTGCTTGCAGCTTGGAAGAGACAAGAAAGAGATTCAGATCGTTGACTGAAATGTAGGTATGTATGAAAGTATTTAGAATCTGGATTCATCCTGTTAAATACATATAAAATTCACAAGTGCACAGCCATTGAGGGAGAATGCCTATGTATTTCAAGAGAGTCCTGCTTTGTCCTGACAAAGCTCACATTTTGAATTATGCAGCAAGCTTTGTTGTCTCTACCTTCTTGTGGAGGACATTTATCTTACTACGAAGTCCATTTGCTAGCTGTTCTGGAGCTCTCAATTATATTCAGCACCTCCAACAGATGAAGTTCAGCCATTTGTGATGAGCTGTTTTTAAATGGGAATCCTGGTATTTTTCAACATAAGCCGTATTTCCTGGTATATTCGTCTGAAATTTCACAGAATACATGATTTTTTGACCCGTGTGTTTTTGACTCAGCAATTATAAAGATACTGTATAATACAAGCGGTTCTTCTTCCTGTCACTGACTTCCCCAGAGCCGATCGCTCAATCGCAGAAGGGACACTGCTCTTTATTTTTAAAAGACACTGTACTTATTTACTCCAGGGTCACTTGTAGTGACGTTTTGAGCCTAGTCAAGAAAAGCGATTCACTTTTGCCCTTCCATCATGCCACATGCCAACCCATATACACCAGGAAATAGGGCTCGCAGTCATTAATGTGCGTTTTTGGGGTTTTTTTGTATTTTGTGCTTCCAGTGTTTCAGTGACAAAGATCATGTCAGGAAGAAAGTTATGTATGATTTTACACTGAAGATTCCTTCATCACATTTGGTCCTTAACGTCCAGACGCACACATACACACCAAAGAAGTCTCAGCTTTTATGCCTAACATTCAAAAACATACTTAAAATTCAATTCCTGTACACTGATATCAGGAGACAATGATGGTGATCATTACTGCGGAAAAGTATCTAAAAAGACCAAGGGGTCAGTGGTGATGGAGTGAGGGGGAAAACACATGAAAGAGGGAGGGATGGATAGAGGCAAAGGGCAAGAGAGAGAGAAAAGCAAAGATTTCCAAATGCTAAAGCTATTAGGGCTCACTATACTATAAAGCAAATAAGTGAAAATGTGTGAAATTTTTCTTCTCCCCTCTGATCATAATTTCATTAATCCTCGAACCTCAGTCTGCCTGCTACCTGCTGTCTCCATGTAGAAGTAAGTAGAAGTGGTGTAGCAGCTGAGAGTGGAGTTGGAGAGACGTCTACTGGTGACATGTGGTAACTCCACACAGATTATATACTGGTAATACAGAACCATTTAACTTTTTAACCCAGGTGTGTATCCAAGGGCTTTTGTTTCAAGTTGTCTCCTTCAAGTGCTCTTCATGTCACTCGTTTTGAGACTACACTCAGAATAAGGGTCAGCCCTCTGGTTGAGGAGCTGACCCCAGTCCTAATGAATGTGATAAAAGTGGGTAAACATGTCAAAAATAAAATCAGTGTCAGCTGCTAGTAAGAACAGCGTACTTATCAAAACTGAAAAAGATACTGTAAACAGAGCATAACTTAAGAAAATATATATGTTCACCTCATCAGATATGAGCTAGTTTTTTCACTGGGTAATGTATGAACAGTCACATCTGCATTCTGGGTGCCAGTCACAGTTTTAAAATCTGTTTTTGATCTAAAAACAATCGTGTAACATTCTAAGCACATTTATCACGTTGTACGTGTACTTACTTGGACTTTTGTGTAAAATTTTGAATGCAGGACTGGAATATTTTAACGCTGTAATACCTACTTACATAACTTATATTAGATTAACAAGCATCATATCATATAGAACCTTTTTTATTACAGTTAACTAATTTGTGTGTAAGTTTTAATCTATGTATGCTGAATCTCAATGAAATGTCAAAATGAATAGTAAAAGAAGGTGCTTACGCTGCGACATACGGGCACCATAGGTGCAGAGTGAATGTTGCCATGACGCACTCCCACTAAACACAACAAAGAAACTAATATCTCTACTGTATTTATTGTCAAAGATCTTAAAGCGTGACACAATTTGAATCTTCCAGGTTCTGTTCACAGGGTTTTCTCCTTAGATTTAGGCTATACTGTATAAACAAAGCCATTGTTTTAACATAAAAAGGTTGAAATAACTTTTCACGTGTGTGGTTCCGGTCTGGTGTACAGCAGTAATCGACAGGCCTGAGCGGCGCTCTGGTTGGACTGAACCCCACTGCCCAAAGTTTGAGCCAAACACTATTTCAAAGGCATGCGTGAGTGCTCACATATCAGGAGTATTACCAACTGTTTGTCTGAATGTTTTTTTTCGTTTTTGTTTTTTTTTGAGTGAATGAGCTTCTCTGAGTTATCGCTTTAGTTTGCCAATCTGAAGGTAATTTATTCTGATATCAGCAACCCAATTTTAAATGAAGGCACAAAGAAAAGGCATCACAAACATAATATAGCATCAATATCTCATATATTATGAAAAAAAGTTATTATTTTGTTATGACCTCCCTGTCCGTGGTCTTTTGAATAATAACAAAATAACTCCCCCTGTTTGTTTCTCCGGCTCCAGATATGTATCGTCTAGAGCTGGCTGGTGGTCTGGGGGTCATATTGTTGCTGCTGGGAATCCTGACGGCTCTTTATAAGTGCTACAATCTGGAGCTCATGCTCTGCTACAGAAGACACTTTGGGAGTGATGAAACTGAAGACGGTAAGTCTGTTCAGATTTTATCGACATTGGAAGGCAGCAGCTCATTCTCATTAATTAAGTAAATTGTGACGTCAACATTTAGACAATGCAAAGTCACACACAATAAAATCTACATTCAAGTAAAGTTAAGTGAATGGACATTTGTGTTTTCTTCTGTGACGTATGACAAGATAATGAAAGTGCTTTCAAAAGTGAAATTGACAAAGCAATTAGCAAATCAATTTCACATTTCACAGTTCAAATTAAGGGAGTCGTCCTGCTGTAATCAGAAGATCTCATTCAACATACAGAAAAACATAAAAAAAGAAAAATGTAAAAAGTGGAAAGTGTCATGTATTTATATTTACGTGTATACTGTGTATTAGTGTGACATAGGTATCAGATATTTAGAATTTGTCTGATAATTGGGATCAGCTTAGCTTTTTTTGTATCGCTAATAAAATCAATTTATTTGAAAAGTGCTCTACTTTGGCTAGTAACTTAAAGGATAATTCTGTTATTTTTCAACCCAAGACGTATTTAACCAATTTGGAGGTCTAAAACTTTCCAGCATACATATTTTGAGTTTGGTCGCTAGGACGAATTAGCTCAACAAGGCAATGCAACAACAATGGCCATGATGGAATATCAGAAATAAATCTCTCTTTTTTGCCACTATCTACATTTAAAATGTCATTGCAAGTGTCCCGTAAAGGAGAAAATACCTAAAGTGACGGATGTGGAACATGGGACATGGTTTTCCACTGTTTCCTTCTGCTTTGGGATGTTTATGGAAGACAAAAAAAATTCGCATTTGAGTTAAATCTACCTTACAAATTTTTTATATCTTTCATAAACATCCAAAATCAGCAATGTTTTAGACCTTCAAACCCAAAGAAAAAGGGCTTTTTTTTGACAAATTTAGCAATTCCATATGCAGAAAAAGGAAATAGATTAGGAAATTCTTATTAAAATTATCAAAACTTAACCTACAATAAGGAAAGTACTTGACTGAATGTTCTTTGTTACTTTCCATCACTGACTTCACACAATGCAAATGATCTTCAGCCAGGTTAAAGGTGATCAATAAAATCTTAAAATTATTTTTAATATGTTCATACAGCCAATGAAGCGATGCAGACAGGCTGGGAATAAATCCAAATGTTGTCAAATAGAAGTCTGTGGCCCCATGTGTACGTTTTTCACTCACTCTCTTCACAGACAATAAAGAGTACGATGCCTATCTGTCCTACACTAAAGTGGACCTCGACTCTCTGGGCAGGTCAGTTAGCTCTTTGCTCTTTCATCATGTGTATTGTACATTTGGAACAGCTTCCATTGTTCCAGGGAGAAGTTCAGCAGACCTTATTTCTCTCAAACTGTGAGATGAGAATAATATCATGTTCAGTATGGGGAACTAGTGTCATAATTTGGCTAGCCTAGCTAAGCGTTGTAAAAGGAATTAGGAAGAGACAGCCTGAGCCTTTCTGAAGTGCGAAAGGATCCCTACCAAAACTTCTCATTGAGCAGCTGTGTCTGGTTATCGATGCAAAAATCACATTTTGTGGTTTTAAAGTGAATTCATTACTGGAACTGTCTTGGTAAACAACAGCCAGGCATAATTTCAGCGAGGTGGGCAGATGTGGTGACAATGCCAACTCATACTGCAGCCAGAGGTGCAACAGTATACCCTGTAGTAAATGAGGTGGACAAACGACTGTTTTGCTACATTCATGTGGCGTTGGAATGCTTGGAATAGTGATTTTCCCACTGGGGGAAATTCACATGAGCAGTGTATCATGTTGGAAAAAACATTTCGATAACATCCCAGTTAATGGAGGAAACTTTTTAATTAGTTCTTGTTTTGGAAGTCAATTTGTGATCACATTTATTCCAAGATATGGCATCAATGTTGGTTGCTGTCCATGTAAAGCAACCTAGACTTGTTTGAAACATTTTTTTAGCATCAACTCTGATTACAAAAACAGTGTCAGGTAAATCTATTTTAAGCAAAATTTTAGGGGTTTCACCTTATCCATTTATTTTGCTCTTCAATGTCATGATAAATTGGACACAGCTTTGTTTTATACGCTCTTAGCATTAAAATGCAACCCATCTTCTTTGAAGCATCAATGATGTAACTATTTTACAACCTTACAGCCCATGAACACAACAAATTCGGAAGAACAATTTCCCATGTTCCTCATGAAATGTCCGACATCACATGAATGCAGTGTCAGGAAATAATTATACTCTTTTATTGTATATTTCAGCTTGTGTTCCATTAATCTTACTCCAGATCCATACTGATAAATTATCAATCTCTGAAAAAAGAAGTATGTAAGCACAATTCCAAGAATGATTTACTATATAAATCCAAGCTAAGCACTAACTGGAACTTACTGCTTCCTACAGCAGGCTCACAGTTGAAGCCACACTAAACCTGTAAAAAGCACAAAATATAATAAAAATGGATTTTCATGATACTGGACCTTTAACTGCTCTTCTCAGAATCTGAATCTGTCCTTCAGTTTCACCTGAAGAAAAAAACAACTCGTGTTGACCTTATCTCTGGACCATTTTCTCCCTCCAAACGTGTAGCTTTCTTTTCATCCCTCAGTGTCAAGCGCCACTGCAACAATCTGTTGAACCACAACTGTCATTTTGTTTCCCACGTGATAGAGTGAGAGAAATCTGCCACAGTAGTCTTAGATGTGGTGCACTATTATTTTAATCTTGTAGCGTGAGAACAGAAAGGTATGCCCCCTTTTGTATGTGATCCAACCCGATTTCAGTCCTGTAGTCGAAGCCTGTGACCTGGGACGCGTGGTCATTTAACTGGTGGCTTTGCATTGCAGGACGAGCAGCGATCAAGAAACATTTGCTCTGGAGATCCTTCCGGATGTTTTAGAGAAACATTATGGATACAAGCTTTTTATACCCGACAGAGATCTAATACCCAGCAGTAGTAAGTATCCACCACTCTGCACACAAACACACACACACACACACATCCTGTAGCCCTCAAAACTCACAAGTCATCGCTCTCAAAATGAAAGAGAATATTTTTGCATGTTCAAACTGTAAACTCAAGTCTTACACACACGGAGCAACAGACAATATCAGACAAAGTCAATCCACCTTCGACACTTTGACGTCCTCACCTGCTTGTGAAAGTGAGGACAGCACGTATCTCTAGCAGATACAGTACAATCGCAAATGTCAATATTTGAAAAGGGATGCTGAGCTCAGAAACTGATAATAGATAAAGTGAGTTCTGCAAAGCATTGTGGTTGTACATGCCAGAAAACTATGCTGATCTCATGTAAGGAACAATTTTGTCCTCATTCTCAGAATACAAAAACACTTCCATCATTGTTAAGCACATCTGTGGCACATTTAGACGGACATGTTGAGGCTCATGTATTTAATACAATTGCTAAATAAATAAATGCAAACTCCCCCGAACAAACAGGCACATTCTTACAGATGCCACAAATGCATCTGCTAATGTGACTTGGTGTCTACTGGACTTAAAAATGGTCACCTGCTTTGCTAACCATTCATGAATTACTGTTGGGGTTGCAAAGCTGTTTCACTGTAACAGATTCCATATAATATTTAATATATGACAGCTGCTGTAGTCATTTTTCCCTTTTTTATTTATTAGATATTGTGAATAGCATAGTATTTGATCCTTCTGAATGCTTTAAACAAGAAATAAAACATATTGAGCAACTGATTCATTCAACTGAAGCATCAAACTGATGCAATAAATCAAAAATTCTATTATCCATTATCCCATGTATTTGCATTTTGTTGATGAAATCACATTTTTAGAACCTAAATAAAGAAGTTTGTCAAAAAAACAAAAAAAACTTATAATGTGGTTAAAAAAGTCAACTGTGAGATCTCTGAATTAATTGTCTTTTCCTCCTAAAATCTAGAAATAAATTTCCTCAGTAATGGCTCATAATGAATTGCCTGGCTCTATATATTCTGCATAAAGCCTAAATTATGCCCCGTCCAAAAAGCGAAACTCCGTATCTTGAAAATCAAATTTCCTCAAAATGAGGTTTCCTCACTGTGCCCTGAAAACATCCTTTAAACAAATGTGCATGCGCATGAATCTGTCTAAGCTGCACATGAACAGAAGCGCCACAAAGTGAGAAAAACACAGTCGATAAGGGAATCAAAGAGACAACGAGAGATTTTCAATTTTAGCAAAAGCCAGTGACAGAGCAGGTTGCAATGCAACCTAAAATACTCCAGGCCATTATCCACTCCATTAGCCCTCCGAAATTAACAAGAGAGCGAGAAACAACTCAGGGCAAAGAGAGGCAGGGACTGGGTCATTGGTCTGTTTTTTTTTTGTTTGTTTTTTTTCATTGTTTGATGTACATAATCTCAAAATATAGAGAGTGGAAAGAAGAATTGCAAGAGCAGGAGAGAAACTTGGAAGTTATGTGTGGTGAAAAATGAAGAAAAATGAGATGGAAAATGAAACCAGAGAAAGAAAGAAAGAAAGAAAAGGAGAAAAGGACTGAATTTCTGGGATGTTTGGTATTATTTGTGCCCTTCAAATTGAGCGTGAAATTGCAATGTGTTGCTGGAGACTCTGTTGTTAATTTAGTCAGTAAGCGAAGGAGAATGGCAAAGAGAGAGATGTGTTGTTTACAGAACACACAGCTTTCATACATTCTCTGTAACTGCACATTTGAAAAATAATGAGCAATTTCAGCGACGCACAATCCCAGAAAGCACTCACGAACAAATACGACCTGACTGGGCTTGGCGTGAGGCAACAGCACATAAAAGCATTTTTAAAACTGAGTTTTTGACAGTATGTTGACTCTTGTATGGACACATCAAATAGCTCTTGTTAGGTTTGTTCACTTTTCATCTCATCACCTCCTCAAGTTGACATTTTCCTCCCAGAATGATGATGTTGGTGTATCAGCACAGCTCGATTAAATTGTCAATCTGAGCGCACATGTGGCTGAAGAGAGGCCAGCCCCAAAGACAACCCACTGCCAGCCAGCCTTTAACACACAATTTATGTTAGAGAGTGACCTTACTGTAGACAAACTAATACCCTACCTGTCATTCTGGTAACTATAGGTACAACTAAACGTTGACCACGGCCCACCAACGTGCTTCTGATAGTCAAAGCTCCAGCAAACTCTTTGGTTTATGACTTGAGGGGTCATTGTTGAGGGGTCAGTGTCTTCTTCTCTTTTCCCAAAAGAGAGAGATGAGAAAATCCATGCTCTTTTCTATGCTCTCATAAAAATGTGATGATGAAAGGTTTAATCCACCTATCAACATCAATAAATTTGCATCTTTTGCCCTGTATTAAACTTAGTACCAACACTGTCAAGCTGTACAGTCCAGTGCACCCAGCTGGTGCTTGCCAGGAAATAGTTGACTACGTGACTTGCTCTGCAACCACAAATTTGTGTTTTAGGTATATAACTCATGATTTGCAGATGAAACAAATGAGACCTGAGGACTTAGTGAGCTTTTTATAGACAATAAAGTCATGTCAACGATAGAAAACCATTTGATATCAGTGTCAGGATGGTAAAAAAAAACCCTCAATAATTCTTCTAAGGGACGATGATAAAGATGCAATTTTTAAGATATGGTCAGAATATGGTAAAAAAAAATGAATTTAGCATTTTAATTAAAAAAAAAAAACACACACACTCAAACAACACATAAACAAGACATAAAATCATTGAAATCATCAATTAAAAACCTAAATTCTCAAAGAGTATCTTTCTTATCTGCCACTCTACTTTTTTCCTTTCCCCTCTTGCTATGTCCTGCCATCCCATGAGTATATAGTACTTAATAGAATGGCTTTGTATTGTCAGGGAAGAAGCTGAGCCCAAATGCCTGTGATGATTCCTCCTATGATCAAGGGTCCCAGTCCAGGCATAATCCAATGAGTTGCAGGGCCACTAGCTGCATAGCTAACTGAGTTAACAGCCGATGTGGTGGTGTGTTTCCCCCAAACTTACTGAAAGCATGTTCAAATTCTGGACATATTTTTTTTATTACATCACCTGATTTAATGTTTAATAAGCATTCTAAGCATTTCCCTATAGCCCTCTTCTTGTAATTTAATTTTGTCCTCTTTGTCTGTCTCTCCCAGCCTACATTGAAGACTTGGCTCGAAGCGTGGATCAGAGCAGACGTCTCATCATCGTTTTGACCCCAGAGTTTGTCGCTAAAAGAGGGTGGAGCATCTTCCAGATAGAGACGCGCCTCCATGCCATGTTGGTCACGGGGGAGATCAAGGTTTGATTTGGAAAGCAAACAGAAAATACAACTATTGAAAAGATAGGTGGACATGGCTTCATAATCCTCTCTAGCTAGGTTACGTTACTGCATACATAAGGAAGATGTGTTTTTTTCCCCTTGCAAACACCTGTGTGTGTCTTTGTGATAGGTGATAATGATAGAGTGTGCAGACCTGAAGAATGTCATCAACTATCAAGAGGTGGAAGCACTTAAACATACAATCAAGGTACTAAGAGGCAGTGATGAATGGAGGAAGATAGTGGAAGAATGTGTCAGGCAGCAGCATGTCAAAGCAATACCACAATTAAAAAAATCTGTTCTCTCAGGTTTTATCCATCATCAAGTGGAGGGGTCCTAAGAGCAATGAGCTTTCGTCTAAGTTTTGGAAGCAGGTGGTCTATGAGATGCCTGCTAAACGGAGAGAGACATTATCCAGACGCCAGGTAAACTGCCTCTAATATAAGTCTCACTATTTTTCATTTGCTTCTTTTTCCTTTTTGGGGGGGGCATTTTTTTTTGTAGGAGCAAAACCACAAACAGTTTGTCATATTGTCACAAAACATTTTTATGTGGCTTTCGTCACGACTGTCCTTGGTACTACATCTGATTTATCCCATTAGTGAGGTGGCCATGGTGGGAGGTGCATATCCAGGATTCTAGCTCAAGAATCCAGGATTCAAACCCCTCTCTATGTTAATATGTCCATTCTATGCCAATAAAAATGTGAATTTGTAGTGACATCAAAAGTTTAAAATGTATCCGCAAAAATGTAAGGCTTTAACCTGAACTGACTCATGACTGACAGATACACAAAACTTGTTGCAGTGCACTGCATTGAAAGTGACATCCTGTAGGGCCCAACCTAATTTGGACGCTCGGAATTTGAAACTTTATGCAATGTAGTCTTTATTTGGTTTGTAATGACGCAAGACTTAGGAATTGAAGTTTTATGTTTCAGGGCATACAAAATCACACGTTACAGTGAAATTTGAAGCACTTCCTCTAGTCAATGCAATATGCAAAAAAAGTAAAACAACCACAGCCAACATCATCCTGTAAAATTAAATAACTATTAAATGTAAACGAATAGTGTGTTTTATTACAATAGGTTTACTCATTACATTATATAGTCACAATATTATTCTTGTATGAACTTTTTATGCATTATAACTCTAATACAAAAATATGTGTATCTCTGTGTTTATGCCACATAGAAAAGCAATGAGTTTTCCTCATAGGAGGGAGACAACTAAAAATCGATGCTGCACTGGCAATAGTAATAATAATAAATTAATAGTTGCAGGTGTTGGAAGGACTGGACACACACATTGTCAGAACAGGGCAGTAATGGTCAGAAATCCACTGGGTGGGAGAAGGAGCGGTATTAAGAAAGTAGTCCCACACCAGGCTCTATCACATTGAATAACATAATCGCTGTATCTAGGAGCTGCTGTGATACTGCATGAAGAAAGACTCATGTAGGAAAATGGATTTTTACTTGAACCCGTTTTTTCCTGCTTATTGATCAGACACAAAAACACCATTTAGCCCGTCCAGGAGCCTAAAAAAAATATGCATGCTCCCCCCGCATGAATTCATATCTACTAGATGGCATTTGAGATGTGTGTTAAATTCAGGAAATGTATGAAAATGGGTATGTGGTTATTATGCATTAACACCTCAGGTGGTGTGTGCCCTGATAAGCAAAGGGATACTGTCCTGCTGCTTGATACTAGACAGAGTGAACTGTGTCACTGCTAAAGATGGGATGGTATCACCTTAATGTCTCCCAATGCCTGAACAATTCATGTTGTGGAATTTGGACAATGATATTGTGAATCGTATTACATAAAAAGTGATGGCAACACATTTTGCTGCTTATTGTGTGATTGTGTGTGTGATTTTCCTCCAGTAAAAACAAGTTAAACGAATATACGTATATTATATTATGTGTCAGAAACTCACAATGAATCAGTCATGTTTGCCCCCTTTATTTGTATCCATTATGCCAGCAGAAGATTGCTATATGTCTATTTGTCGACTTTATTCTTTACATCCTATACATCTGACCAGCATAAACCCATAAGTGGATTTCAGTGCCCACTGCCCAGCACATGCATGTTCAAACAATGCTGTTTGTAAGAGCTTTCACCAAATGGGAATGTCACTTAGATATTGGTATTTGGTTAAAAATGCTGCTACAAATGCCAAGTATATTATTGTTGGTTTGGCCGTATGTGGAGGTGTTTTCCAACGTAATTTGAGACAATATATTTCAATAGTGGTAATGTTCTTTACACTTCTTTCTGGTATATTATGGTTCCTGTTGTGGGTTAAGGTGACATCCCGCCTTTGTTAATTAAAGCAGGTCAAATGAAAAGTGTGCTGTGGTGCAAAAGGAGTGCTTCTGCCTGTTCCTTACAAGAAGACTTCTACGCATGCTAAAACATTATAAAACTCCTGTATCTATTCTCCTAAAATGTTTTGTTTACGCATGAAAGTTCAGCTATATATTTTGCTGTTTAAAAGATTCAACCTCGCTCAATAGTCCCATTAGCCGGTGGCCATGTGTAGAGTGGTTGGGGGGTGCAACTTTGATTCATTGTGAAAATGTCATCTGGAGGTCATAAAAAGAAAAAAAAAAAAAAAAGATGTCACGGTGATATCTTCCCAATTAGCCAACTCTCCACATAAACTGTGACCCGTGGACAGCGGTCACCAATCTGCTGTGCGTGTATGTGCGTTGTCTGGGAGTACAAACGTATTATCTCTCATTAATTTTTGGTTCCACATCATGCCTATGGCAACCCAAAGCCCCAATTCCCACTCAAGATATACTAATAAATCTTCAATACAGTAAATATACATAGTGCTGTTTAATGCCTGGCATTGCAGTTTTGATTAAGTGTTATTCAAACAAAGTATTTTTGTTGAAACTTATCTTATGCTGCAGATTTATGCCTATGTGGTTCTCTCTTGAGCATTTACAGCAGTAAGATGATATATGAGATATTGTCTGCGAAACATGGCCAGCAGGGCAATAGTTGCGACAGGACAATATTTGTTATTAGGCTAATAAAAAATAAGAAAAACATGGAATATTTCTCTTCTTATCGCTGTCTTAATATCACATTACTATAAAATCTGACCATTGACCGCACAAATGTGCAATCATTGTATTTATATGGCAACAGGTGATGGACTCCGGTGAACAAGGCCTCTTTGGTGACTTACAAACCACTGTTTCCACCATTGCCATGACAACCACCTCCGCCACCCTAGCACCCCCCAATGGACATCATCAGGTCAGGTTGAAACTGAACTTGTTACTCCAGTTGTGTTTCTCTTTGCATTGTGTCACGTAGTCAGCAAGATTTTTTGCATTTCAAAACAAATCAAATTAAATTTTATTTGTACAGCCCAAAATCACAATTTACTCATTATCTCACTGGGCTTTGACAAACTGTGCAGATGTGACATCCTCTGCCTTTAGACCCTCGAACCGGGTGAGGAAAAACTTTAAAAAAAAAACCCTAAACAGGGAAAATAAGAAACCTCAGGAAGAACCACAGAGGAGGGATCTTTCTTCCTACGACGGACAGACGTGCAATAGATGTCCCTTGTACAGAACACAACAACATGATAATAACAGTTTACATAGAATGTATAAAAGATCCATGAGTCCCAGAGTCTGTGGAATCTATAAACCCAGATGTATGGGAAATTTAGTGATCCAGACGCAGGTGTAGTCTGTTGTTGAGTCATTATAGTCCATGTATCAAGATCTGAGTGTTGCTGATGTAGTCAGTGAGTCCAAGAGTATGTGGAATCTATAAATCCAGGCATATGTGAAGTTTAGTGATCCAGAAGCAGCATATGAGATGCTCACACAGTCATGCAAACGCATTGTATCACAGTCATGCATATTTCATGGGGCTGGCTTTCACAATGCTATTTCCGCACATAACATTTGATTAGAATTTAGATCATCTATAATATTATGAGTATACGCTTTGAAGGTGTAGAGGATAAGTGTTAAGCGATACACTTTTTTTAAACAAGCAGTATATTTGGGGCAGGGATCTGTCAAGGCTATAGAATCTTACGCCTGTCCCAAGAAACTACGGCCAGTCTGAAAACACTCCCTTGGTTGTCTTCAAGTCTAACCACAAATGCAAAAACTGTAAACCCTCTCCAGAATAGTTGCAAAAAGAACTTGTCAGGTGTAACTGAGAGTACAGTGCTTGAGGTGAAGAAAGTTAATTGAAAGTCCTATATTATCTCCGCAGGTTGCTTTGGCCACAGAGATCCCTGACTACAACCAGATGACCTTGCCGCTGGGAGGCAGTCACACTGCTACGGCAGCCCAAATGAGACATTTCTGCCGCAGCTACGAGTTCCAGCTTCCACCACAGCCTTCCTCCCTATCGCCTCCCCTCCCAGCTCCCTCCACTGTACAGTTCTCCACCCTGGGCCCTGGGGGACGCCATGTTTATTGCAATATCCCTATGACACTGCTGAATGGACAGGTGAGGAAACAGAGAGGCCTACTGTTATTTGGTAGTTCCCCTTAGCTTCTAGCCACCAACATCAACACATTAAATGCTTTACTTGAATTTTCATGCTGTTTTTTTGCATGTTCTCAGAGTTTAAAAACATTAAAAATAAAACCACTCTTTTCTCCCCAGGGGTTCAGAGCAGCTCACTGGGGAACAAGGGGTCTGTATGGATAAAAGAATATGTAGAAAGAGAATAGTGTCTTCATGTTAAATCTACAGTCATCATTTTAACAGACTGGGAAACATCCGTCATATGCAATTTAGTTGTCATACATGAGGCATGTGCACTATTGGCATGCAGTGGTACTCTTATATAGAATGCCGTCTTTCTCTTAATAATGATGGATTTATGTCAGGAGCTGTTGGGTGGGGGACATTCAGCTTATCACTGTGTGCTGTTTTTTACCCAGGTATCTCAGAGCAGTACGCTTGGGAAGAAGCCAGAACTCCACCTGAACAGCAGCTTCGTCCCTCTCACCAGCAGAGAACTGAGCTCTGACATCTGGTAGAAGGACTGGCCTTCTGGTACTGGATCACAAATTGGTTTACAGACTGCTTTTAAGCTGGTTCTGGACATGGAGTAGACTGGTTGGTCAACTGGTTTTCATTGGGTTGTTGGACTCTGAACAGTCTTGTTTTCCAAGGGAGACTGCCTGCAGACAAGTTTTGGGCTTCTCCATCCCATGCTGTGAACAACAGACCCCCTAAAGACTGCTTACACCTTGAATTGACAATGCTTGGATACAGTGGCTACAGACTACTTACAGACAGATTCGGACTACAAAACTGATGCTTTTTGCAAGCAATAATCTGATAGACCGAATGTTAGGATGTGTATTCACTATTTGTGACCACTGAGAAGGAGCCCGGTTCTACAAAATCATGGCGCAGAATGTTTGTAGACACATATGGAAAAATGGATGCATTGAAACAGCGATTAGGTAAACAAAGACATTAGTACGAAAAGCTACCAAGTTGGACCTGGGAGCACAGTTTTTTAGTCTGCTCGCACACCAGCTGTATATCCGGAAAACCAGTTGATTAGGAAACAAGAATTTACTGAAAAGCAAAAGTAGCCAAATCTCAGAATATCCATTTACTTTTCGATTAGAGGGCTTTAACAAAGCAGACATGAAGCAATGATAATTGGAGTACCAGTTCACCTTAAACCAAGATAACCTCTTGAAGAGATTCCTATTGAGCTACCTACTGGGTTTGGCTCATAGAGGATAAAACTGATGGATTCCAGCAAGACTGTCAAGATAAAAAGGGACTAGAAGAAAAAACAGTTGTTAAACAGCGGAGACATGGCCATTAGTGAATCGGGAAAGTTGTTACAGCTTGAGTTTAGAGTTTGATGCTAAAAGGCATGTGGCTGAAAAGCAGCCAGCTCAATATTATGGGATGTATTCAATCACCAACTAGTCCACTTATGAAAAGGTGAACTGGCCAAAAGGTTTACTATAGCATCAAGCTATAAAGCATATTGGTCTTGGCTTTTTCTATTTGCATGACCACCCATTTAGTTTAAAAAATGACATAATCATTTCTCACAGTCTCTTTCAGTATGAAGAAGAATAAATGTCTTTTGTTGATATATTATATTTGTTTTCTGTCCATCCAAGAAGTAATGATTAAAGCCAATAAAGGGAAAAAAGGAGGTGTTCCT
>KV751330.1:8425931-8441143 GCA_001698575.1 Mola mola | reverse complement strand
AACGCCCCCCCCCCAAAAAACAGTATTTCATTGTAATTGTATAAGCCATAGTAATCATTTTATATTTATATGTATTTTACTAATGAATATAGAATATATGAAAGGTTTTTTTTAAACATGAAAACAAATAACTTCCAGGATATTGTACTTGCTTGAGATGCCCTCGTAAAGATGTTGCTGTTTCACAAACCAGTTAAAATGTTCAATACCAAAATAAAAGATTCTTTTTCATGAAGAGATCAAGATCAAGATGTAACTTTATTGCTCCCCCTTGGGAGAAATTCCGGTTGACACAGCAGTACAGAAGTGAAAGTAGCAGTGCAAAGGGGATAAATAAAAACTAAATACAAGAATTTAAAAATATACTAAGTATTATGTACAATCTGGCCTCTGTGTATAAAGTGTGCAAAGTGCAATGTTCCTGAGTTTTATAAATAGATAAATAGAGTGTATCATGAAGTTTACATACTGAATAGTGAGGAATTCTATATATATATATATAAACAGTTGGACATGTGCAGTATCAGGGTTTATTATCCTAGAGCGGTGTATAAATCGAGTTCTTAATCAGTGGAGTGGGTGGTGTTGGGAGGTGCTGGGTGGTGCTGGGTGGGGTGGGAGCTGTCCTGTTGTGCAGTCTGATGGCAGATGGAATGAAGGAACACCCCCAAGCGCTTTGAGGCCCGTGGCTGTATGAGTCTGTAGCTAAAGGTGCTCCTGGGTTTCCGCAGCTCGGCGTATAGAGGTTGAGAGGGATTGTCCATGATAGCCTTCAGCTTTCCTCTCATCCTCCTCTCAGTCACTACCTCCACACTGTCCAGCTCCATCCCCACCACGGACCTGGCTTTCCTCACAAGCTTGTTCAGTATGTTTGCACCACCGCTCCTGATGCCGCCTCCCCAACACGCAGCAGCAAAGAAGATGACACTGGCCACTACAGAGTGGTAGAACATCTGTAGCAGCCTGGTGTCCACGTTGAAAGACCTGAGCCTCCTCAGGAAGAACAGTCTGCTCTGTCCTTTCCTGTAGAGGTCCTCTGTGTTGATGGACCAATCCAGTTTGTTATTTAGGTGCATGCCAAGGAACTTGTAGGTATCCACCATCTCCACCCCCTCCCCATTTATGAAAACAGGTGTTGGGTGTCTCTTCCTGCGTCGGAGGTCCACTACCAGCTCTTTGGTTTTGTCATTGTTGAGCTGTAGGTGGTTCCTCTCACACCATCCCACGAAGTTCCTGATTAGGTCTCTGTACTCACCCTCCTTGTTGTCTGTAATGCAGCCAACAATGGAGGAGTCATCAGAGAACTTCTGCAGGTGGCATGTCCCAGAGTTGAAGCAGAAGTCGGAGGTGTAGAGGGTGAACAAGAACGGTGACAGTACTGCTCCCTGAGGTGTTCCAGTGCTGCTTGTCACCACGTCTGACAAGCAGCCTTGCAGCCTGACTTACTGTGGCCTGTCTGTGAGGTAATCTGTTATCCATGCCACCAGGTCCTGGTCCACCTGCATCACCGAGAGCTTCTCAGCCAGACAGGCTGGCTGTACGGTGTCAAAGGCACTGGAGAAGTCATAGAACATGACCCTCACTGTGCTTTGCGGCCTATCCAGGTGCGTATAAGCTCTGTGAAGCAGATGGATGATGGCATCCTCCACGCTGATGCCAGCCTGATAAGCAAACTGCAGTGATGATGGCATCCTCCACGCCGATGCCCGCCTGATAAGCAAACTGCAGCGGGTCCAGGTAGCCGCGAACCAGGGGCCTGAGGTGTTGCAGAACCAGTCTCTCAAAGGTTTTCGTGACGTTAGAGCCACATTGCCTGAAGCCATTTAGAGCACTGGGACGTCCCTTCTTGGGCACCAGGACTATACAGGATGACTTCCAGATCGTGGGCACACTTTTCAGCCTCAGGGAGAGGTCAAAAAGATGTGTGAAGACTCCTGCCAGCTGCTCCGCACACACCCTGAGCACCCGTGGGTGGATGTCGTCTGATCCCCTGGCCTTATTGGTCCTGGTCCTGGTGAACTGCAATCTCATCTGGCTGGTCTTGATGGTAATTGGAGGTGTGGAGGAGGGTTGACTGTCCACCCTGTTGGGTGTCGGACTGCCGCCCCTGGTGGTAGGAGAAGGGGGGGAGGGAGTCTCTTCTGTTGGGGGGGGGCATAACACATTGCTCTCCCCGTACTCACGTTGTCCGCTGACGAGGGCAGAGAGTTCATCCATTTTGTTTAGAAGTGAGGATACATTCCCCATGATGATCGAAGGAAGAAAGGGGTTGTATTTCCACTTCCTCTCCGTCTTCTTGTTCTTCACCAGGACTCCGGCTCGGGTTCCTCATCTCTTTCTCCTCAGCTCCTTCAGAATCTCCTTCGGACATGGCACGGGTCGTTCCCAGTGCTGGAGGAGGTCCTCGCTCAAGTAAACAACCGCCCGTTGTTTGGTGATCGCTGTGTCCATAGTCCTGCACATTGTAACTTCCACTGTTTGTAGAGTGCTGATTAAACTTGAAACTGAAACTAACTGCCTGTGTTGTAGAGTACTTTCCCAAAAAGTGCCAGGGTAAGAAAATAAACTAAAAGAGCAAAAGGAGTAAACAAGAGTAAAAAAGGAGTTGCGAAGCAGGAGCTGCTGTGGCGTTCAGAGCGTTGTATTTACTTGCAGTAACTCCAGCATAGGCTGCGATTGTGGTGGCTTCTGATGGATGCAAATCTAATGGGGACTTCTTTCTTTAGCTATAAGAGTTACATATAAACCAAAGCTAATGAGGAATGGCTGCATTATTGAGCAAGGCAGAGGTAATATTAGCAAAGTGCTTCCTGATTTGAGTCCAGTAATGGGTCTAAAGTGTTTCTGATGTGCTCGGAGGCCATTAAAGATGTTTTTTCTTTTTTGTCTTCACAGTGAAAAGGCCCCATGGACAAGAGTTCGACGATTGTGGTGTTTTTTTGTGCTGTGTCTTATGATGGTGACAATGTTACTTTTGTACCATTTAAGCCCACAAGTACCATTGCCTATGAAATCTCGGATGACGAGTTCATGGAAAAGCCAGCAGCACAACAATATGTCTGATAGCACTGTAAGTGCAGTATGTGTGTCATCTTGAAAGAAAAGTAGAAGTCCATATGCATGGTATCTGTATTATTTTACTACTCTTACAACTTTGTCTGCAGTGCTTTTTTATGATACTGTTCAATGCAGACTGTTCAACATTTGGTTGGTGAAGTGTAAATATTTAAAAGTTAGACAGTAAAATTAGATATGTATTAGCATAAATACCAACAGTTGGCTTTGAAATTGGCTAAATTGCAAATACAGGAGTTTCTGCTTGTTCATAGAATATCAGAAAAACTATAGATGCTGCATGATTTCTTACAAAGTTGCTGAAACAACACAAGAGGGCACAAATAGGCATAATTTTCTTTAAAAAATGTGTGCCTTCCTATCTGTGGTAGTTGACCTAAATATTCTTGCTTATCCTGTGCACCGTTTGACAATACATGACATTACTCATTCCACAACTGCAAAAGTTAGACATTACGATTCTTGTGATATACACAGCAGCCATCGTGGCAAGAAACAGATGGGTAAACACACTGAGTGTACAAAAATAGCTTCCAGTCCTCAGAAGTGAGGCCAATGCAGAAGTGCCTTAAACTTGCATTCTTTATAAAACCCAGCAGGGGGCGCTTCCACTGAAGGCAATGTAGAACGAATATGCCTCTATTTATAAAAAAAAAAAAACAACAAAAAAAAAAGGCCACCTACATGGTTGTTTTTTGCCTCACTCGGATCCTCCAAATGTATTCAGGGTCGGAATCTCTAGTCATCAATTTCTTTTGGCACCTTTGAAAATAAAATAGAAGTGAAAGTGGGGTCGTTTGTGGGGTGTGGCTACATTTTAAGTCTTAACTTGTCAATGAAGTGAGGAGGAGAACCCCGCAACGTCACTTGCACTCACAGTGGTAGACAAGTAACATACGGTAGTAGATGCATAGCTGAAAACAGCCATTATGTTAAGTGCTGAACAGCAAGAAGGCTTTCAAAGTCACTGCATACGCAGAGATAGCCGTGTTTAAAAAAATGTTGTATCATCATTATTCTTTTGGTCTAATTTAGCCAATACAGACAATATTCTAATAGTTAGCACAACAAACAGAGTGCCAATCTTGAGGCTTCAAAATGGGTGACATAACAGAAGGTTTAGTCAAACCGCTTCATTTGTCTTGAAATAACAAGTCGGGACGATGAGTACTGTTTTATTTCAAAGCCATTGTGATAGTGTATAGAGGCAAAATGAAAAACTATGTCATTGTCCAAATACTTTTGGACCTAACTGAAATAAAACGGAACCTTAAGGTGTTTTATCAGTTACTCCTTAGTTAACCTGGAATTTCCTTTCAATATGGCTGCCGTGAGAAAGCTCTATTATACTTGTCAAAGAGAGGGACTAAAAATAAAGGCCAGCTACCTGCTACTAGTGGGGTAAAATAAGGTCCTGATCACCAGTTGATTAAAAAAAATTTAAAAAGATAGCTATCGCATCTCCAAATTGTTGAAGTGTAGAAGAGAGAAACTGAGGGAATCACACACATAAATACTCAAGCTAGTTCCATTAAAATGTACAGCCAGTAAGTTTGTTTTTTGAAATAAACAAAAATTTTATGAACACTCCAATAGTCACATTTGCAAAATTAAAAGAAGGCTTTGCTTTACTTTTTGGTTTCGAGCAGTTCTTATCTTATTGTCATTTCATATGAAGCTACATTAACAAAAAAAAAGAGAAATCAATCATGTGTTTAATATAACCACAACATCCTTTTCTGTCTACACAGATCTCACCAGATGACCCCTCAGCCTCACAGTACTTTGTGCTGTACCCTCACAAGTACAATTTCATATTGGATGAACCTGATAAATGTCAAGAGGAAAGCCCATTCTTGGTAATTATGATTCCAGTCGCACCCGACAACAGAAAGGCCCGTGGCATAATCCGCCACACATGGGGCAAAGACATCACAGTGCTGGGTCAAATGGTGAGCCACTACTTCCTGTTGGGACTGTCCGAACAGGAAGATGAGACAGAGATCCTAAATAAAAAAGTGAGTTTCTTCAATTTTGAAATACCAATCAACTATATACGACATCTCCATATATGGTTATTTGAGCTTCATTTGGAAAAACCTTAACACTAAACACATTGCAGTTCTAACTTCTTGAACGATAAGTGGGTCAATATAACTGAACTACAGCAGATGCTTCAGAGAATATAAAACTCACATGGTAATCAGAGGAGCAACAAAAAAAGAAGGTTGAGATTTCGCGTCAGAGTTAAAAACAAAATTCACTACAGAGAGCTCTCAGAGTATGATTCCGTGTGTGCTGTGTAAGAGGAGATTTGTTACACAGCTTCCTGCAGTGGCTCTTAAAACATTCAAATATTAAAGCTGCACTAATCAATATATTCATTTTAACAATGAACAAAATATGATAATGATAATGAGTTGCAACTTGTATTCAGTTTTCCCAATTAATCAACTGAAAAATGGTTGCAAACTTTTTGATTTGTGTTAGCTCATTTAAACTTTTAGCAACAATTTCAAACATTTGCTAATTCCAGCTTCTGCAATGTGAAGATTTGAAGGTTTTCTTTCATTCTTTAATGACTGGAAATGTGTATATAGTGTAATGCAAACGCAGTAACTTTTAGTGACTCCAGCCAACGTTGGTTTTGTGGCCAGAAAATGTAGTTCATCCTCAACCCTTTCAATACTCCTTTTTTTGTAGCATCATCTTTTTCATTTGAAATGGCACTGACAATCTAAAGAAACTCTTAGAAAAAAGTTAACGCTTTAACAAGTTATGTCAATGGTATGTAATGTTACACACAATGTCACACATTGTGCACGTGCCCACAACCCTCTAATCAGATTTTCAGTGAGTACAGAAAAAAATTATGAATGTGACCACAGCCTTACAATGTCAAACTCATACAGTGAAGCATAAACAATCAATTTCAGGAGAAAAAGAAATTTTTGACAGGAGTGGGGATTAAAGTTTGGATGTTGTTTGTAAGCTAACCCTCGAGAAAAAAATAATTTCATCTTATATGTGAGAAAAACATAATTTTAGTGTCAGAATATTCTGAAGAAATGTGGCATATGAATAAAAAGTGACGCTGCAACAAGAACACGGCCTGTGCTTATATTCTGTTATCAAATCAGAAGGAATAAACTCAGGACCTGCTGCTGGTCTCAAAAAGGAACAGGACAGTAGAGTCACCCATCCGACACCGAAACAGGAAATTACTAGTCAGCGGGTGTGTCAAACCTGTGGCACGCTACCTGCCCAACACCAAAAGGCATGCCACATTAGCAACTACATAGTAAACTCAGCTCTCATAAGCCTAATTAGCTACATTCATAATGAAACTCAACACCAAATGATATCACGTGCTGCTCCGTAACAATAGGAAATATTGTTAGGAGCCATTGTTTAGTTCCATGTGACACATGGACATGTTTTAGAGTGACACCACCTGAGTTACCGAACCGAGCTGAATGTACCTTACACACCAAAGTTTAATAAAGTTTGTAACCCAGTTGGTTGAAAACAGTAAGAACAGTGTACACTTCTTGTGAGGAAGTAAGAGATTTTGACATGGTGGCAGTGGTAGAGGACTCTGAGTATGTACAAGTTTTCTCCGATCTGAAGAGTTAACTGACGCTAGTTTTTTACCCGCTAGCGTGAGACTGCCGTGTGATTCCATGGAGGGACTAAAGCCACCGCAAATGCTGTGTTTGGACTCCAGCAACCGTTCTAAAACATGGAAGAATTGGAGGGACGAGTTTGCTCTCTATGTGGATCTGGCGATGGCTGAAGCTGATGATAAACAGAAGGTAAAACTGTTCAGCTATCCTGTCGGCGAGAGCGGCAGGGAACTTTTGGATACCCTGATGGGCGACATAGCTAAGGATGCATGGAAGATAGAGGACATCATCAAAAAGTTTGATCACTGCAACCCCAGTGTGAACGAGATCGTCGAACGCTATCATTTCTTCACGAGAAACCAGGGCGCCAGTGAAAATATAGACAGTTATGTCACTGAACTGAGACTGCTGGCAAAAACATGCAACTTTGGGACTTTGAGAGACTCGCTCATTCATGATAGGATTGTGTATGGTGGTAACACCACAATCATGACAGAAAGACTGCTGCGGGAGAAAAACTTGTGGCTCGACACGTGTATGCGATTGTGCAGAGCCGCAGAGCTCTCTAAGGAGAACGTTAAAACCATCACCGGGCTGATGGTAGACGACGTGCATTCTGTTCAAGGAGCACAGTACACAGCAGAGTAGAGGAAAGGTAACACAGTGGAGTGTAAATTCTGCGGGGAAACACATGGAAAAAAATAAACAAATGTCCGGCCTTCGGAAAGAAGTGTGCAAAGTGTGGCAGAGAGAACCACTTTGCAGTCAAATGTAAAGCTAAACCGGACCAAAGGTGGAAGAAAAATGTGAGTACTATAGCAACAGAATATTTGAGTGATGAATATGAAGATATAACATATGTATCACTGTCACAGACACTGAGATAGTGGATGCATTGGAGACACTCAGGCAAAGATGTGGACCCAGAGAAGCAAAGGATGAAAAAGAGAATGACACAGTTAAAGAGGACACTCAGCTTCTCTATGCTGGCATGCTACTAGGCAAAGACATGGTCAAATAGACTGTGGTGCTAGTTGCAACATCATCCCCATTAACCTGCTGAATCCAGACACCAAGCTAGAACACACTAACAGTGTACTAGTTATGTACAACAAAAGCAAGCTGAGGTCAATGGAGAAATGCAACATTAAAATAAGAAATCCAAGAAATCCCAAGCAATGTCGCTTGGAGTTCAAAGTAGTAAATGCGGACGGTGCAGTGTCTCTGCTAGGTAGAATGGCCAGTGAGGAAATGAAACTGATTAAAGTGCCCCACGAGAATATCATGACAATAGACAGTATAGTCACAACAGGAAAACCTGCAACAGAACCGTGGACAATAAAACAAATCAAAACAAGTTATGCTGACGTGTTCAGATGGAGATGGACAGCACAGTGAAGCCGGTGCAGCTGCCAGAGACGGGTCCCAGTGGCCCTGATGATACCACTGAAGGAAGACCTTAGAGACCTGCAACACAGAGGAATAATCACTCCAGTAGAATGCAGCACAGACTGGATCAGTGCTATGGTGGCAGTATAGAAGAATGGCAAGTCAAGAGTCTGTATTGATCCCAAACCTTTGAACAAAGCACTAAAGCGCAGTCACTTCCCACTTCCAGCCATCGAGGACATCTTACCAGACTTATCAAAAGCTAAAGTTTTCACAGTGCGTGACGTCAAGAATGGATTCTGGCATGTACAGCTGGAGGAGTCCAGCTATTTGACAACATTTGCCACTCCATTCGGACGGTACAGATGGCTGAGGATGCCAATGGGGATAAGTCCGGCCCCTGAAATATTCCAGAGAAAGTGTTGCATTCAGTTAATGTGGACCAACAATAGCGGAGCCAGACACGAGCGAATAGTTTAAGTCGTTTTAATGAACCCTGGAAGTTAAGCAGGATCAAAATCAAATTTTATTTGTATAGCCCGAAATCACAATTTACACATCATCTCACTGGGCTTTGACAAACTGTACAGATGTGACATCCTCTGCCCTTAGACCCTCGAACCAGGTGAGGAAAAACTTAAAAAACCCTAAACAGGGAAAATAAGAAACCTCAGGAAGAGCCACAGAGGAGGGATCCTTCTTCCTAGGACGGACAGACGTGCAATAAATGTCACTTGTACAGAACACAAAAACATGATAACAACAGCTCACTTAGAATGCATAAAACATCCATGAGTCCCAGAGTCTGTGGATTCTATGAGTCCGGATGTATGGAAAGTCTAGTGATCCAGACGCAGGTGGACTCTGTTGGTCCAGGAGTCATTGTACTCCATGTAGCAAGATCTGGGTGTTGCTGAGTCCAAGAGTATGTAGAATCTGTAAATCCAGGGATATGTGAAGTGTAGTGGTCCAGAAGCAGGTGTAGTCTATTGACCCAGAAGCCATTGTGATCTGTGGGTCCCGATTTGCACTTGGAAATCCAGCCTAGGATCCAAGTCACAGGATCCAAGTCACAGGATCTCCTTTCCTAATGTGGCCAGGAGGCATCAGGCAGGACCACAGCAGCACCTCCCACCGCGACCTAGAAAAACCTGCAGGATGGTAAAGCACAACGACTCCGGGGAAGAAGTAAAGTTAGTGTAAGGATATGGACATTTACAGGAGCAGAGAAGGAGTCGGAGTCAGAGGGGGGAGAGAAGAAAGCTCAGTGAATCATGGAGTGTTCCCCCAGCAACCTAAGCCTATAGCAGCATAACTAAGGGCTAGATAGGCCAGCCTTAACTATAAGCTTTATCAAAAAGGAAGGTTTTAAGCCTACTCTTAAAATCAGAGAGTGTGTCTGCCTCCCGTACCAAGACTGGAAGATAGTTCCACAGGAGAGGAGCTTGATAGCTGAAAGCTCTGCCTCCCATTCTACTTTTGGAAATTCTTGGGATCACCAATAACCCTGCATCCTGGGAGCGTAAGGTTCTGGATGGGCGATAGGGTACTATGAGCTGTTCAAGATAAGATGGTGACTGACCATGAATAGCTTTGTAGGTGAGAACAAGGATTTTAAATTCTATTCTAAATTTAACGGGGAGCCAGTGCAGAGAAGCCAGTATGGGGGAAATATGGTCTCTGATATTAGTTCTAGTCAGTACACGCGCTGCTGCATTTTGGATTAACTGAAGAGTTTTTAAAATTTTGTTAGGGCAACCTGAAAATAAAGAATTACAGTAGTCCAGCCTGGAAGTAACAAACGCATGAACTAGTTTTTCTGCATCTTGTTGAGACAGGATGTGCCGGATTTTAGCAATGTTACGGAGGTGAAAGAAGGCGGTCCTTGAAATCTGTTTAACATGTGATTTAAAAGACAGCTCCTGGTCAAAGATAACACCCAGGTTTCTGACAGTGGTGCTGGAGGCCAAGGCAATGCCATCCAGATTAACTATGTTGCTGGATAATGAGTCTCTAATGTGTTTGGGGCCCAGCACAATGACTTCAGTTTTGTCAGAGTTTAACATTAAAAAGTTATGAAACATCCAGTTTTTAATGTCCTTAAGACATGACTGTAGATTAGCTAACTGATGGGTTTCATCTGGCTTCATTGATAAGTATAGTTGTGTGTCATCTGCATAACAGTGAAAATGTATGGAGTGCTTTCTAATAATTTTACCTACAGGAAGCATATATAGAGTAAATAGTAATGGTCCAAGCACAGAACCTTGTGGGACTCCATGACTAACCTTGTCATATCTTGATGATTCATCATTAACATGAACAAAATTATATCTATCAGATAGGTAGGACTTAAACCATCTTAGAGCAGATCCTTTAATGCCAATTTGGTGTTCCATCCTCTGTAGTAAGATGTGATGATCGATAGTGTCAAAAGCTGCACTAAGATCTAATAAGACTAGTATAGAGATAAGTCCCGCATCAGATGCAGTGAGGAGGTCATTTGTAACTTTTACCAATGCCGTTTCTGTGCTGTGATGCTTTCTAAAACCTGACTGAAACTCTTCAAATAGACTATTATACTGAAGAAAGCCACATAGTTGTTTCGCTACTGCTTTCTCTAGAATCTTTGAAAGAAAGGGGAGGTTGGATATTGGTCTATAGTTGGCTAAAACTTCTGGGTCTAGGGTAGGTTTTTTTAGGAGCGGTTTAATTACAGCTACTTTAAATGACTGGGGCACATAACCTGTTACAAGGGATAGATTGATAATGTTTAGTAGTGGATTTCTAATTAGGGGTAAAACCTCTTTGAGCAACCTAGTAGGTATGGGGTCTAGTATACAGGTTGATGATTTAGATGAAGATAATGTTGTCGTTAGTTCCTTAAGGTCAATTGGATGGAAGCTTTCCAAACACACATCAGGACTAATAACAGCCTCTATAATTCCTGTTGCTGAACTGGAATCTGTGGAGTGTAGGATATTTTCTCTGATAAGTCTAATTTTATTATTGAAGAAGTTCATAAAATCATTACAGGTGAGGGCTCTAGGAATGCATGGTTCAATAGAATGATGGCTCTCAGTCAGCCTGGCTACAGTGCTGAAAAGGATCCTGGGCTTATTCTTGTTTTCTTCTATCAACGCTGAATAGTAGTCTTTTCTTGCTCGGCGAAGGGCCTTCCTGTATACTTTAAGGCTATCCTGCCAGGCCATGTGTGGCTCTTCCAGTTTAGTGGAACGCCATTTCTTTTCAAGTTTATGAGTTTTCTGTTTTAACTTGCGAGTGTTAAGATTATACCACGGAGCTAGTCTCTTTACTGGTTTTGTTTTCTTTTTAACTGGGGCAATGGAATCGAGTGAAGCACGTAGAGAGCCGGCAGTGAAATCGGCAAGGTGATCAAGCTGGGAGGGGCTAAATTTAAGATATGACTCCTCTGTTATTTTGGGATATGGCACTGAAATTAATGCAGAGGGAATAATTTCTTTAAAATTTTCAACAGTGTCCTCAGATATGCATCTGCTATAATAACTAGTGACTCTTGGTTTATAGTTGATGAGCAGAAATTCAAATGTTAGAAGATAATGATCTGATAAAAGCAGATTTTGCGCAGAGACATTTAAATGCTCAATTTCAATGCCATATGTCAGAACAAGATCAAGGGTGTGATTAAAAGTGTGTGTTGATTCTTGTACACACTGACAGAAGCCGAATGAATCTAATAGTGAGAGAAATGCCGTACCAAGGCTGTCGTTTTCAATGTCTACATGGATATTAAAGTCACCTACAATAATGACTTTATCTGTTTTGAGGACCAAAGCTGAGAGAAACTCTGAAAATTCAGATAAAAATTCAGTGTAGGGTCCAGGTGCTCGATACACTATAACAAACATAATTGGAGTTTTCATGGTTGGATCGGAAATGCTAAGAATGAGATTTTCAAATGAACTAAATTTTTGTTTGGGCTTAGGGTTTATTAATAGGGCAGAATTGAAAATGGCTGCAACTCCACCACCTCTGCCAGTGTCTCTGGGAATGTGTGTGTTAATGTGACTGGGAGGAGTGGATTCATTAAGACTTACATATTCGTCTTGGCACAGCCAAGTTTCAGTAAGGCAGAATAAATCAATATTGTTATCTGATATAAGCTCATTTATTAATACACCTTTAGATGATAGGGATCTGATATTCAAGAGTCCACATTTAAGTCTCTTTACTTTGTAAACTGCCTCATTAGTGGTGTTGATTTTTATTAAGTTCCTATGTGAACTCTTATTTGATTTAGTGAATTTAGTGAATTTATGTGGACGGGGGACAGACACAGTCTCTATGGGGTTGTAGGTGGATGACTCTAAAGGAAGCGCAGAGAAGCGTGTAAGACTGCAACTCTGCTTCCTGGCCTCAACTCTGAATTGTCAATTTGGCTGACTAATAAATCTGGCCATATTTCTAGAAATGAGAGCAGCTCCATCCCAAGTAGGATGGATGCCGTCTCTCCTCATTAGACCAGGTCTTCCCCAGAAAGTTTGCCAATTATCAATGAAACCCACGTCGTTTGCTGGACACCACCTCGACAGCCAGCGGTTGAACGACGACATGCGGCTAAACATATCGTCACTGGTCAGGTTAGGCAGGGGACCAGAGAAAACTACGGAGTCCGACAGTGTTTTGGCAAAAGCACACACCGACTCAACATTAACTTTAGTGACTTCCGACCGGCGTAGCCGAACGTCATTACCGCCGACATGAATTACAATCTTACTGTATTTACGTTTACTTTTTGCCAGCAGCTTTAAATTTGATTCCACGTCGCCCGCTCTGGCCCCAGGAATACATTTGACTATGGCCGCTGGTGTGGAAAATGTCACGTTTCGCAAAATAGAGCTGCCAATTACTAGAGTTGGTTTCTCAGCGGGTGCGTCACTGAGTGGGGAAAATCTGTTGGAAACGTGAACGGGTGGGTGGTGAACCGTGGGCTTCTGCTTAGGACTATGCTTCCTTCGAACAGTCACCCAACTTCCCTGGTTTCCCGACTGCTCGGGAGCTGCTCTCAGTCGACCCGCACCGGCTAATGGGGGCTGGCTAGCTAGCGAAGCTACTGGTTTGGTTTGCAAGGTGCGGATCGTAGCCTCCAAATCACTAAGCCTCGCCTCCAACGCAGCAAATAAACTACACTTAGTACAGGTACCATTATCACTAAATGAGGCAGAGGAATAACTAAACATGTGACACACTGAGCAAGAGAGAGGAGAACGAGAGGGAGAAGCCATTGCTGTGCGCCAGGTACAATACCTGAGTTGGTTAGCACGACACAGAACGGTTGGAAGAGTAGCGATAAATTCACTAAAATGAGAGCGGGCTAAAGGGTGCTTAAGTACAGGGTTTACACTTTCAATACACAGCAGTTAAACAATTAATGTCGTTAAAACCCTCTCAGATAGTTAGCAAGGTACAGCAAGACGACCAGACACAAACAACAGGAAGTGACGCAATACGCTTACCGCCGTAACACCCTCAGATGAGAGGTATACGGAAAATCCAGTCCTTCACACACTCGGCGGAGGAGACGGGAGCCGGATGACCACAGGGATGCTAGTGAAGAGCGAAGGGGGTGGCAGCTTACACACTGGTGACCGAGACGAAGAGACAACAGCGAGGACCATACGGGTAGACCGGAATCATCTGGCGAAGTGGAGGAGTGATGACCAGGGTTTTATGGAGTGGTTGATTACTGGCAAATGTGAATCAGGTGTGCCTCCAATGTAGACCAGGGGAGGTGGAATATTGGCCAGCCACGCCTCCTGCCACACCCGCTGAAAAACACCATAAGAGGGAAGGGGGAGTGGAAAGAGGACAACAACAAGAAAAACCCAAAACAAAAACTATAACAAACCCCAGACCCTGACAGAAAGCTTACACAAGTGTTGGACAATGTACCTGGTCTGTACATTATTGTAGATAACATCCTGATCACAGGACAAGGGGAGACAAAAGAGGAAGCGGAACGGGATCATGATGAAAAATTGAAACAGTTTCTTAACAGATGCAGGGAAAAGAACATAAAATTAAATGCAGAAAAATTCAGACTGAAACAAAAGGAGACCACATACATTGGACACCGCTTGACGGCAAATGGACTCAAACCGGATCCTGAAAAAGTGCGTGCCGTTGAGCAGATGCCAGCAACGACAGATTTAAAAGCAGTGGAGAGGCTCATTGGTATGGTTCATTACCTCACCAAGTTTTACCCTCACTTCTCAGACCAGTGCAAGGTGTTGAGAGACCTTACACACAAAGACAGTGAGAGGAAATGGACAACAGAGCACGAGGAGGCATTCCTTAAACTGAAAAAGACAATAATGCTGAGGGGCATTATGCACTAGAATAGAAAAAGAGTTTTTAGCAATGGTCTTCAGCTTGGAACAATTCCACCAATACACCTATGGCCGCAAAGTCACGGTCTGAAGTGATCACAAGACATTAGAAACCATAGTACGAAAACCCCTACTGAGAGCACCCAAAAGGCTGCAGGGCATGATGCTGCGCATACAAAAATATGACTTGGACGTCATTTATATGCCTGGAAAAGACATGTTACTAGCTGACACCCTCAGCAGAGCCTATCTTCCAGAGAGTACACCTGTGGAAGCTGAAGTAGAGACTGTCAACATGGTGCAACACTTACAGATCTCATCAGACAGACTACATGACATAAGGTCTGCCACAGAAAAAGACAAAACATTGCAGCTTCTCATTAAAACAATGAGCCAGAGATGGCCTAAGGACAAGTCACAGGTACCGAGTGAAATCAGGCCTTACTTCTCACTACAAGAAGAATTAAGCCACCAAGATGGAACAGTCTTCAGGCGTGAGCGTGCTCTCATTCCTGATACATTCAGACATCACTAGCCGGTTACACTCATCACATCTGGGTGTTGAAGGATGCCTACGTAGAGCTAGAGAGTGTGTCTACTGGCTGGGCATGAACGACCAGATCAAAAAGTACATCGCCAGGTGTGATATCTGCAGATCAATGGACAATAAACAACAAAAAGAAACACTAATGTCACATGAAGTGCCAAGCAGGCCATGGGCAAAAGTGGGCACAGATCTGTTTGTGTTTGA
>KV751330.1:8390872-8405720 GCA_001698575.1 Mola mola | reverse complement strand
AAATTAAAACATTTTTATACATATAAATAGAAAGTAGCAATGTAGAAATGTGAGATTCAACATGATGTTTTTACTTTTATTTAGGGATGAGTTTTGGCACTTTTTACAGACTTACAGGGGGTTCAACCTGTTCTGATTATTATAGTTTAAGTCGTTCCTTCAAAATAAGAGTATAAAAGAAAGCAGCATAAGTGTTTAGGTCTCAATGCAATTCTTTTGAAAGTTTTGGCCGGAAGTGTTGTGTCGTACGTGGTCTCGCTTGACGCAGTTAACGAAACTTCAGAATGGACCCGAAGATAGGAAGACCCGTTAGTTCGTAGCGGAGAAATTAGACCGTTTATGCCTTGACAGCAACCCGCAGACGTAGTCACTGACAGCAATGTCGAGAGAAAACACCACCCGGAGCCTGGACAGTATCGACCTGGCTGCCTTGCGGGTAAGTACGACTCCGTTGTGTTGCTTTTAATGAAACGTCTGAGTAAACATTAGTGGATGTGGTGGGAGTTGCTTGAAACTTCACGTCAGCCTCAAGCAACAACTTTGCTTGATTAGTTTTAATCAGTGTCCTCTGTGGAGTAAGGCAGCGGCGTTGTTACTGTCTACAAACGTTTTTATAACTTGGCGTGCAACGTTTAAACAACATTATACCGCGAACACAGCCCTCTCCACCGTGTCCTGTTTGCTGAAAGTCTACTGGTGAAAAGTTGACTATGCAACAAGTGAAAGCTGACTGACAAAAGAAAGCTTACACCAATTCACATTGTTCTAAAAAACTTGTGGTCTTATTTTAGTTTTCAACCATTTCGTTTGTCTTCTTTTTTTTTTTGATTTAACGAAGTGTTTACTGGGGCTAAGACATATGCCTCTTATCCCGATGCTTGGACGCTGATTCGATTTGTATTGCGGTTATGAATAATTGTGATTCTACAAGTATTGCGATTCGATAGTATTGGTTATTCCAGTTTTCTTTAATTCCGGAAAAACTAAAGTTAAATCATATGTAAAGTATTATACCGTGACATGTTTCAAAACCCTATAGGGTTCTAACACGCTATACGGGCGGAGGTCTTTGAGGAAAAATGATTTGTTTTTCTGAACCACTTGGGAGATTATTCAATGTCTCCCCCAGGCTCTGTAGATGTTCTGTTACCAGTCATTTGGCTTGCTCTGTTTTTAGCTCCAATATTAAAAATATGTGAAAATAGTGCTTTTTCTGTTACTTTATGAAAAAAATTAAGTTGATGATAATAGCCAAATTTCTTTGACCTGCACTAGTACCATTAATGCATGCTACAATTATGTGTAAAGCTGTCTGCCCAGCTGAGTTCTCCTTATTTGACTCTGCTCTAGTAGTTGTTGCTCAACAGCACTCCTATCCAGTACTCTTTTCTTTTTCTTGACATGTAACATTTTCTTCCAGGATCCGGCAGGTATTTTTGAGTTGGTAGAGGTGGTTGGCAATGGAACCTATGGTCAGGTGTACAAGGTCAGTACTCCCATGATGCTATTCTGTTCATCACCTGATCCATTTTAGTAGGTGTTGCATACATTTATTTGTGTCATATGTTGTCATGTTTTCACCTACTGAATAGTATAGTGTGAAAATTACATAGTTGTTTTTTTTTATTAACTAATTTCTAACAGGCTGCACAGCACAAGCCCAACAACACTAGCACATGCAGACAAGAAGGCTATTGCAATTATCTTACATGTCACTTTTGGTAAATTGTGCTATATCTGTTAATTAGAAAGAAATTCTCAGTCAGTTGCCGGAAATATACTGGAAACACACACACACCATCTGAAGCATCTTTTAAAGAGCCAGGGTGCGGCTCACTTCCTTATCACAATATATTGGGTTTGAGTGGTTGTGGTTCTAGGTGGTGTTTAGACATATTTAGGTAGTGCAGCTGGTTTCTTAACTGCAAATCACATTCACATGCCTCTGTTATGCCACAAACGATACCTTTATCTCTGAGCATTACAAGGGGTGGTACTCTTGTGAGTATGAGCACTGTGTGACCGGGGGCTCAAACCTTTCACATGTGGTTAAAAATCTACGAATGGTTGTTTGTTTAGAGTGTCATATCAAGCCACATCACTGTTTCACAGCCTTCACAAGATTCAGAATAGTGCCAGTCAGGTAGTTGCTACCCGTCAAGATAACGAGAGGGCAAATAGATAGAGATTTTTATACTGAAGATGATTTCAATTTAAAGCCATGCTTTAATCTATATTATATATTGAACTACACTGAAGTTGTATAAGGATTTTTTTTTGTCCTGCAGTTCAAGATTTGTAAGAACAAATCACTGACTTTTAGACAAAGTGCTAGTACTATTCATTACCATTCTTCTTGCTTAAAGAGTGTGATAAAATATAGATATGTAAAAAAAAAAAAAAACTGTTTAAAATTGGATTGATTGAAATTGAATGAAAAGTTAATTGTTAAAGAATGAATTTTGTGCATGGATGGTTTCTCGTGTGTGTGGTTTTGTGTGAGAGAGAATCTGGGTGTGTACCTTGATTGACACTTGAGTCCCAGAAAGAGGAAATATTGCAAGAGATGCAAAGCACAGCATTGCCTGTTTCAACATTTGCACAACGTTGATTTACACAAATCACACGTTTCGTCGTATGACGCACATTCATTGAAGATTTAAAATGCGAGCCCCTGCCAGTATGGATGAATGGAGAGCAGTCTTGTTGAAAACGAATAATAGCAATGATTTAGTTGGGGTTTTTTTCTCTCAAAATCTCACAAATATTTGCATTTTGTAAAATAACAAATGAAATGGCATGATTTATTGCCTTCTCAATTGAAAAAAACAAACAAACAGCTATTTGCCACGTTATACAACTTACAGTAGGTTAGTAATAAGTGCTGGGTGTGTAAGGCAATGAGACACAACATTCTCTACCTCAAAGCAGACTCTGACTTCGTTCACACAGTGAGCCCAGGTATGATTTTGTCCCCCCTATGTGACCCAGTTTAGATTGTTTCATGATAGTGTGAGCAGCAAAATCACATTGGGTCTTGTCTTTTTAAATCCGATTTGGGCCACTTTTATATGTGGTTCTTAATCAGATAAAGATGTGTGTTTTTCAAATGTGATCCAAATCAGAATTCATTGCAACTTTTACTTCACCCTAAATCGACATTTGTCAGAATTAAGCACAGCGGAAGTGATCATTGCTTCACAGAAGACATAATTTAACCGTGGCTATCCTCTTCTTCATTCTTATCCTTATCATCTGCTGACTTGTTTCCTGCCTCCACACTCACATCTGTGGCCTTCATGTGTACTTCTTTACACAGCATACGGTGTGTGGTGTCTTGTGATTTTTTTTTGGAAATGCTGGTAATATTAGGGCCTTGAACAGTTGACATTGAAGTGAGCGTGAGTGAGTGATATTGGCCAACTTTTAAAAACAATTTGAACATACACATAGAAAAATCCAATCTAGAAATATATCTAAATTGAATACTAAGGCTTGCAGTGTGAATGTAATCATGGAGCCTATTCATAACCTTAAATCCAATATTAATTGGCCTGGGTTTTAGTTTCACCATCAGCCGAAATACAAATGGCTCAGTGCTCATGTGTTGCAGGGCAGGGCGATGTGGCAGCTACACAGCTGCAACACTGTGGAAAGTAAAATGTGGTGTTTAACTTTTTTTCAATGCATTTCATAAAGACAGATAGTCATAGCTCAACCATATATTTGGACGTGGGATTTCCTGTGTTGGCTTGGTGTTAATGGATGAAATGTGACACATACAGCATTTTATTCTCATCGAGTTTAGTTTTTTCAGCTGTAATTTTGGATTTCTTGTTAAACTGTACCATTGTTCACAGGAACCAATTCTTTATATTTCACGTGCATGTTCCAAACAATGTTTAAGGCACACATTTATTTTGCGAACAGCAGAACAATTACGAGAGCTATAATTAAGGACTGCTGTAACGTCCGCTAGTCACGTACTGATAATAACTAGTTTACTCTACTACTTTGGAAATTGCACGCACAATCATTTTTACAGTAACGCCCCTGAGAATAAGGTCGATACAAATTGTTATATTTAATTGATGTTATTGTATAAACACAAAGACTAATTTTAACTTTCATGTTTAATTTTATGGCCTTGCTCTCAAACTTGCAGCAAACTCCACAATACATGTAGGAGTTTCACCTGCATCTTCTAAAATCACCCAACTAAATGCTGCCCTTTTTCTCACAAATGTGCCTTAACTCTAAACAGAGATAACAAACATGGTTCATTACGTAGATGCTTTGATTTTCTCTGGAAACAAAGATGTGTTAAATACTCTCTATACTCTTTACTGCCCAGTCTAGCTTGAGAAACTGCTTTACGTGCCCCAGGCAATCAAGCAATCTTGTTGATGCTGCTGACTATCAATATTCTGTCTTATTAGAATAGCTATAGGCAAGAAAGATCTGCTTCCCTATGCACACAAACAGAAACTTTAAGAAAGTGTGTGTGTGTGTGTACACTGTGCCACACAGTGAGCCTAATCATGGGAAACAGGACAAGCAGGAATAGGAACTAAAGCACAATGACTTATACTTTAGATGCACACACACAGACAAATATGTAGTCAGATGACTCCTTAAGAAAACACTTGTGGATTGACATGAATGCAGCAGATGCTGACAAAGCATCTGGGCTTTTCTTGTGTTTATTTATGTGTGTTGCTTTCTCATTACATTGCATTTTAGGCATTTAGTAATCTAACATGAAGAGAAAATCAAGCAACAGATTCTCAGAACTAAATTCTAAACTTTATCCTCAGTATTATGTGCATTGGAGCAATGCGAGTTAGTTGCTGAAATGTGTTATATTTTTACTAGGGATGCGTGACATGTTGGTATTTATATCAGTATTGGCAGGTGTGGATATGTTTCTATGGGCAGATGCAACCTGTAAATTACATTTTTAAAGAGCAACTTCTGCTATCTGGGCATTTTTTACTGTGTCATTGATTACACGTGTTTTCAGTGTTTATGAAATTTGTTTTCTGCCAAGGTGAACCAGATAAATAAATAGTTTTATCTTTTATGCCCAGAATCACATCAAAATAAGAATAAGAAAATACAGGTACAAAAGGTTTCTGCAGTTACCCCCATTCACTTCTTGTGAGTCACAAATAATGATTGACACTTCAGCTATACACAGCTTTTTTGACATAATTTTAATACTGTTAAAAATATGTTTGGCATGTAGTGGTTGCAGATTTGCATATCAGAATAGTGAACTATTGGCCTTTAGTGGAGGTATGCGTTCTTTCAGTGCCCTTCCAGTTTATTTGTTCTTTACTGCTGTAGAAATGTTGGCACAAGGAAACCTAATGCAGAGAAATGGCTGGTCAGTGAGGTCTGTCAAATCAGGCAGACAAATTGGATACAGCAAGCAGCAGGTCACAACTTTCACCAACCATCTAAGTAGAAAATAGGCAGGTTCAGTTAGGAGAGAATGGCTGGCACCTTAGTAAGACTGACCCTTTGGCAAGTATGTAGCGTGTCTTGTACTGTATGTATGTGTGTGGAAGGAAGCCAGACAGATTTTGGAAAATTCAATCTTAAAACTAAAAAGAGTTTTCTAATGAAGTAATGTAGTCCTTGCCTCTCTGTTGTGTGCTGAGGTTTTTTTTTTGTTCTTATTTTTTTAGGTGAACTGGTGACCTGTGTCTAGCATCAGCGGTTTACTGCAGTGATTGCAAAACTTTGCCTTGACTCATGTTGCGAAGCAGTGTGGTCAGATTTTTGATCCACTAATTGCCAGTTAGGAAGTAGTCTGGTATAATGTCAGTGAGAACCACTGAGAAGGGAAAAGTAAGCCTCATCAGCCTCATTGTCATTTTAACTTAGTGGACCAGCTGTCTGCTGAGCAGACAGCATTTTTTAGTGTGCTAAGAAAGACACAATTAGAAGAGATGATAAGTTTATGGAGAGGAGGGAGGGCTGGATAAAACAATCAGGTCTTCTCAGTCAAATTGGTCTACTTACTAAAACTTCAGTGTACTATTTTTATACTTCAGCCACATCATGAGAGCAATGGCAGATTAAAAATCCACCACGCAGATAACTTTGGCACAAAACAAGATGATGCTGAGGTATCTCTGCTGTATGTGGCTGATGTGTAAATAAATGTTGGTGCGGATGTGCAGACATTTGAAACACCAGAAAAACAAACCAACCAAAGTAGGCTCCCAGAAAAGTTCCCGCGGTTAGAAAGGGAAATGGTCCGGCCTTGACAAGACAAACACAATCACCCTTTTCTCTGTTACACTCTTCTCCTCTTCAGTAACCTCAATAAACACAACATGATTCTACTCATCTTCTTTATATTATGTTTTTGCTCTTCCTTCAAGCATTATTTCTAACATAGATATCACTTTACTCTAACTGGTTTGTCTTTGGTTTCCTAAACGCATGCACACACATTAGTATTAAAGGATGTATTATGTGCAGCAGGGGTCACATGGCAGTGGTATGCTTGCAATATTTTTATGGCCACAGGACAAAGAAATTAATCTGACAGTCTTTTTAAAGAAAGTGAGTAAATAACAAGGACTACTTTTTTTTCTTTTTTTTTTTTACCATGAATTAATTTTTGAAGTATTTTTCTCTCTGCAATTTTAAAGAAGGTGCATGCAGTTTTTTGGGGGTTTTTTACAACTGAACGGGAAGAAGTGGCTCTTGGTTCCTGAACAGCAAGATTGATGGCACGCAGTCTTATTATAAGTTAGTCAGTTATGTTATTAGACACTCAGTGCTGCATCATCCCACACACACTAACACACAGGGCGTTTCCCTGTTTGCAATAGGAACTTCCCTTTTCTGCAAGCCACTGCAGTAGAGTCATCTGAGCATGTGTTTTTGTGTGTGTGTGCGATCTTAGCTACAGTAAGTGCCATGATGACTGCTGATGCAACACTATGCTGAGTAAAAGTCGAAATTGGAGACTCGTTTCAGAATTAAATTAAAACTAAATTTAAAATTAGTTGTTTTTGTGTGTAACTGACGTGTGTGGTTAAATCTTTAAAGAATGCATAAAGAATCTGTACATAGCTTCAGCATTCAAACAATTCAGTCAAGTTTGTGAAAGGTCAAAACCACCCAAATTTACTCTTGAGCATTCCGATAGATGCTGAAACATCATGCACCGGTCATAGCCACAAAACAGCTGGCTGAAATGTAATTCCCAAAGTGAATCACTTCCACTTCCGCTAAATTTTTCTGGTTTCAACAGTGTCACTTCCCTTTGTTTGACCCACATTTCATCATCCTTCTTTTACTCATGGCAAACGATATGATGACAGGGTTGACCAAATGTAGATTCATATCAAGTGTTACTTACAGTGGCAGCTAAATGAACCCCTTTTCTTTACTGACCACAGCATTTAAGTCACCTTGCAATATCTAAACATCACAAGCCACTGGAAGAGTTGTATTTTGAAAAACACTTGCTTTGTCATCCTGAGAAATGGACAGCTCAGTGATGCATAGTATTGCCCTATTACACTATTGCACATTATTTGAAAGACTGGAATGAATCCTGTTTAAAATAAACCTTTGTTTCATACCTCAGTAATAGTGTGTAGGTGTAAGAGCTGAAAGAAATAGAAGGGATGCAAAGAGACACAGGAAACATCTTCAGTCATTGGGTAGAGTCGCTGTGTTGTGCTTCTTAGAGTTGTAATTGAAAAGACAATGGGAGAGAGACTAAGTAAGGAGGAGAGGGACGAAATAGAAGAAAGTGAGGCAGCGAGAGAGGGAAAAAGGAAGGATGACAGAGGTGAAAAGCAAAGAGGTGGCGGGGGAGGAAGGAAGTGGGAGAGAGACAAATGAAAACTAGAGAGAAGAGGAAAACAACCCCTCCATGAGGCTTAGAGGTTTGTTTTTTTGCTGGTTTGAGAAGGTCCAGGTAGAACATTTTCAGAAGTGAAAGGCTTTCTTACTTTGAAACACCCGATCTATTAGCAATTGGATAATGGGGTCCAGCATTGGCTTTAGGTTCCATTCCAGATGTCATTCACCTGTTCGACTGGTGTCAATAACCTTCATACAGATCCAGATGTCTGTGTGTAGATGCTTTTATATCGCCTCAGTTCTCCTGTCTACACAGAGATTGCACAATAAAACTGAGACAAAGTCCTTACTCTACGCCATCTTTGTTTATTTACACAGAATAGTGAGCCGACAGTGACAAGTGTGACACAGTAGTTACACACTAGTACGATGTTTTACATTCACAGTGAGCCGTGTACGGAGTGCAAGTAATTCCTTAACCTCACATTGTCTCCACAATTTGTCAGCATTTACGGTTGTTACTCTCCTCATTCAGCTGGCTGCTAACTGCTGCTTGTTGCTTTTAAATTCCCACAAATTTGACATCACAGCCTTGTCTTATCGTTTCGCCTTGCCAGCTCACTCCGTTTATACGAACATTTCATTTGGCACTGTTACTACCTCTGATTTTGTCTCAGACGCAACAGCTTTGATCCCCATTACACTTCTGTGACTTTTAAACAGACAGCAAGGTACAACAGGGGTGCAACAATCATGCATTGGACTGCATGAGTAAAATGAGCTAATGCTTTTCCCAGGATGTGACACAGAGAGCCACACAGGCACTGGACTATGTTCTGATGATTTTTACATTATTAGAGAAAAAATGGACCAGAATTAACTAAGTTAAAATTTGTGGTCTGAGTCCTTCAAAAGGTATGGTTTTATCACTTTATGTTTCGGGTTGCATCGTGTGGGATGGTAAAGGAAAGACTTCCCCTGGTGCTGACACTACTGGATATGTTACCTCATGATACTAATGTAATGTGCAGGGTTCCACATTAACAATTGGCTTTGGCAAGTGCCCTCTGTGTGCAGGTGAAACGCCTGATGTAGTTATCCTACAAGGCAAGAGACAAATAAATGTTGTGTTTGATGTAATAATATCTGAAGTAACTTACACACTGTCTCACTCTCGCTGAGTTTTCCCAGCAGAGCATCATGTAGAAATCTGCCACACCAGCAACTTTTTTTGATAAACAGCACATAGGAGAAAAGTCAAGTCAGTTTTATTTTTATTGTGCCAATTCACAACACAGTCATCTCAAGACGCTTAACATGTTGAGCAGGTTTAGACCAAACTCTTTTATTATCAATTGATTTTAATTTCTCCATGAGCAAGGACAAGTCTGACATAGTTATACAACAAAGTAAACTCTTTAAACAAAGTTTTAAGATGGTGTGTATGACATAATGTTACTTACTCTAAATAGCTCTAAAATGCTGCATGTGAGAGACATCTGTTAAACATCTGTTAAATCTGTTGTAGTTTATTTTGTCATATATCGGCAGAGCTCAAAAAATGTAATTGAAATCACTTAGGAAAATAAAAAAGTTTTCTCCTTGAGCCATACGGCTAAACACATCATTGCTGACTGACAGTACACACACACTCTACACACACTCTCTCTCACACACCACACTAGTGGGAGACACATTTTCTCAGTTCTTTTCACAAAGATACATAGGACAGACGTTTTCATTGAGCTTTTAGTAGTACTATACTCAGTATAATGTCAAACCAGTCCAGCCCTTTTGACCTTGGGAGTGCCAGCCAGCGAAGGCTCCATGTGAATTAAATGGGACAAAATGGTTTCTCTAGCAAAACACACACATGCAGAGCTGTAATAGCACCACATTGTTTCTCTATGCAGTAGGGATAGGAGGGCTTTTTCAGTAACTGACAAACTGTAGCAGACAGGTAGAAAGAACTCATTGGGAGAGAGGTGAGCGATGGCATGAGGCAGAGAGAATATAATGCAGAAAGGGTGGGTCAGAAAGATGAAGATTAGGAGAGGTATACAGTAAGTGTGACTCTCATTTAACCCCTTTGCTGTCTGCAGTGCAAATATCTGTTGTATCTAATTAACATAGTATGGAAATGCTATGGTAACCATGTACTCTGGCACATATTTGAAGTGTGTGTACAAACCTGGATTTGTGTGTGTGTGTGTGTGTGTGTGTGTGTGTGTGTGTGTGTGTGTGTGTGTGTGTGTGTGTGTGCGTGTGTGTGCGTGTGTGTGTGTGTGTGTGTGTGTGAGATTCAGTGGATTTCAATGTTGAGAAGCTCATAAGATGTCCCCAGTTTACTTCCTGGTGGAGAGCAGAGTCTTCTCAGCATATGTGTGTATGTGTCTGTCAATGCTGTATATTGTAAATAAGCAGCCCAGCTGAGAGTAGAACATTTCGCCATTGTAAGTTTTGGTTTCAGTGCAGCCAGCAGACACTACTGAACAGGAATGTAATTTCCTTGTTTATCACATTCAAGCCAGATCTTGCTAGTACACACCAATTCTTTGCAATTGTGGAGAAAATTTCCATGTGACACTTGGGGACCTCTACTTGGGGACAGGATCAAGACTTGACAGCACATCTTACATCCCAAATACAGCTGCTGGCTCAGCAACCTTTTCAAACTTTATTGTGAGACTTATCATTTATTCATTTTCTCCCCTTCTGAAACTAAAGCATTTCACATGCTTAATAAAGATTAAAAAAATGTGTAGACCCATTTACACATAACTTGGTCCCATTGATGTCATATACGTTGTGTCCATCAGAACTCTATGTCATCCCACATATAGTATTGTCATGGATTTTATTGTGGCATTTTAAAGTGCATGCACGCAGCCTACCCTAAATTAGGAATGCCTCTGAAAATGTGAGAAAGAAATGAGCAGTAGAAATACTTCACACTGATGTTTTTTATTCAATAAGATTCAGAGAGTTTGTTATACAACTAGCTTTGTTAGGGTAACCACAACAAAGGGGAAAGCTTACTACTGGAAATATAATGCTCATAGCCCAATGTCTTTAAATCAAGCCTGGCCAGGTGCAGTGTGGTTCAACCATGGCAAGGAGGTCATCCATTGGGTTCCACCCACTGTAATCATACAGTCTATTAAAGGGCGGAGTCTGTGTGAGACAAAACAGCCGGTTACGTACTGTTACCGGTGGGGCATTTTAATATTGGACCCTGGTGCGAAGAGGGCTTAAAATGTTTGATGGTCCTATAAATGCTCATATTTGAATATGCACATTCTGTAGGCCCATATACCTTCACGTAAAGGTCAGCGGGCAAAAACGTGATCATGATTGGAGGATAGTAAGGCAAAGAGTTAAAGTTAAAGTTAAAATTTCTGACGATATTGCTTAATATGAAAATGGAGAGAGTTGCCATTGACAGTGAATATAACTGACTGCAACCGATTGAATGGACGTTACATGAAACAGTAAGAAAAACATTCAGCTTAGTAACGGTAGCTTATTCTCAGATGATATCCACGATTATGTGTTTCAATTTCTGACTTTAATTCCCAGAAACTCCTGAAGATTTTTCTGGTGTGGAAATATTTTTAAACATGCAAGTTTAAACATGTTTCGCAATCTAATTGAGAAACATGTCTTGTGGGTAATATTTTCCACGAGAAAAAGAGAGTGTTAAGATTTAGCTACAGAGAAAATAGAACATCAAAATGCAAGTTTTGTAAAGTTAAAGTGTTTTACATCTTTCTTTGTTTTTTTCCACATTCTCTTTGTGACTCTCTAACTGAATATTAGCTGGAATATTGCATATAGTGGGATTGGTCTCACCCTCTGCTCTATTTTACACACACGCATTTACAACAGCCCTGTCATACATCACAGCTTAAAGGTTTATATAGTTACTAATCTTGTATCTTGTCATGACTATACATACACACACGCATTTACAACAGCCCTGTCATACATCACAGCTTAAAGGTTTATATAGTTACTAATCTTGTATCTTGTCATGACAAAGTTTGACAAAGTTTTCAATTTTCTCCTTTTCACCTGACTGCACTTTACAGCTCTGGTTCTCTCTCCTTTTCTCTTTTTTCTCTTGCTTCCTGCCTTGTTCTTTGAGACTGTGCCTCTCATTAGGGCCTGAGCAATGACAATGCAAAAGCACTATTGAAACTGAAGGCATTATTATTAGGGCCTGATTATCGAAAATGTGAGGATCCCGTTGAACTTTTTTTTTTTGAGGTGCTTGCCATACTCCAAAAGTCACAAAAATGTGCAAACCTTCGTGAAAACTGCAATTTGCAAATCTAAAAAAAAAACAAAAAACCCAAAACAACGACAAAAAAAATCATCCAAATTCATTGTTATCCGATTAAGTTAGACCAAATGTGACACAGTCTTGGCAACCCATTTTCAGTGCTTTTGAATTAAAATCTTTCGCATTGTCATCATTTTGTTCCCACCAGTACCCTTCCTAACACTTGTTCATACAATGGCACCTGTGAAATGATACATATTTACCTCTGAAGAATATTAAAAAAAGCAATCCTTCACTGAGTGATGATTCAAATTACAATGACTTTCAGCAGTCCCTGGCAATATTTCCCACAAGATTAGAAGATAAGAAGATAAGACTGTCGTGGGTGACCCCCCTGGCTAGACACTTGCTCCTCAGAAAAAGTGTTTAACTTTGAATATATGAATTTGAATTTGATGCACAAGATGTAGAGGTTGCTGTCTCCTAATTAACCTGAAATTATAAAAAATATAAAACCCCGAAAATAGAATTTAATACTATTCTTTGGTGCTGCTGGCTGGTATTATAGCAGTACAATGGCTTTGGCTAGTTTACATATTTCACCTTACCTGGACTTTCTAGTTTCAACAGTCTCCACACTGCTGGAAAGCATGACTTTCATTATTCTGCCATTTATCTACAAAGCCCATATCATTTTCAGGACACTACTTCGTCAGCCAGAGATTGAGTAATGACATGCAGTTGAACATATCAACACTGGTCTGTTTAGGCTGGGGCCCAGGGAAAAGTACAGAGTCCAACATTGTTTTTCCAAATGTACCCACCGACTCAGTATTCATTTTGGTGACTTCTGACTGGTTTAACTGGGTGTTTTTACGGCCAACAAAGCTAATCTGTACATCCTGCCCTTTCTTGAGCCCAAACTGCTCCTACTGTTTGTAAGAAAAATAGTCACTATTTTTGAAACTGCTCACAACAAGCAAATTATTAGTAACCGGCTCACAATCTCTTGAAAAATAAATTGTTAAAATGATGTAAACCCACTGCTATTGTATTGGAAAGGAGGCAAACATCTCTATAGCTGATTTTAGCAAAATTCAGCAAAGACTTTTTGGCGTCACTGCCCCTTTAATTTACTCTGGTGCAATTTAACTAACATTTTTAAGGACTGAAAACAATGTGTTTACTTCAAATTTTATGTTAAAATAGTCTTTTATTATCTTAACATTTTCCTCTGGTGTTTCTCACTCTCTCAGGGTCGTCATGTCAAGACAGGCCAACTGGCAGCTATCAAAGTCATGGAAGTCACAGAGGTAAAAGTGAAATAAATTTCATTTCACACCCAGTCTTTTCCCCTCTCTCTCTCTATCTCACACTATCTTTTCTACCTTCCCTCGTCATTTGGGAATAAATTTGAATTTGAAAGGAAACACTTTGTGTAATTAATCTCAACATTGCCAATCAACATTGCTATTTTAACAATCAGTTAAACATCCTATCAGTTATATGTGTCATATGTTTTCTATGCATTTCATTTTCGAATGAGAATAACCTAGACCTTTACTAGGGATAAAATGTAAAAATGATTCATGAGCAGTTCTCTGGGTCTTCAACATTCATAAAGGATACGCAAGCAATACAACAAAAAATGAATATTTATCACTTGGCATAGGCATTTAACTGGTATTACACATTAGGTTCATTTCCCTTACCATGAATTTAGTTATAAAAATAATTGTTTAATGTTTGTTCATTCCAGAGAGACCCATCAAAAGTGTGAAGAAACACATGATGATGTCATCAGCAGCAACTTTTGCATTAAGACCTGGAGTTTGAAGTTTGAAAGAAGTAATTTTATGGATGAAAACAACCTCTGTAGCCACACTTTGTGACCTTTCTGATTTAAATCTTTCCGGAGTTAGTGTCTGAATAACATGGCAATGCTGCATTCCTTTAAACTGCCTTTTCTGGTTCATACAGTTAGGTCCATAAGTATTTGGACTACCTGATATTAGCGTGTGGATGGTAACTGGAGGTTAGACTGGCAGTTGCTTGCAGGGACTGACAGAAGGCCTTCCATACTTGCAAAGAGAACTGTGGGCCGTGGTCAGAGACAATGTCCGAGGGAATGCCATGAAGCCTGAAAACATGAGGAGGAGATAAGCTGTCTCCGTGGCAGAGGGTAACTTTGGCAGAGGAACATAATGAACAGACTTGGAGAAGCAGTCCACAATAATGAGCTCAACGGTTTTACCTTGAGAGGGAGGCAATCCGGTAACAAAATCCACGGAGATATGACACCAAGGATGATGAGGGATGGGCAGAGGTCGTAGATGGCCAGCTGGAGCCTGATGGGAGGATTGCTTCTTGTACAGGTGGTGCAGGCAGAGACAAAAGTGCGAGTATCCGAGGTGTTGGTTGGCCACCAAAAATGCCCCCTTAGGATGTGGAGGGTTCGGTTGTTACCAGTATGATAGGGTAGTTCCGAAGAGGGTGCCCATTGAAGAACTTGTGAACAAATAGGATCAGGAACATATGGTCATCCAGCGGGACCAGTGCCAGGATCTGGATTCAGATGTTGTGCCTCCGAGACCAGTTTTTCAATCTTCCACTGGGCGGCAGTGGCGAAATAGTCAGATGGGAGGATAGCATGCACTCCTGATGTGTTTTGAGTTCAGATGATGAAAGCCTGGAGATTGCGGTGGATTTTGTGTTGTAGGAACAAGT
>KV751330.1:8368915-8381790 GCA_001698575.1 Mola mola | reverse complement strand
TTATTTATTTATTTTTTTACCAAATTCCTACTAGTTGCTAATACATGATACTTATTATTATTTTTTCAATAAATATCAATATAGTAAATTTATATCTATGTATGTTTGGGTAAAGTTTGTGCCAAATAGTGAGCAAAGTTATATTAAATCAAGCTTGACAAATTCCTTACACAAAAATGACTGATTGCAGTCACTTTAAAACTGAAACAGTTAATTAATAACCAGCTAATTAATAAAACATTGGCATACGATCAAATCTCAGCATTGGTAGATATACAAATTCAGATATCAGAATCAAACGTGAATAACAGCACATCTGCATATCTAAATTGCTCCACTTTTTTGTTTTCCGTTCACTCTCCACTGCTAAATGCAGTTCAATGACATCTCTTGTGTACATACAGTTTACATAGACAAATTAGTTTATTAAAAGTTTAAAACACAGTAGAATAGTGTTTAAACATGCCCTTACTTTCCAAAAAGGACTGTAGTCAATAAAATTACTTCAAATGGGGGCTCAGGTTTGAACTTATAACTACTTCCTTAATTAATTTAAAAACATTCAGTATTCCATTTGAGCTATTTAAAAAGTTAGAATTTTATATATTTTCTATCTCTCCTTTAAATCTGAACTTGTTTTGTTACTGCTTCCCTTTGCCCCTTTCTTTGTCCGTCTGTTTGTTCCATTTCACAGGTCGAAGCGTTTCTTGTCATTTGTTGATCGTTGTCTGGTCAAGAACCATCTGCATCGACCAACTACTGAAGCCCTTTTGAGACACGCCTTTATCAAAGATATGGTTAATGAGAGACAAGTTCGCATCATGCTCAAAGATCACCTGGATCGAACTAGGAAGAAGAGGGAGAAAGGTGAGGAGAAATGCTTGCTGTAGATGTACCATTAATAGCGGTATGAAGTTCTAGGGATATACATAACAATGTGTTGAAGTTTGGATGCACGCTGCTTTTGTAGTTGGTTTTTTAGGACCAAACCCCGAACTGGGGCCTGTTTTATTTTATTTATTTTAATAAGCACATATAAGCTGTTTTATCCAGACTCAACACAAGACATGACATGTTCAATGTAAACACACATATAGAGTTTAAAAGATTTCAAAAAGTTTAAATTATGAATGTTGACCTACTGATACGTGCTAAGTAGTGGAATGTAGTATTTCACCCCAACCCTGACTACTGAGAACTTGTTTCAAAATGAATATTTACCAATGTAAGATCAGCGAGATCAGGTGATTGCCTGCTTAACACTGATTACATAAACCAAAATTGTACACTGTCGACTCTTTAAAACCTAAGCTGATTCACAACCCAAGTTTATTCCAGGCTGTTATCGCTGTCCTAGATCATAGAATAATTTATTTATCTAAGTGTTTATTCTCAGGTCGGCGAGTAGAGGACTTTGATCAATTCTTTGGATAAATAATGGACTGAAAAGAAAGGAAAAGTGTGACAGTAAGAAAAATAGAAAAATAGATTGAAAGAGAGAAAGTGCTAGGACAGTCCAAAAAGATTTGCATGGCTGAACTTTCCTCCTCAGTGTTTTCACACATTTATAGACACAGAAAAGGACAAGGAGGAACAAGAGATATGGAGGGAGGGATATAGACACAAAGAAAAGAGAGAAATTACAAATATGGCAGAAAGGATGATCACACAGATTTGGTGCAAAAAAATAATTGTACTCTAGATGAGTAGCATGTGCTGGATATGTAATAGCAGCTAAACCACAAAGGAAAGATTAAGGGGAGGTTTTGTACTCACATCAATATTTAAGCAGTGTTCGATCTTTATGTTATACAGTAAATATATTCATTTTCATTTGGGAAACTTAACGACTGAATGACAGAAAGAGACAGTGATAACACAGAGAGGGAGGGAGACACAAAGAGAGAGCAAAGCGAGAGAGAGAGAGACATGAGAGAGGAAGGAAGGAGGAAACAGAAAGACCATCTGGTTCTAATCTTCTGTTAGCTTTTAAAAACACACTAATGACTTGGACTATGTGCATACAGCATGTGTGTGTATTTGTGTGTGCCCCTATATTCCACCAGAATAATGAAATGCCAATAGTCTAAAAGCTGCAAAAGAAATGACAATGCTCCGGACATGATGCAAAAAGGATGTCATTTTCGGCCCTGGAGAGTACTTGAATAAAAGAAAAAAAAGCTAATCTGTCCCGTCTTCAGCAAAATTAGGCATTAACCTCAAAATGATCCTCTTTCCTGCAGCTTTGGCTCTGAAAGAAGTGAAAAGCCAAAATTTCAAAAGATGATACCAGTGCAGCAAAGCAGAGTTTTCCTCTATCCACCGAAAGTAGAAGATGTCAGTCATCACATGTCTTTGTAACACCTGTGTTGTGTTATGTTTACGTGAGTTAATAGCAACACATGGTGTGTCAAATAAAGGTTCAAGTTGGCCCAAACTGCTTTAAAAATGTTTTTATGCTAGGCTTCTTCCTGGCCTGTGGACAAGAAGCCCCTTTGGAACTATGCTTAACTGAAATGATTTTTAGTCATGTGATACCCTGAGACTCACAACCACGATCCATAATTTTAATTATTAGCTCTAGACCTAATGATTTAAATTATGGATTTATAAACATTTGATATTTCATAGCATTGATGTATGTGAGCGGTAAGGTAGCACAATATATAAGATAAAAGTCACTATGTGTTAATGCTGCAATGATAATATAGCTCGAGATAAAGCCGCTAATATTGCATTGTACAATTTTAATGTTTTCCTGTTTTGGTACTACAATATAGCTTATAAATATTACAGTGAAAAGCAGATTGATTTTATTCTGCATTCATTTAAAAATTTACAAGATAGCAACGTGCAACTACTTGCTGAAACACTGAACCCTGAACTAACTGTTGAGTTTGGTGGCCTTCACAACATTGACACCATAATCCATAGACTATAAAGACTGATGACGAAAAAACTCCCCAAAAGTTAAACCAAAACATTTTGATTGCCCCCTGGTGGCTAGCTCTAGTACAGGTCAGAACTCCTTTGCTTTATTTTAGGCAGGACTAGGGCCAGACTAAAATTTTCATAGTACTCCTCAAATAATTTTTTCCCAAAGAAGATTTCTGTCATTTTAAGTAGTTCATGCTGGTGTTTAAGTGTTTATTCAACTGATCTGTTTCGTTATAAAAATGGTATGACACGTCATGATTGACAGCTGAGCTCTGCACATACTTAGATAGGCAGGTGTATGGGTGTCTTCAGTGCAATATGTCAATGCTTGTGTCCTGAATATTTTAGTTTCATTTTTGTACAATGGGAGGAAATGTAACACACCGTTCATCTTTACTTATGTCAGTGGTGGTAATACACACTCTTTGCTCTTTGTGCGAATCCGAGCCTTCCAACATATCAAGCAATCCAAGAGCTATGTTTTCACTTCTGGGCATTTCTGTGAAAGACACTCTCTAGACATTATTTTTAGTTTGAAATCTTCAGTGATAAAATGCCTCTTGAGGCTTATTACGTTCCACTTAGATCTGTAGTACTTGAGTAGTTCTCAGCTTGACTACATTTATCGCAATACATCTATAGTAGTTGCCACAAATTTTAGGCATGACTGCATAGTACCTGTGTTTGTAGCGTGTCATCACTCCTGTATCCAAAGTATTCCCCAAAAGTAGACTTGCTGTTCTTGCTGTTCCCTAAGAGTTTTCTTGGCGCTTATCTCTCTGCCATCACCCAAAAAATGCTCTTGGTAAGTACACCTTCGTCACACCCTAGCATTTACTTCCAGGCAACTAGAGCAATAGGACTCCATGGTATTGGCAATATATATTCACTTGTAACATGTTGACACCCCACTGCTTAAACTGCAATAAACCATTTTTTGCAGTTTAAACAATGATACGTGTATGTACATGGCAATAGACTTTTTTTTTCTGCAGCCATAATTCATATGTGTTATGGATCCCACGGTAAGAGGTGGCAATTAAACAAATGATTCAGCGTTGCAGATGTAATGCCATCTTATAGCAACTCTGTCCCATGTGCCTTCCACTAAATGACACTCTAGTTTCTTGTTATCCAAGTTTGCCGATGCAATACTTGTGTGGCTTTGATAATTACAAAATTGGTACTGGCAGCCGACTACGAAGGAAGGAGATGGCAGGCATGGAGGAATTTTTAATGACACCTTGGCTTGTTCAGAAAACCAGAATCACGGTCATGTATGCCAGAGAAGAATGCACACACCACATCAGAAATGTAGCACACAGAAGCATATTTTTGACAAACGGTAAACAGATTTAAAATAGAGAATGTCAGTTTCACACACAGACTGACACAGCTATTAGGACTGCAACTAACAATATTTTGATATTTATCTGTTGATCTATTTGAAAATGTATCTATATCTTTACTGTCTTTCACCAGTTCATATATATAAAGTTAGATATTAGATATTTAAAAAAAATCTGAAAATCTGCTCAGAAACTCGATATTTAACTCTACTAAGATGGTTATATTTTACCTTCTGTTTTTACTGCGCCAGTGACAGCCGAGGACACTCTTCACTATCTTTGACAGTTTGACACGTATATACTTAACTTAGACGGTAATCCAACATTTATTGCAAAACGTTCTGCACCTAGACCTTTGAAAATAATACGATTTCTACAACTGCCCAAAAATAATCCCAACCTTTCTTCTTGACCCACCACTGTATGTATGCTTTTTTATGGCCTTGCGGCTGCGTATAACAGCTGGGTGTTTTTTTTTGTCGAGGAGGAGGTGGTTTGTATGTCTATGTTTGTTTGGTTGATGTATTTGCATCGCAAGTTGTGTTTTAGCTAACTTAGGTCCTGTTTACATGACGCTTTCGGGTGAAAACGCAAAACTTTAGTTGCATTTTGGCTGTCCGTTTACACGAGAACGGCACTTGCAATGATTGAAAATGGAACAATACAGCAACACACACAGAGTGTAAAGATTTGAAAATGCCCCCGTCTCCATCTCCATGTAGACGGGAAAAAAGCAACAATTTGAAAACGGGCATGCGCACTAAGATTGCAGTCAACTGTTTTCACTTGCTGTAGTAGTCCCGTTTTTTTTATTGAGCTGTGAAAAGTGTCAGTACCCATGTGCGTGTTTTAGTTCATCACAAAATTTGGCCTACTGAGCTGGCATGCATGCTACAGCGTTTTTGGTGTTTCCTGCGGTCTCCTATGCACAGAGATTGTTTTCAAAACGTTGCCATCTGCACAGTGAACTATTTGTAAACGGGAACTGAAAATGAAACAGAACATTGTCGTGTAAATGAGGCCTTCGGTCCCATTTTTGATGTGATCTAGAGCCAGCTCTGGCTCTAGATCACAGGAATAGGAATATTTGAAATGATTGGGAGCCAGGGCGCTTTTTTCATGTTTTGACTTTTAACTTCAGAGATGCTCAAAACTCAATAATATAAAACTCAGAAAAAATGACCCCCATTATCTCAACCAAATGCTGTACTTTGATCTGGATCCCGCCATTCTTTTTCTGAAACTGATAAATAAAAATCGCCGGTTTTCATAGTGGTGAAATTGAAACAGCCACTGTTTCCTTACAAATATAGAAAAGGACAAGCACCATCTTGTCGCTCAAGCAATGTACTTTCAGGAGTATTTCAATGGATTTGTGCATCTTCATTCCTTTTGTAAATCTTGAAGAATGCAACACATAGAGTAGCTCATATTTCAGGTACAAAAATCAAATACTTAACTATACTTCTTTCCCTCTTTCTCTCCCTCAGAGGGACCAGAGTATGAGTACAGTGGCAGTGATGAAGAAGAGGATGAGGTAACAGAGGAGGAAGGAGAATCCAGGTAATAGGCATGAGTGAAGTTGTAGAAATTGATTATGAAATAGTTTGGAAAGACAGGAATTACTGCTGGTAACATTAAGCAAAAGAGCTTCCTCTACATAGGTGTTCCTTAAATACAACGTGTAGCTAATGAATTACAATGGGGCATGCATGTGTGTCCACGAACGGACACACTAGCCTCCCTTTTGCTTTCCCTTGACGTCAAACAGCAGATGGCACTAAGAGCCAGTCACTTTCACCACAAATGAGCTTTTAGTGTTTGTCTATGTGTAATTGTGCCCACCACTGTCTTGAGTGAATTAACAGCCTTTTTGTTTTTCTTTTTTTTTTCTTTATTGCCAAGTGTATATCAGTACGCTACATCAGTTACTATCTCTTACACTGTTTCCCTCTGCTCATCTGTCAGCTCCATTGTGAACGTTCCTGGTGAGTGGACGTTAAGAAGGGAGTTTCTCCGTTTGCAGACAGAAGATCGTGAAGGGGGCAGCGAGGGAGGCCATGGAGCAGGCGGGGCTCAACAAAGACAGCAGGTCTATTTCTCCTTCCTACATAAACTTTTCAAAATGAAAATGGGGTCATCCGTATTTATTTTATTAAAATATAGCACAAGGTGTTTAGGCTAGTATGTGGAATCTGTGTATTTTCTTTATGTAATTGATGAATTATTTCAGTCATTTTAGTTGCTAACGATTGTCTTAGTTGTAAGAATTTGTTGTTTCTTCTGTTATTTATGACAGTAAACTAAACATTTTGTGCCTTTTGATCAGACAAATTAGGTAGGCATCCACAAAATCTTGGTCCTGTTTGAAGATAGTATAGATCTAGATCTGAATTCTAGAATTCTTGAAAAAGTATTCATTACCATTGATAATTAGGGATAAATTTAACACATCTTTTACTCGTCACTATTTAGTTACGGAGTATTTCAATTTGATCACATCAAATGAAAGGGAATCGCATCTAAGGGGGCGAGGGTAAGCAGTGTCTTACAGTCTTGTTAATTTAAAATTTTAATCATACAAGAAAATTAGTCACTACAAAATGTTCTTTCTGAGCTTTAATCTTATTTCTCACTCAGCATTTCACTTTTCATCTTTTTATAGTTTAATATGTAACTGGCTCCTATCAGTTGAAACAGACCGTAATTCTGTTTTGCAGATTGAAAAGCAAAATTAACTCAGTATATTTAACCTCTTAACAAAAGGCTTCTGAGTGTGAAAAGCTTCCTGTGTTGTTGTCATAATTTCATTTGAACAGTAAACATATTACAAATCATGTCCTGGCATTACAGCAACAGAGGCAGCAGTTGGCAGAACAGGAAAGATACAAGCAGCAGCTACTGGCTGACAGACAAAAGAGGATCCAACACCAGCATGAGCAACGGCAGAAGTTAGAAGATGTAAGTAACCAGCATGTACATATGTACATATTAGCTGCATATTCACTGTATGTTGGTTAAAATGCTGCTGGAAAAGCAGCATTTCAGAAGAGAACATTTTCACTTTTAACAAGTCCCTTTTTGTGAGAAACCACTTGGTTGTCATATTTCTTCTACTAAGTCTAATACCGCCCATGCTAAATGCTCTCACAGTGCCTTCAACACTAGAAAACATGCAACAGTTCCACCTACGTGTCACAATAATGGTCTAACTGTAGTTTAATGGCAGTTTGTACTTCTTGCTTTTCGATGTTCACTGGGAATTATTCAAATATTATAAGTGAATACCCCCATCCCAAGACCGTACTACACGCATGTTACCCGAAGTGCGACATCAGTCATTGTGTTATTTATAAGCACTGGCAAAAGAGAAAATACGTATTTTCAGACAAAGTAATAATTGGCCGAACTTTTCGAATATTTAGAACTTTTAGAATATTTGAATATTCAAGAATCATGACCCATCCCAAGGGGACATACTGGTGGTTTGGTTTGTGTACATATGGTTGTAATTAATGGCACTGTGTGCTGTCTCCAGCAGCGGAGACGCCAGCTGACAGATTGTGCCCCTCAGTGGGCGGAGCTTCAAGAGGTCTTGGTCGGGGAGGAAACTGATGTCTATGACAACCGAATGTTCGTGGAGGAGCAATGCAGGAGGGGTGACAGGAGACAGGTAAAAAATTCTACTGTTTCTGGTTTTGTATTAGAAGTGAATTTGTGGTGATCTGAGGACCTGACAAATGTAGGCACTCCTAATTTAGCTCGCATTTGGTCTTCCACTGGCCACCAGAAACAAATTGCTCTCTAGCTCATAAATTATCAATTATGGTCATCAGCTATCTTCTGAGTGTCAGTGGACACTTTGGGATTGGTGAAGTAGTGTAATGTTATAGTACAAATATTTAGTGATGCAGCTTTACCAGGTTATTTTTTGTCTTTCTGGAATGTCTTTGTATTAGTATGATTGTGTGCACTATCCATTACCTTTTGTTTTATTAATACACTTTATAAAACATGATGCCAAGTGTGGGTAAGAAAAAGCCTGTTATACTGTGTCAGTACGATGTCTCACCATTGGACCACAGCTTTCCTGTCCAATAACACTTTTAGTTCTAGATTGTTTGGTATGTGTAGTTGATATAAGTCACATAATGCGTATATTTATCAAAAACCCGGGTTGCCTGTCAGTTGGAACACCCAGTGGCAGATGAGTGTGTGAAACACGGCTTTTTGTCTTGCGTGTATAAGTCTATATGAATATTTGATGCTGCACTGAGATAACACATTAACTTGTTTTCCTCAGACTGAGAATGGAGGTGTGTTTGATGTGCACTGCTGATGGAAGTGGTTGCACTTATCATCCAGACCTTAAAAAAATTCTTTCTTTGACATGGCAAGCCAGAAGAGAGGGGTTTTTTTTTGTTTGTTTGTTTGTTTTTTTTAAGGGTAAACCTGTAGATTTTACAATTATGAACAATAGAAAGGGAAAATGTCTGATGGAAAGTGACCTTTCAAAAACAACTTTAATCTTATCATAATATAAGAAACAGGGCCCTTCCCCTAATTTCTTTTTTCATGGAACAAGACATGCAGTCTGTCGGTGGAAATAAATCTTGAAAAATTAAAAAAATTGGTGGTCCATTTACAGTTTTGGACATTGACACATTTTTGGTAATTTTGCCTTTATACACCACGGATTTGCAAAAAGCGATCAAGATGTGTTTGAAGTGTAGACTTTAATTTGAGGGAATGCTCAACAGTATTCTATTAACCATTTAGGAATTACAGCCAAACCACTGGCAACACTCAATAACAGGAAACCACATGAGAACAGATTCAAGAACATCTAAAAAAAAATGCCTGCCCAGTTATGGAAAAAGATTGTCTGGACAGATGAAATCCAGATGTACCAGAATCATTAGAAGAGAAAAGTCTGGAGAAATAAGGGAACAATACCTGAAGCGTACCACATTATCAGTCAAACATGGTGGAGGCAGTGTTATGGCATGGGTATGTATCGTTGCCAGAGAAACTGGATCAATGGTGTTTATTGATGATGGGTATATTCAGCCGAATGCTTCAAAACTGACGCTGACAGACATAAATAAGAAAATACACTGATTCCACTGACGCTTTACAGTGCAGATGGATACTGAACAAAAACATACCACGAAAGCAACACAACAGAAATGGGATATTCTTCATTGTCCAAGTCAATCACCTGGTCAACTTAAGAGCAGCTATTCAATCAATCAAGTTTAATTTGTATAGCCCAAAATCACAAATAACAATTTTGTCTGGCTTTACAATCTGTACATAGCAATAACCTCTACATTCAGACCCTCGAACCGGGTAAGGAAAAACTCCGAAAACCCTAGACAGGGAAAAAGAAGAAACCTCAGGAAGAACCACAGAGGAAGGATCGCTCGCCCCTGGACGGGTAGATGTGCAATAGATATCACAAGTACAAAGCACAACAATATGACAGTCATTACAGTCTATGGATACAGTATGGATTCAGTTACTGAAGACAAAACTTAAGGCAGAAAGACCTACAAACAAGCAGCAACTGAAGGCACCTGAAGGGAGAATCCTGGTAAAGCATGTCAAGAGAGGAAACTCAGTATTGGATGTGGTGATATCTATGAGTTCCAGACATCAGGTGGTCTGTCAAATGATGTTAATCATATATTTAAAATATTTCTTGTATTTATAATTATGTTAATTTTTCCTGTTACTTTTGAGCTTCTGCAAATGGGGCATCTGTGTAAAAGTTGGCTGTAATTCCTAAATCAGGGGTGTCAAACTCATTTTAGCTCAGGGGCCAAAATCTATTCCCAAGTGGGCCGGACCGGTAAAATCATGGCATGATGACTTAAAAATAACGACAACTTCAGATTGTTTCCTTTGTTTTAGTTTGGTCCAAAATAGTACAAGTACATTCTGAAAATATACACATCACAAATAATCCTCTTGACAAAACACTTCAAATTAGTTGAAAATTCTGAGGAAAAAATTGGTGCAATTTCAAGAACACAATGCCTCAGTGTTTGGAACTTAGGCTTCATCTCAGTGTATCTACAAAGGCATACAACTTTAAGTCACAGCCTATCCTGGGATTGAACAAAATACAAACAACTCTTCTAGGTATCAAATACCTCATTTGTCATTTCCACATCTTAATCCTGAGCTAACTCACCACACCATACAAACTGAGGTAGAAGCTATTCAAAAGGGTTGAGTTACTCCCTGCCTTGTAGGCTACACTATTTATTGATAGAAAAATAAAAGCTGTGCAATGCATGAACAATTTCAGCAAACCAAACTTGAACTGAAGTGAACTGACATTGTTACAGTAAATCACACACTGTTCACTTTCTTTAAATCTCCACAGAAGACTTTCATTTACACAGAATTATATCAGGGTGCATTGTCTCATACAGCATTTTAAGTGGGGTTACCCACTGTTTATTGTACTCCTGAAACCTGGCATCTTTTAGCTTTCACCAGTAGATCAATATCAGGCGTCACATCCTGAGTGGCAGCCAATTTCAGGATGTCATTCATGTGCTTGTACGTGAGCCTTGAGCGTAGCTTTGTCTTATTGATGCTCGTTACATAGAAAACTTGCTCACAAAGATATGTGGTTCCAAACATGCACAACACTTTTTAGCAAGGGCTGTCAAGTTGGGGTAACCTGGAAAGGGATACTGATAAAATGTGTCCAAGCCAACTGTGGCAAATTTGCCCTTCAAATCTGAGTCCCACTGCAAGTCTATTATTTCAAGTTGGATGTTGACAGGCAGATAAGAGGCATTCACGGTGAATGGCGAGCAAAAAACTTTGAAGTCTTTCTCCAGTTCACCAAAAATCTGAAAGCATTGCTCAAACTCCTGCAACAATCCCATTATTTTATCCTTTGAACCGCATCATGTCTGCGGCATGCTGGGTCGCGCACACATCTTTCAGACAAGGAAAGTGAGCAGCATCCCCACCCGCGAGTTGTGTCTCCCACAATGGCAGCTTCAACTTGATCGCACATATGCTGTCATAATAATGCGTGACAACTTTGTTGCGCCCTTGCAGCATTTTGTTCAAGTTATACGAGTGCTCTGTAACATCCACCATAAATGCAAGGTCCTGCATCCATTCTGTGGACTGAAATTCTAACACTGGTTTGCCCTTTTTTTCCATGAACTGTTCAATTTCCTCTCGTAAATCAAAGAAACGCCTCAGCACAGCACCTCAGCTTTACCATCTTACATCGGTGTGGTATGGAAGGCCATAGTTGTGGTCTTTCTCTCTGAGAAGGCTGTCAAACTGACGGTGATTCAGGCCTCTGGATTGGATGAAATTAACAGTTCGGACGACCACCTCCATGACGTTATCCATCTTTGATGACGTGCGACACAATGCCTCCTGATGCAAAATAGAGTGAAAAGTCCAAAAAATCATGTCCTCCATTCGCAGTCTGCACTTTCTCTCTGAATTTTGTCACATCTGCTTTTTTCCTGATCATTGATGGCGCACCATCTGTAGCCAGGCTGAGAGCGTGGGACCGGTCCACTACGACCCTGTCCAGCGCTCCGACGAGGGCGGTGAAAATATCAGCTGCTGTTGTGGTATCCGTCATTGGCACGAACTCCTCGATGATGGTCAAAGTGTCATCAACTCCGCGGATGAAAATGGCCAGTTGCACAACATCAACTGAAAACGCAATAAATTACTTTACTTTACGCTTCAATTGGCTGTTCAAATCTGCCGAAAGATCAGAAATCCTGTCTGCAACTGTGTTTCTTGTCAGGCTGATATTTGCAAAAGCCTGACGCTTTTCAGGGCACACAATCTCTGCAGCCTTCAGCATGCATGTCTTCACAAATTCATCCTCACTAAATGGTTTTGAAGCAAGTGTAATATCATTAGCAATAAGGTAGCTGGCTTTCACTGCAGCATCACTGATTTCTCGGCTACGAGTAATCACAGACTGCTGTTTCTTCAGACCCGCCAACAATTCATTCACCTTCTCTTATTTCTGTTGTCCTTGCAAATTCTTGTATTTTTTTGGCATGAAGAGTGTCATAGTGGCGCAGAAGGTTATTCTTTCATTGAAAAATTGCAGCTCATTTTTATACTTCGCAAAATCTTCTCGCGGGCCGGATTAAACCTGTTCAGGCCCACGGGCCGTAAGTTTGACACCCCTGTCCTAAATGGTTATTGCAATACTCTTGTGATGTCCCTCACAAGTTTCAGAACAAATCTGCGTGAAATGAAATATCACGTCCCTGCAGTGTGCCAACAGTGTGTACGAGTATGCATGAAGCATATCCGTCAATTCTAGTCACATTCGATACAAAGCTCTTTCTTCTATTTCATTTTTTGTTCATTAATTTTAAAAAATGCGTAATGAATACATCCCACGTGCCAGTGTGTTTCAGTAGGTGTATATTAACACCAAGGAGCAGGCTAGCGACTGTGATTTCTTCACATAGAAGACACTGTATTTCATTGCTATTAATATCTGCCTAGTTATGCCTAGAAAAGAGAGATATCTGTATGTATTATTAGATTCTGATTGCATGGATTTCCTCC
>KV751330.1:8358795-8368899 GCA_001698575.1 Mola mola | reverse complement strand
CCATCTGATGCTTCATTGAGCTTTGATGCATCCACATTTAATTGCGAGACAGGTTCAGTAGGTGTGTGATGTGATGTCTTCTATCTTGTCAGAAAGAACTTGTCTGAGTGCAGCGGTTCAAATCATTTCACTCACTGATTTATCTGGCCAACATTACACACGGATGTTTCAGGGCTGTGTTGGTGGCTTACAGAGAAATGCATGGTTTCAGTGCCCATACTGCACACGGAAAATGAATGTTCAAAGGGTGTAGTTGCACAAATGTGTATGGTCTACCTGACTGTGGTAGAGTGAGTGAGTGTATGCAGGGAGAGGCTACTGTCCCTTATGACCCTCAAGCAGATAAGTGGGTATAGTAAGGAGATGGTTGATTTGCTGTGTCATCGGACCTGCAATTAGAACAAGATTTTTAGAGGTCCCATTACTGTGAACGGACAACGCTGCACCATATACATAGTTTAAGGGGCTAGGGCTGATGTGAATGGGGTTGGAGTCTGTAAAAACACCCTACACTGACTGATTATTGCTTTTATAATGCAGAATTGCTGCTTCTTTTCTTATATAAAATGAACTCTTGAATCTCAGATCCCTAATTTTTAATCAAGTTTGGAGCAAAGACGATTAGTCATGCAGCCATGCTCATTCTCAAAAATTAGTGTGCCAACATCCAAAACTTATATAGTGAATTGTTGAACATTAGCATTTTAGTTTCGTGAGCACGTTGGCATTCTTGTGTAAGCATTTAGCCGGAGGCACTCTTGTTATAAGGATCTGATACACCACCATTAGTGCATGTTTGTTACTTGCTTGCTGATATGCAATCAGTGGTTTGTAAAATAACTTTGGGCTGTACTTACCCTGCTAAACTTACTGGAAACTGATATCTTGTGCTATTGTTCTTTGTAATTCTACATCAAACTGCTGTATGAATGCTCTACTTGAACTCTACTGTTTAAGGTCACTTAAGTCGTTGTCAGTAACGTCAACATTTAAGCTTTGTCATCCACTTAGGCTGCTATTTAACCTTAAGCTTGGTTGAATGTGACCCTTCAGAAGGTTGATGAATGCAATCTTAAGTCAATGGTGCCACCACTGCAAATATTTGCAGAATACATTTGATTAAACACTGTTAGTATTGAAATATCATCTTTGCACTATTTGTACATGAGAACATTTTCAGGACACATTTAAAAAGAGGTCATAATGAAATATTTACATTTGAGGGTGTTGGCTAAGAGCTCCATGCCATCTTGCACATTCTGAATATTTTAGCTTCCACCTCCCAGAATTCTACTCAAGACCTTAGTATACCCTAATTAAAGTAAGTCTCTTTGTGTGTGTGTGTGTGTGTGTGTGTGTGTGTGTGTGTTTTTGTGCATGTGTGTCTCCAACAGGACCACGCATACAGTCAGCGGAGTGCCGATGTGTCAGAATCAGTAAGGCCTTTGGACTCCACTGCAGAGCAGGTAACAGACCTTCCCTCTCTAGTTTGATTTTTACTTTCTTATGATTTTTGCCACCATTTTCATTCAAGAGCAGGCAAGTAGAATGTCTTCAAAAATAATTATAGAGTGTGGAGTTTTCTTAATGCTACTGATGGTCAGAATACAATATATACAGTATATTGGAAATTTAAAGATGGCGGTTTTTAATTCTGTATCTGTGTGGAACCCTAATAAAGAGACTCAAAAGTGAGATCTTGAAATCTCTTGAGCCAATCTTTATCACAGCATGCTGTCACTGTTGTTTTAAACCCCCTGCCCTTTCCCCCTGTCTGCAGATCCCAGCATGCCTTCACTCTCTCCTCTCCTCATTTCTTTCCTCTCGTCTTTCATTTCTAGCATCTCTCTATTAATTTGTCTCGCTCTTTAATTTTTTTTTCCTCTCCAAAATGTTACCATCTAATCTCGGTCGGGCTATCTGACACATAAATTCAAAGATTTCTCTTTTTGTTTTTACAGTTCTTCACTTCTTCTTATAACTGCCTCTCCAAGTCCTACATTTCGTTGTTATTCTGTCCAGTATTACTCATGTTCTGTTGTTGCCTGGTCTAAGGTATGGCACACTGAGAGTTGCTCTTGATTTTTACTCTATAACCTGCGGAAAAATTAAAGAAATGGTAAAGCGCTGAGGGAAGTCTTTGTTTTGGCTAATTTTATTGCTCCAGCACCTTGCAAAACCACACAGATGGCATGAATTTATTTTATGTAATTATTTATTCATTTAAAGTTTTTTGGCTGATTTTGGCACTCCAATGCGATAATTCTAGTTGACTAATAGCCTAACATATATGTTGTATTGTTAAATGAGTTTTGTTTCCATTTAAGATGTCTTGTCTAATTGTTGACATACCCTGGTGACTTTGGATTTGTAGAAAAAGACAAAAGCCCCAAAATTTATGAGCTAACTTATAGATAACGTTCATCTAAAAAAACCCCAAAAAAACAGGTAAAAATGTACTGTGCATAGTTTGAGTTACAGCTAACATTGTCAGTTTTTGTCATAATTTTTTCCTTTTTTGGGGTTAGCCATGTAGTGTTTTGTAATGTTGATGTGAAAATCAGCCTGGTTTCCAAGAACCACAAATGATGATCTCCAAAGTGCTCTTAATGAATGCTTTAATGAGTTACTTGGGTATGTGGACTATTCTGACAGGGTGGTTTACACTCTGTAGCAACATTCATAGAAATCCCATGTCATTTAGTTGGCATATGACATCCATGTTAAGGTCTGATCTATAAGGGTTTTTTATGTACGTTTTTCTGGTGTGGCATGTTTTTCATAGCTCTGAGCGTTTCTTCAGGGGTCAGAGTAGAGGTGATGAATTACGGTCCTGCATACTTTATGTATGCAGAAAGTTTTGGCATACGTACAGTCTTGGTCATTCTTCATATAATGTACACAAAATATACTGTACTGTCCTGCATTCGTGTATTTTTTGCTTTAGATGGCTAGCCTCGAGGCTGATTTAACTAAAGGCGTTACTGTGTATATTCACATAATAATACCTGGAAAAGTAAGATATTTTTTGACCCAAGTAAATATGTTAAATGATAGTTAATTCGTTTTAAATGATAGGTTTAAAATTTATTTGTGCTTGTGGTGCATTTCCTCTGGTAAAAAATTTTTGCTTCAAATGACATTCTCAGGTTAGCGAGCCAGCTCCAGTAAGACCGATGCCTATTTTATGAATGTCTGTGATTAACATTAAATATGTGAGTCAAAACAGTTGCTTCTGTCGCTTCAAATGTGTGTCACAATAAGCTTGATGATCCAGTGTATGCTTCATGTTTTCTTGTCAGGTTTTTACAGAATCTGGGAGTGTCTATTTTGTAAATACTTAAATTAAATTTTAATTTTAATAATTTTTTGCTATATAATTATTTTATATCCAGATTAAGTCATAAATTAACTGAATTGTTTATCAGAAACGTATATACTGTAATTGCTACATTTTGATTCATATATCCAAAGTGATTTTCCTCCCATTCCATGTATATTTGCTATTTTAGAATGTTTTTAGTCAATGAAAATGAAAAAATTGTAACTACAGTTATTAAGTAGATTCAGTTAATCTTATTAATAATGGTTAAAACCAAATGGAAATTTGCTGTTGGTGTGCTTTAAAATGCTGCATATGTTATTTCATTTAGACACTCTCCAGGCTTTGTCAGTGTCTATTTGTGCTTTTCATGTTTGCTACATAGAGAGCAGTGTCTCCAAACCAGCTGCTTCAGCACAAGGCCCCACTCTGCCAGCCTCTGGCTCAGAATCAGCAGCCATCAGTGGGAAGGAGATCCCACCGCACACTACCCAAAGACCAAACGCAGCTCTTGTCACTGCAGCACGACCACAGACACAGGGAGAGAGAGCGGCAGAGGCAGAGAGAAAAGTCTGTGGCAGCTGTCCAGAAGCTAACAGCTAATAGTGGGAGCACAGCTGCTGCTGCTGCTGCCGCTGCCGCTGCTGCTGCTTCCTCGCCTAGTCACCCTGCAAACAGCCAGCACTCAGTGGTAAACCCTGCTTTCCTCAGCTGTCTGACAGCCTTTATCACCTCTATGTCCAACATCCCTCTGTCTGTCTCGCTCTCTCTGTCGCATTAAGCTTGATGAAAGTGAGGACACTCTCATTTATGATATCTTCCTGTAGTTTTTCTTTCTCAACTTCTGGTTTCTTTACTTCATCTTTATCTTAGTTAGCTGACCTATTTCAGCTGAAAGTCTGGACGAAGTGTGTCAAATATCAGGGAGAATGCGGAAGGAGGCCAAAAGTCAGTAGGACAGCATTCAGCATTTTCAAATAGCCAAAACATGAACGCAGACCTGTTTATTTTTATTTATTCTTTACCCTTGTCTCCTGGACTCTCTAAAGAACTAAGTAAGTCAAAAAGAGGGGCCTCCAACTGTGCACATCACATATGACTTGCTTTCATTTTATATGTTTGAATATGTGACAGCTAAATTAAAGCTAGCTGGTGTATCTATTAGGAACCCATTTAATTTGAACTTTATTTTTCTCTGTCTTTCTTTGTCTTTATTTTATGATTGATGTTTCATTTTGGGAAAAAAAATCAATATGATGTTTAAACACTATATTCATGTTGAATCCATCATGCCATCAATTTTTGTGAATATATTTAATAGGTAGCAGAGGAAATTGAATGTATGTATCATCATATATTTTTTTTTCTTAGAATGGCAAGATTTCTGGAACTCATTTTGGGGCACAAGTCCTGACATTTGTGCATGTCACACACACCTAATTCTAACAAATCGAGTAAAGTATATTGCAAAAAAGGATCTTTCATAGTCTGGCTTGTGTTTCATGTTTTAGATGGACTTTCAAGAATCAAATATAGCCAGGCTGCTTTTGTCTGCTGGTATGCCAACTCAAGTGCACTCTAGGCTGGGGTCAGGGAGCAGCTCGAGTCCTTGCACTCCAGCCATGCAAAGAGCCGACTTCAGTCAGGTATACACAGTTGTTTCGCATAACCCATGCCCATTCATTTTTAGCAATTTCTATTTAATCAGTTCTAATTTTTCTCTGTTTTCTCTGTCATTTTAGTAATCTTTGTAATGTGCCCTAAATATTTAAAATTTACAGTAAAAAATGACCATGTAAAGTTTTAATTTTCCTAGAATGCAAATCTGCGGTCCAGTCGAGATGCCCCTCACAGCAGCTCCATGTCAGATATGGCTACTTTTCTCCATTTTGCCCCGTGTCCTCGATTGATGATGTATTCTGGGACTCTGTCGAGACACCACCTAAGGTAACAACTGCTGGATGACACACTCGATTATGTGCCAGCAGATTTGTTGACTTGTATAGATGAAACAAAAATTGAACAAATTTTTACTTTGCTCTCTTGGCTGCAACCAAGAAATAGAAAGTTTTTATTTTCCTGAGTGAAGAATGTAGCCTGCATCACATGAGGTTGGCATGAGGTGTTTTTTGTGTGCCGACCATCCTGTCTTCTGGTTACAGCAAGCAAAGGAAGTGGTGAACAAAACATGTGGTTGTGTGATTTTGCTTTGGGGAAAGGGTGTGTGTGTATGTTTCTGTGTGGGGAGAGGGGCTTTATTTCAAGACTTGTTATAAAGTGCTGCGAACAAAACAAAAACACAGCACTCACTCTATGTCTATTGCGGTCTGGCTAGTATTGCTGCTCCCCCACTAGGTATTTTACAAATAGACTATGCTGTTAGGGTTATTTACCAACAGAACACCATATGGAGTTAATAGAACAACTAATAACTACTAAAGAAAGAAGAGGGGAGCCTAATAAAGCTGTCTGTTTTCATTTTGTGATGATATTGAACTAGCATGGGGCCATATGGAGCTGGTAGAACACTTCATAACTCACTGTTCTTTCTCTGTGATTGCAATCTGGTAACTGGAGCTGCTTTAAAACACAGGGGTGTTCGCTTTTGAGGGCGTCCACCACAATAGAGTTTAACTATAATGTACTGTAGCGAAGCCATGCATTTCATGATTTTCATGATTAACAGTCTAAATTAAAATCATCTCAGATCTAGTTGATGGCTCCTTATTGGCAGAGTGAAAGTTGCTTTAATGCTCAGTAAGCATGGATGCTATGTGCATGATAGTCACATGTGTGCTATTGCAGTAGGCAGGAAACAACAGACACTGCCTGTGTGAGCAGCCAGAATGTGGATGTGGGCAACTTGTCAGAAGGATGATAGGTATTCCCACAGCTCACTTCCTGCTCTGCTGGGTGTGTCTTCCTCTCTGTAACTGGGTCATGTAACCCAGAAGATGAGAGGTCAAAAAGGCACCAGCTGTTTGGTAGCACTGAGAAAATAGGAGGATTGAAGTTTAAAAAAAAAAAACATCCAGTTTAAAAGACACTGCTTTTCACGTCTTAAAAGAGATAGTTCATGTCTCATTTGTAAGAGTGGCATTGATGAGTAACTTTAGAAGTATCTTTGCTTTAAGTAATATTTTAATATTTTACAATAGAGACAATTTGGAGTTGTTGGAGTTTAAAGAAGCATCTCTGAATAGCAAAGTCAAATGACTCAATATATCCTCAGTAATAAATGTTGCATGTTTGGAGATTGTATTGCCCTGTACACCCTTTCAGGCAGATAGCAAGTTGTTGCACATAAACGTTTCAGAACTGCAGAAACCTTCCTATAATTAGCTGAAACCCTCCTTGCTTGACTAGACATGACATCCTTGTAAAGAATTTTAAACATGAAATGTGAAGTAAGCATTCAGGACCACCAAGAAACCACGACTTTAGTGTTTTTTACCAACCATATTTCTTCAAGTCTGCTAAATTAACTCTGCTTTTTCCCTCTGACTTGTGTAAATTCCAGGTCCCAGAATGCACAACCTCAAAGTTATACTGCAGAGAACTGGGGTTGGGACACAAGAGGGCTGCTTCAAGGTAGAACACAATTGTACTATATGCACACCAAACACACAAATAAAACAAAGATGTTTCGTTTATGAAGGTCAGCCTGTATTTGTCTGCACATTAGCAAATGGTTTTATTGTCACTGAAAGTTATAAATTCCAGAATTTAGCATTTTCCTCAAAAGCTTTATTAATGAATATTGTACATTGCCAGTTAATTAAAAATCCATATCTAATATAATAGAAGTCGCTACTTGGATAAGAATTTTCACCTGACTCTGGTCAGCCTCTTCCTACAAAGCACCAAATAATACACAAAATGCTCTGAAAATGTATTTGCCCACCTGATTTTTTTATTTTTTGTGTGTTATTCACACTATTCACATGTTTCAGACCAACAAACAAATTATAATAATATACAGACAACCCAAGAAACATGAAATATACTTACAGAGGCCTATTTGTTGTGTGCACAGCTTTTGAGACTATTTAAATGCCATACAGAACAAAAGAACAGATGCAAAACAAAATTACTGAAATATATCGATCTAGAAAGGGTTACAAATCTATTCCTAAGGCTCTTGGACCACAAATCAAGAACACTTGGAACAGTGGCAAACCTTCCCAGGAGTGGCTGGACCACCAAATTCCTCCAAGAGCACGTCAACGACTCATCTTGGAGGTCACAAACAAAGCCTTACAAATGTCTAAAGCACTTCAGGCCTCACTTGGCTCAGTTAACATTAATGTTTGTGATTCCACAATAAGAAAGACTACTCAATAAAGAATTTCAAGATTTAAAGTAGTGCTGACCAAAAGGAAAGCTTGTCTCACATTTACCAAAGAAAAACATCTTGATGACCCTGAATACTTTTGGCATAGTACTCTGTGAACTGATGAGTCAAAACATTTTGGAAGACATGGGTATGGGTTCAGTTGTACTGTATCTGGCATTAAGCTAACACAGTGTCATCATATCAGGAATCAAACATGGAGGTAGTGTGATGGTCTTGGGCTTACTTACTACTTCAGGACCTGGATATCTGCTCTCTAACAGAACAGAACAGAACCTTACTCTACCACCGGATGAAACCATGGTCTCCTTTGATGTCACTTCTCTTTTCACATGCATACCGACCAGTGAGGCAGTAGAGACAGTTAGGAAACGCCTACGACAAGACAGCTCCCTAGATACCAGAACTAACCTCAACCCTGACCAAATTTGCAACCTTCTGCACCTTTGCCTTTCCACGACATACTTCAAATACGATGAAGTTTTTTACAGACAGAAACACGGCTGTGCCATGGGTTCTCCAGTGTCTCCTATCGTGGCTAACCTCTACATGGAGGAAGTGGAGGACAGGGCCCTGAACTCCTTCACAGGAACAGCTCCCAGCCACTGGTTCAGATATGTGGATGACACATGGGTCAAAATCAAAACCCAAGAATTGGAGGCTTTCACTCGACACATAAATGCGGTGGACAAGAACATCAAGTTTACCAGGGAGGATACGAGAGATAACAGTTTGCCCTTCCTGGATTGTGCGGTGTCTCTTGGTAAAGATGGTAACCTCAGCATCGAGGTCTACAGGAAGCCCACACACACAGACCAGTACCTGTTGTTTGACTCCCACCACCCACTGGAGCACAAACTGGGGGTAATCCGGACACTACATGACCGGGCCCAGAAGGTTCCCTCCAGCACAGAGGGAAAACAAAAGGAATTGAAACACATCAAGACAGTGCTCCAGACATGCGGCTACCCTAAGTGGACCTTTGTCAAATCGTCCAAAAGGCGCCACAAAGAACCACCTGAGGCAGAAAGGGAAAAACGGAAGAACGTAGTTATCCCATATGTGGCAGGTCTATCAGAAAAATTCAGAAGAATCTTCCAAAAACACAAAATTCCAGTCAATTTCAAACCGGGCCAGACCTTAAGACAGCGACTGGTCCACCCCAAGGATAAAACACCCAGGCATAAGCTCAGCAATGTTGTGTATGCCGTTCAATGCACAGAGGAGTGCTCTGACCTTTATATAGGTGAAACCAAACAGCCCCTCCACAGACGCATGGCACAACACAGGAGAGCCACCTCATCGGGACAGGACTCAGCTGTACATCTGCATCTTAAGGAGAAAGATCACTCCTTTGAGGACTCCAATGTCCACGTTCTGGACAGAGAGGACAGATGGTTTGAGAGAGGAGTAAAAGAGGCCATCTATGTCCACTTGGAGAAACCCTCTCTAAACAGGGGTGGTGGACTAAGACACCATTTGTCTGCTACCTACAATGCTGTCTTGGGAGCCCTGCCCAGGCGGTTTAACCCCCACACACACCTGGAGGCCATGTGAACCCAAGGTGTCACACGGAACCAAGGGTGAGGGGCAAACACTCTCGAGTGATTCACACCCGGGCTCTTGTGACCTTAACGACTCACACGATGCCTAGCCAGACGACCGCAGACGAGGCTGTTGTTTTCTAAACACGTCCTCCTTGTTGGTGATCGTCTCACCAACAAAGAGGCTGTTGGTTTCAAAACACGTCCTCGTTGTTGGTGATTGGTGATTGTCTCTACCCACTCGGGGTTAAATACCTGGGTTTCCCACACTGAACCTCAGAACTGAAGAAGCCTTTCGGATGAGAGGCGAAACGTCTTCAAACAAGATAAGAAGTCCAGTTGCTTCCTACTAAACACTCCGAGATCTCTAACAGAAATGATAAAAGAGCATATCAGCTTATCAGCGCATGATGTAGAGTTCCAGCATAGTTTGATTTTGCAAATGGGCAGTGATTCAAAGCATACAGGCCATATCACAGCTTAAAAAAATGAAATGAAATGTTTTGGAGTGGAGAGATCCTAATTTGAACCCTTAGGTGGCAAATCTAAACAATCAGTTCATGCTTGAAAACCCTCCATTGTGCCTGCAGTAAAACAAGTTTGCAGCAAAGACTGGACCAAAATTCTCCCAAAAGACTCCGCAGAAGTTATTGCAAACTTTTAATTGCAGTTATTGCTGCCAACAGTGGGCCAATTATATTTTCACATGGGTGATATACAGTTTTAAATAAATCTTTATCTTCATTTAATGTAACGATTATTTGAAAACTATATTTTGTGTTTACTCATGTTTTTGGTATTCTTTATCAGAATTCGTTTGAAGATCTGAAACATAAAAATATATTAAAATTAAAGAAACAGCACTGTAGCTACTGGCTGGGGGA
>KV751330.1:8332681-8358273 GCA_001698575.1 Mola mola | reverse complement strand
AAACATAATGAAACATGTAGGAGCCAAAAAATCTTTGCAGCCTAGACACAGTGCGTCTGTCTGTCCTTAAGTTGGAATGAAGGGACACCAAATGTGTTATGGTTACAATGTTACATGGCCATAACTATTTCAATGGAAGGTTATTTATTTTTCTAACTTCAGTGAATTTGAGGGCTCATTCTACAATTCAGCACCCTGGCATGCACAATTACGGAACAGTCAGCCATGGGTCTATTTGTTTCTAGACACAGTGCGTCTGTCTGTCCTTAAGTTGGAATGAAGGGACACCAAATGTGTTATGGTTACAATGTTACATGGCCATAACTATTTCAATGGAAGGTTATTTATTTTTCTAACTTCAGTGAATTTGAGGGCTCATTCTACAATTCAGCACCCTGGCATGCACAATTACGGAACAGTCAGCCATGGGTCTATTTGTTTCGCTTGGATGACTATTTTCAATTAGATAAAACTAGCAGCGTAGAAGTTGGGTTACTGCATTGGCAGCGTGAAGGATGTACTCCAAATTAGAATTTATGGAAGTGTATAATGTTGATCAAAAACCAATCTCCATCTGTGTTACTATGTATGTGTTTTATTTCTCCATCTAGTGGCAGTCCAGTGTCTGTGGCAGGTAAGGGTGGACGAGCTGAGTCTCATGGAGTCTCCCCCACCAGCAGCAACCCCCAAGGTATGTGCCACTTTAACTCTGCTCCACAGTGCCTGTTGCATGGCCAATAAAAATTAAACCCAAAACCCCTAGTCACAGACAGACAGTGGCTAATTCTGACATCTACTGTTTTTTTAAATGCTGACTTTGAGGATGTTATCATGTAAAAGTTGATTTTGTTGTGATCAGTTGTGCAATCAGTTTGTTGCTGTCTGCTACAAGTGTAAACTCAGTTGTTGATTTCGCCCAAAGTTGGCCCTGATGTTAACTAATCCTGCATGTGTACGTAGTGTCGTAGCATGTGAAGTGTAAAACTAAATCATTGGTGTGTCAGCTTAGCCTGCATAGCCCAGAAAACACAGCCAGCACACATGCTCATGCCATTCACACTCAAATCAATACCCACATTAACACCAGATCCAAAGCTGCAAGAGGCCCAGGGCAGACCTAATATCAGGTACATACTCATAGCATCAAGTAGTAAACTAGCACAACACAGAGTAATGAGTTTGAATCTTAACTTCCCCAACTGTGGGTCTAGAAAGACAGACAGAAATCTATTTAAAAGGTCTGCTTGTGTATCTGTGTTTGTATGTCTGTGTGCATCATGGAAGCTGCTGTTGCATCGACTTGGAGAGATACAAGGGGGGATGATGGAGAGACGGTTTAGTATTTCAAAGTTTCCCTCTGTGCATAGTTGAGAGGAAACAACTTTCGATGCCTCCCACTCAGTTTGGCTGCTGGCCTCAAACTTCTTTGGAGCCATAGATCAGAGATTTTCCTAGAGACTCAAACAGTTTTAGTGTAAGGGTAATTTGCAGCGTTGATATACAGTATATAATTTACATATGGATTGATACACCAGTGCAAAAATAAGAGTAATAACACTGAAGCAAACTGGTAAACACTGGTGAAGTAAGTGTCTCTTAAAATTAAGGCTGTATTTGTTTTGGTCTGTTTAACCAGGGGAGATGGTGTTTCTTTTGAATGATTTTTTTGGCTTCTTAATGGAGTTTGACTGATTTGGATTAATCTGGCCGATATAATACCGATACCAAATTATTCATTCACTATCTCACTACATCCCTGCGATAATTTGACTCTCAGAAAAGAGAAGGGATACATTTTTACAAAAATACATAATCAATATTTTTAGGATAACAATGGATCGGGGGGTGTTTTACCTTGTCTCCTAAAGTTTGTAATGTGCTGCCAAACTTTGTGAAACATTTAGCAGCTAAAAAGCAGGATTTTTTGAGAGTGGCCTCATTTGTCTGTGGTATTTATACCTCTCAGCACTTAATCTGTTAGGGGTCCAGTGGTTTGCTCAACACCTCCCTGTTGTTGTTTTCACACTGCATAACTGCTACAACTGTGAATGTGTGTGTGAATTGAAGGCTACTTTAAGCTGGAGAGTCCTCAACTACAGCGTCTACAGCGTCTACAGCAACACCAGCATTTACAAGAAAACGTAACCAGTGGACACTCACAAGTAAATAAAGAATGGTTTTCCTAGACATTTTAGTAGCTCTGACCAAATTCTTTTGATATGCCATAAATGTCTCATTCTCTTACAATGAGGAGCATTGTCATCTGACAAAATGTGCACACAAATACCAGCATTTACCTTCTACATTACATGTAAAATGTAGTTGTGTGTAATCATCTTAATCTGGATCACATTAAACACAAGTCTACACACTTTGATCTTCTGATTTATTTGACCTCATGTGCTCATATTGCTCCTCATTTCCATCCTGCAGGGTGTAAGATCTGCTCTAGGTCGGCTTTACAAGGCCACAGAATATTCTTCTTCTAGTGACGAGGTCGGTAGTAGTGATGATGAAGAGAGAAACAGGTGAGATTAACATAAGAATCACTTTTTTTTTTTTTTTTTTTTTTTTAAAGCTTCTCCTACAGTATTTACTTACACCTTGCATTTCATCCAGTCTTTCCTTTTAATCCATAAAACTGAATATCCGGATGACAAGGGCAAAAAGTTCTTTCAGTATTACCAAACAACACAGCAATGAAACAAAAATGACCAAGTGAACAATGTGGTGTACGAAATATGAAATCAGTATTGAAAATCAGTAAGCAGTGGAGGAAAGTATGCTTCATCTGAATTCTACTGACTATTAATAATGTGTCTATGTGGAACACTAAAGCAATTTAAAACAGTGCTTATGATAGAAGAACTGCATATGTAGATTTAGGGTTCATTGGTACCTCTGTACTTTGAAAATCATTTTAGGATTAGCTAAATAAGTAATTTGTTTTCATTTTATTTACCATCAATGATTGTTAGAATGATGTGTAAGTAATGAATGAATTTGTGTCTGCTTATGATGAGAATAAATAAACTAAAGTGTTAATTAATTTTGCCAAATTTTTCCTATGATTAGATTTGCCCCAGTCAGTTAATCAGCCTTGGTTTGATGGCCATTGATCTTGAGGATGTACAAACTGATCTTCTAGCTAATAAATGCATTGGCTGCAGTTAAGGCTCAGGTCTGAAATGTTGAATTGTCTCTGTGTTTCAAGGTCTGGCCTGTCCAATGGTAGGGGGAAATACTACAGAGGAATACCTGATGGCATCGTACTACAACCTCACCACAATCTTAACCAGGTACTTATTACATGCACACACACAAACACTGCTGCCATATCTCCCAAACTCCTCTGTAGTTTTATGTTTAACAGCTAGATGGTGCAATATCCTCACTGTTATCCAGGAGTTAGGATGATAAACTCCACATCCACTCTGTTCTGCTGCTAGAGACTCTAAAGACCCAAAGCCACCCTGATGACAGCAACAAGTGTGTGGTGCTCCACCATTCACATAAGTCTCATTCCTTGGTTTCTTTTGTGCAGATGTCTCGGATAAGTTCAGATGATACCTACCTGCTACCAGACCTGCTGCAGAAAACATCCTCCTCCTCCAGCCCCACCCACAATGCACTTGGGCAGCAGCACATTTCACGTGAACTCAGCTACTCACAGTCACCCACAACCCCTCGATCCCCCACACACCAGGAACTACATGTGAGTATGTTTTCTAGTGAGGTTAAAAAGTAACTTTTTAAATATTATATCTTGGCAATAGTTAGCATCTTAATAATAATTATCAATTCGATATATAAGAACAAAATCTTCATACTATTTCTAAACATTGTTTCTAAGCATTTCAAAATATTGTATATACAGTATCGAAGTGGGTTTTTCCAGTTGTATTTATTACTTTAATCCACTAGGGGGAAGTGGTGGCACAGATTAGGTGCAGTTTTTGTTAGTGATGTCTGAATTGTGCTTCAGTAATATCGACTTTCTTTTACCATTAATGTGCTAAGAAGCATTTTCAGAAAAAAGGTCTAATAATAAGTAATATGTAAAATGTGTTTCTGAAAACGTCGGTCTAGAATTAGGCAATGAAGTAAAAAAAGGGGGTTGTACTAATGTGTTGTAGTGGCTTACATATCATCAGTTAGTAGAGTCTGATTACACCTGTACTCGTGCTGACATCGGTAAAAATATTACATACCAGCACTGCATAATTTTCAGCATAATGACAAAATAAAGAAAAGTAGCAACCTGTTGCACCAATCTAATTGGCTGTCTTGGGGCTGCTACTAACTAGTAGATGCTGCTAGCTCTCTCCACCTGCACCTCATATATGTCTGTTCATTTGGGTTTTAAAAAATGAGAGGTGGGCTCATACGGGTCAAGCCAGAAACCTATCCAACCTTAGGCGTTCTTGGTGTTTCTTCTGAAGGCAACTGGACTTCTTGTAGTTTCTTGAAGATGTTTCGCCTCTCATCCAAGAGGCTTCTTGGCTTCGTGAATTTCTCTAAATGGGAGCATGATTAGACATACTGTATTTGCTAGAGCTAATGAAACATAAGCTTGCAGTCTCATGTTTTTATTATTTATGTTTTTCACCAGGCTGTCTGTAGTCCTACTGGTAAAAACACCTCCACCTCATCTTCGTCCTCCTTCCTTTCCTTCATCGATCCAAGATTGATCCCCATGTCATCACCCCCAAACAGCCCCAGTACGTATAATTATACACATTCACACATATGATATCCGACATACAAATTGTACTTCATGTATGCTTGCACAAAACAAAGTTAAGTAATTAACCTGTGAGATATTCAGGAAAGAGCATAGTTTTACTGTCGGATGCTAAAGACTTATCTTGACTGTGCGTTGTTTTTTTGTCCTGATGTAGCAGGTAGTAAGGGTGAGCCAATCAAGAGAGAGAACCACAGGAAGGGCTCTATAGTGAATGTGAACCCAACCAACATTCGACCACAGAGCGATACTCCAGAGATCCGCAAGTACAAGAAGAAATTTAACACAGAGGTTCTCTGTGCGGGACTATGGGGTTTGTTGTTTTCACATTACTTGTTTTATACAGTTTTTTTGCACACAGTATCGTGCAAAAATGTAGGGCCACCACTAGCTTTGTTTTTTTAATGATCATCCATATTTATATCTCAGTCTCTCCACTATGATACAACCAGAAAATTCAGGAAATATGTACACAAAATAAAAGACATAATTAACCGAACAAAATGGCTTCGATGGGAAAAGGTTGTCACGCCATAATACACTTTTTTATTGACCTTCATTCCAAACTTCGTTAGCTTAAGTGTAGCTTGGCCTTTTCATCCTGTTCCCCTTCTGAAAAAGTGGTTACTTGGCTGTAGCCCTTTTGTAGAAGTGTAGCAGCTTCTGGAGAAGGTCAACAAGGTATCCAGATAAAGCTGCCTGATGCCAAGTCCTTACTGGGCAACTTGCAACACTCTCTCAAAGAAGAGACAACAAGAAAATTTTTTTTTTTTTTACATTTTCTTGGCTTTCTACTCATTTTTTTCTTATTTGACCTCTCCTGATTCTTCACAGTTTTTGATAACAGCTCGAATACCACATCTTGAATATCCAGTTTGTTTTCTGATTTCCCTCGAAGAGATGGCTTGCTGATTAAAAATCATGTTGGTTTTTTTTCTCAAATTCTGTGATCTTTAGCAATTTGAATGGATTGATGTGATTGAGAGAGAGTCTTATTATATTTGCAGGCTTCAAATTAGTTAAACTTGTACCAGATTTGTACTGTATGCATTGCTCAACATAAAACTCTAGGAAATGGAGCTCAAACAATAAATAAGATGCTTTTAACATGTCTTGATTAAACCTTGTGCAATATACAAGAGGATGAGTGCAGTAAATCTCATTTTAACTGCGCAGCAGGGTTCAAGACATGCTGAGTGTGAAGAGAGCTCACACTAAATACTTATAGGCAGGAAAAGTTATTGACTGATAATTAGTATGTATGACATGTCAAGTTTGTGGCAAGATGTAAAGTTTTGTGTATCTTTTTTATTTTGTTTTGTTTTTGGTGAAACAAGCCAAGAAAAAGTGAGACAAGGAAAGACTTAATTTCACTTGACAGGATTACCAGGTTATGGGAAGACAAGCGTAAGTTACAACGCTTGTTGATTAAGGACAGTGGAAACAGCAACATTAGAAAATGTTGGAATATTGGTACTATGTTTTGCAGAGAAATTTCATGTATATGTCTGTGTTTTCTGTGTGTAGGTGTGAATCTGCTGGTTGGGACAGAGAATGGCCTGTGGCTGCTGGATAGAAGTGGTCAGGGTAAAGTCTACTCCCTCATCAGCAGGAGAAGGTTTCAGCAAATGGAGGTGCTAGAGGGACTCAACGTGCTGATCACTATAACAGGTACATGTACTGCAATTTCAAGTGCACAAAAAACACTTACACTGTTGAGTTTAGCTGCAGAAAGACAAAGTTCTCTGAATGTAACCTTCTTTTCACCATTAACTGTTATTGATGTGCTCCACAGCAAAGTATTTCAACATGCCAGATACTCCAGGGCATTATAGTACTAAATACTGATTAGCTACAACATTAAAAGTCATTTTTAAAAGTTGAAGTGAATAGCATTGATCACAACACAACGGTGCAATGTTCTGCTGGGAAACCCTTCATCCTGGCATTTACATGGGTAGCACTAGACACAATCCTTCAAACTGCCATGCAGACCAAGCACATCCCTGATAACAATGGTCCCCCCAGCAGGACGCTAAATGCCGCCACTCCACAAAACATGAGCATGTTCACCCATGGACATGCGTGAAAAATTGCCCTTCATAGAGGCCCCATGGTGGATCAGGCTTCGGTGTTACCTGTCAAGACAAAAACACATGATCTCTGAGGGGTACCTGTGGTGTCTATCACTGGGGTGTTGGCTACAGATCCTTTTTTGATTACTGTTGGTTACGAAGTGAGGCCTTCATGGATTGTACTTGCTCCAGCATATCCAATCAAATTGAGATCTAGTAAATATGGGGGCCTTGTCAACCCTTTGAGCTCTTTATCACATGTCCTGAATAGTTTTTGTGGTGTGGCAGGGCACATTGTCCTAATGGGAGTACTACTGCCATGAGGGAGTGCTGTTGCTTTGAGCAGGTTTACCTTGTCTAAAACAGGTTTAGGGTAAGTTTCATGGATTGTTTAAGATTCACAACAATGCCAGGAAGAAAGGTTTTCCACTAGAACATTGCACTGCAGCAAGATGATCGATGTAATTAATTTCAACTGCCAGTGGTTTTAATGTGCGGCTGTAACAGAATGAACCGTGTCTGCAGGTAAAAAGAACAAGCTCCGTCTGTACTACCTGTCGTGGTTAAGGAATAAAATTCTACACAATGACCCAGAAGTGGAGAAGAGACAAGGCTGGACGTCTGTTGGTGACTTGGAGGGCTGCGTGCACTATAAAGTTGGTAAGTAGACACTACTTAGGGCACACTGAATCATACAAACTAGAAAAAGGACTGTTGATAGAGATTTTTGAGACCTGACTCCACAGAGATAGTGTAATCACATTCATATGGTCTTCATCTTGTTCCTTCAGTCCGTTATGAGAAGATCAAGTTCTTAGTGATTGCCCTGAAGAACGCTGTGGAAGTTTACGCCTGGGCCCCAAAACCATACCACAAGTTCATGGCCTTCAAGGTTAGTAACATTCTAAACGATGTACTGTAACGTTGTCATTGTGAACTAATCAATTTTTGAGTTGATGTATAATGTATTGTAACCAACATATTCTCTCAATACTACAGTACAAGTCAAACTGTTGTTTTTTTTATCACATGCAGGGCTCTAGAGGTAGTGGTGATCATGTCATTTGTCATCAGTGAAATGTCAGAAATCTTAGATGGATAGCCATAAAATTGGGGATAGACCTTCATTGTTCCAAGACTTAAAGCACATGAGCCGTTAACTCTAACCATGACCAGTAAAGTAAAGCAGTCTGTCCAAATATCGCTATACAGAGGATAACAACCCATGCAACTAATATCCTAATCCATTGAGGCATTTCTTTCTTACTTGCACGACAGCTAACAGGTTATCAATACTGTCCTCTTTTATCTTGCTGTTCGGTTTCTAAGGTGAAACAAAGACACGTACTGAAAATCTAATGGGGTCACTTACAGAGTCAGCAACATCCAGGCTATGAGAGTCAAACACAGATTCTCAGCAGGGTTGTGTCCCATTTTTCTGTTTCCATTGTGGCCTGCGCTACTTTTTCTCCCACACTACATAATTAAATCTATCTATCTTAGGTTGTCCATTTTTAGGTAATGGCTCTTCAGATGATCAAACTCAATTTATGATGAACAATTCCAGTTCCAGCTGGATTATTGACATCATGGTTTGTCTAGAAACTGTGTCAATAAAGGGAATATTTAAATTGTATGTGTTTTTTTGTTTCTGCAGTCATTCAGATCTCTGCCTCAAAAACCATTATCTGTTGACCTGACAGTGGAGGAAGGACAGAGGTTAAAGGTCATCTATGGCTCTTTGTCTGGGTTTCACGCCATTGATGTCGACTCTGGAACGCCTTACGACCTGTACCTGCCTACACATGTAAGAGTCAAATTCATGTTTCTTTACATGTGTGTTAAGAATAACCTGAATGATCAGCACTCTGTCAACACACTTATAAGCTTTGTAAAAACAGCATTAGTGAATCAATCTGAATATACACATTAATATATTAATATATTCATTAATATGCACATTAATATTAAATATACACATTCTTTGCTCCACATACCCCAAATCAACATTCAGGTCATTGAACTGCATCTGTGTCCCTGCAGAGCACCCTAGCCACTCCTGGAGGTTGTCTTAACACCAGCAAAATTTTCATGTAATTAGATATTACAGCCATTGACCCCAGGCATTTAATGGTGGTAAGGTCACATAGCTGCTGTAAGAGTTCTAATTCCTTTTGCATTTCAAATTTCCTTAAAATTTGTTGAAAATATTTTGTATAAGAGACTATATAAATAAGTGGATTTTTCAACTACTCAGATGTTCGTTATAACTTGCTCACTTCTTAAAGTAAACTAATTTCCTTCACATGTTATGCCCCGCCTTCCAGTAGGACATATATCGCAATATGTGATGAGACAATAAAACATGTTTTTTCATTATTACTTAAATAATTATAACTAACCCTGCAATGCCTTGCAATATGTGTAGATCAAGAGATGTTGTGATATATTGCATATATAATGTCCATATAGATGGTGTCTTTGTGATGAGAATGCTATAGGGGGTGTTACAAGAGAAAAGAAAGTAGAGATATTTCTGATGACTTCTGTATTTTCTACCTGAGTTTAACTGTGTCTTTTTTGTCCATCAGCTGTTATTTCTCTATGCAACCTTAAGTCAGTCATTGCTCTCCTGTGTTTTTCCAGTTTTCATCTTTCTACCTCCCTCCACTTCCCTCCCACTCAATCATTAGCTCATAGTGACGCTTTTCTTCCTCTCTTACATTCCTCTCTTATTTTTCTCTTCACACTGTCATGATGGGAATTCTTCATTAACTTACTTTTTCAATTATCCCCTCATTTATTTTTTTGTTTTTGTTATATTTCTCTCTGTCTCTCTCTCTCTCCATTTAGTCCGTGGGCATGTAGAGTTGACAGCAGAATACTGTGACTCATGTTCCCATTTCTATTCAGATGTTTCATCCCTTACATGGCGTTTGAACTTTGGTTTAAAACTGTAGAAACTGATCCAGTGAAGCCGGGTTCAAAAGATGCTGATGGTTTGAGGTCTGTCATCTGTTTCTGTTATGGAACTAGTCCAGAGAAAGTTCTAATTCCCAAACAAAGTATTTTCAGCTAAGTGTTTCAATTTTTCAATTGTAATTTTTACAGCAAAAATTCTTGATTAGGTTTAGAGGAAGATTGTGGTTTAGTTTAAATTTACAGGTCAATGTTGGAAAAGCAAAAGCATTTGTAATTACTGAAAAATAAATTACTAGTGTTTGAGGGATGCAAGTAGTGAAACAACTCGGTGCAAGTTAGTTTTTAGGAAGTTCCATTAGCAACTCCTTGTTAGTATGCTACCTTCTGGGTAACAGGCACAAAGAGCCCAGCGAATCAGTAGGGGTGGCAGTCATTATTGATCAATGACACAGTAGCTACAATATGTACACCAGTAATTACTAGTATGAGAGTTGCCAAAAACCAGTTATAGTGTGATTTCTTGGCACTGCTCATTTAGTCTGGGGAGTAGAAAGTTATTGTATTCAAATGTAGACTGCATTTGGTGTCTTAACATGCCATGAAATTCCACAGAAGTACACCGTGTGTTGATAGTATTTGTGGTTTATTTGAATTTGCTTTTAAGCTGAAAACTTAGAGTGACTTATGGAAGTCTGTAAGAGTGCAGTTTTTTCCACCTTCAGACAGGCTGAGCTACAGAATTTGAATTTAAATGCGAACAAATCGCCCACTCCTGTTACAACTAGATATGGAGCAGGTCACAGGTTTGTTTACTCTCTGTTTTCTCTGTTAGTCTGTTAGCATGTAAAGCTCACTGTATCCTCCAGTCACTCATATTCACATTCAGATTTTGACAAATCTTATTCAATATGTTTTTTAACAAGAAGAAGAGGTTCTGCTGTTTGGTATATTCGGACCAGACTCCTTAACGTTCAGAGACTGTATATGGTGTTGGGTGGGTGGAACAGGCAACGAGTTCCTCTGCTTTGTTTAACAATTTCTTTAAAGAATTGCTTAATTTTTTCTCTAATTTTGTGAAATTATAGTGTTTTGCAAGTTTGAAGTTTGGAGGCAATGTAACATGTGAGCAGTATTTTTCAGCTGACTAAATGTGTATTAATATGCTTATATCTCTGAAAGTTAGGTGTTTATTTTATTGTTTTTTTTTTATTCTTTATCACTAGAGTCTCTATTTCCATATTTGTGGAGCTCGGGGGTTAGAGCGGTCATCCAGCTATCGTAGGATCAGCGGTTTTCATCCCCTGTCCCTGAGCAGTGCCGACTGTATGAGTGTGTGAGTTTGCGTGACTGGTTAGCACTCCTGATGAGAATGGCATCCTATGAGAAAGTCCCAGCCACCAGCGTGGCTTGTTGTGTGTTGTGTAGCACTTCATTGGTCAAAACTGACAAGAAAAGCTCTTTATAAATGTATTTAAATTAACTAAATTTCATTTAATTTCACTGTTTGTTTTCTTTTTTTTTTTTTTTACTTCCCCATTAAGGCTGTGTCATTCTTGTTGTCATGCTCTCTCACAGTCACACACTCTCTGCACCAGCCACTGATTTCTATGCTACTTTCTCTATGCATCGGGGAGTTGGAGCCAAAGAAGTAGGGAGACATAGGAAAAGAGAGTAAAAGCTCTATAAATACATCCTTCCTGTCCTCCTTTTTTCATGATCATTAATTGCACGTGTCCTGACCTACTCTTGCTTGAAAATTTTTTTTTTTTTTTTTCCCCCCCCCCACACTACTCCTCTGGTATATTAAACGAGTGAGCACACGGTTGCTTACTACACCGGTGCCTCATACAGCGCTGCTGCTATGATATTATTTTAGCTCTCCAGCCTTTTTTCAATTTTTCTTTCAGCACACTTAATCACTAACATAGAGCAGAGCTCCAGAGCACCTTTAAGTGCTTTTAAACCCATCTTTGACACACCCTTACCCTGGGGTACTGTTGAGGACACTTTTCACTCCTGGGATTCCTTTGTAGCTTTTATCTGTGGTCTGACACACACAGTCACTGAGACCACATTCACTTTTGACAACAGTATGACAGTACTTTGGTGTCTTTAAATGCAGTTAACCAATTCATTCGCCTCAGCTACACACACTCAGCCTCTTAAAGGAACACACACACAAGCTCCTTCCAGTTTTGCTGAGGACTATGTAACAATGCTGATTCCAAGGCAGAGGATTAAGATTGCGTTGCGTCTTTGGATGCCTGTTCTGATGCTCAGGATTGTGGTGGCTCAGCCTCTGGTAATGTATGAATCAAACTAAACTCCAATCATACACTTTCTCTTCCTTGTGTGTTTTCCGCTTCTTTTAATGTGAGCTGTTGTTGCATGATATGATGATTTCTGATGTGACCGGTTACAGAAATGATTCAGGTGTGTTTAAGAGTTTCTGAATTTATTTGAAATGTTATGCTGAAATGTTTCGAAAATTGGTAGGTATACGTTTCTGAACTGGAGAGGGGAATATTTCTGAATTGGATACATTAACATAATTCTTCCGGTGTGGATAAAGTTGGATAAATGTTTCTGAAGCATCTCCAATCTGATTAGAAAATTCTCAATTTATACAGTGTTTGCACGGTGAAATCTGTAATGTTGAGTTTTGCAGACCTACTTTAGAATTTTAATTACCTGCTGCATGATTCCCTCATTTCGACGATAAAACTTCTTTCTATTCAGAAAATCCCCTCCGTGCCCTTCTTAGGTGTTATTGTATTTTTCTCTTAGTAACACTGACAGTTTTTGACATTCTCTGTAGTTTTTTGCTTTTCTGCATTCTCATGTTATGTACAGAAGTGTCCAAACAAAGTGTTGTTATGTTTTGTTATAGATCCAGGGTTCCATTCATCCCCATGCCATCATCATTTTGCCAAACAGTGCTGGAACAGAGGTTCTGGTTTGCTATGAAGATGAGGGCGTCTACATTGACACCTACGGCCGCATCACCAAGGATACGGTGCTGCAGTGGGGAGAGATGCCTGCATCAGTTGGTAAGTTTCACACAAACACAGTCACACCTCTATCTCTGTGAGACACAATGTATTCCAGAGCCTCTAACCTAAACCTTAACCATCACAACTAAATGCCTAGCCCTAACCAACTAACCAACCCAACTTGAAAAAATCATTGAAGTTTCACTCATTCAAAATGATTGCGGTTTACAAGCAAGATAAAGCAAAACATGACACAACTTAGAAAATTAGTTTAGGTTATTGCGGTTTTAAATACTGATATTTAGAATATCATTTCTTTGGATCAAACTTTAAACTTAGTATTGATAAGGGATGCACCGATTTAAAAGCATAGTGTCAGTATCGGCCATTGCTATGGCTGATAAGTATCAGTGTACTGGCAAATACGTTGGTATTTACCAATAGCAGTGACTGATAATAATCTTTTGTGTCATTAATTTTGCAAGACCCACTCGCCTGTTAAAGACCCTTAACATGTTCATGTAGTGTTTTCATGTACTAAAACACACATAATGACTGAGCTAAGGAGGAAATGTCATGTCTGAGGATTTTTGATATTGTTCTGTAATCCACCAAAGGGTCTTCTAATTGGAAAACCTAAAGAATTGATGCTGACAACTTGCAGGGATGGGACTTGACGTTATAAAAGTTCAGTAATTTCTCATGTTATTTCTCTTTTTAAACAAAGGGGGTATCGATATACGCATACTGTAAGTGATTGGACAAACTTTATTTTAAATTATGGAATTGGTATTGGCCCAGAATCTCGATGTTAGTGCATCCTTAGTTATGAAAGTCATTAATGTGGCTTCCTGTCTGACTTACTGATTCTAGATCAGCACTGAACATACCCTGAACCAGATTCTATGAAGAAATATTTAGGACAGGGTTGGCTAAAAATAAGATGGTATTCCCTCTATGTGTCCTGTAATCTCATTATTCTAACAGAATATTTACACACAAATTAATTTCCCTACGGGGATTAATAAAGTCATCTCTATCTCTGTCTATCTCTATCTATCAACTTTCCTCTTTCCTATAGGCTCAAATCTAAAATGTATCTCCTTATGTCGATATTTCTAATCGTGTGTGTGTGTGTGTGTGTGTGTGTGTGTGTGTGTGTGTGTCTTTGTCTTTGTCTTTGTCTCCAGCCTACCTTCAGTCTAACCAGGTGATGGGTTGGGGGAAAAAGGCCATCGAGCTGAGGTCAGCTACCACGGGGAATCTGGAAGGCGTTTTCATGCACAAAAAAGCCCAGAAACTCAAGTTCCTGTGTGAAAGGAATGACAAGGTAGTTCAACTCTCTAATCGATGTACTTCTGGAACAAAAAATTTCATACATTTCATATGTATAGAGATATTTAAAGCAAAATAACTTTAACAGACCAGTTTGAAAATAATTTTGCCAAAAAGGGACATTTCTTAGATTTTCTTTGACCTTTAAGCCTTTTAGCCTTTTTTCTTTTCGCCTTTCTCAGGAAATAGAGTTGTTTTTTTCATGTGACTAAAGTTTTATGTTGATGATGACAAACAAAATTTTATCTATTGAAGAAGAACTTGAGATGTGTCTGAACACTTGAGAATTAGTCTCATAGCTGGATCTTTGTTAAAGCAAAGTGACATGGTAAAAACATACTCACAGTGATGCAATTTGTCCACAGTATACTAGTATATATATTGCCTCGGTGCAGACAGGAGGCAGCAGTCAGATTTACTTCATGACTCTAGGACAGAACTCACTGTTCAGCTGGTAACTACTGGACCTGCTATTCTGGGATTAACTGCTGGTGTCTGCCTTCATCTGTCTGGATTTGTGTGGTGATGCCTTTTTATTTTTGGGCTTACTGATTCCCGTCTCCATGGAATCATCACTGCCTTCTTCCCGAATCCATCGCTCTGTCTTTTCAAGCATAAACATGCATGGATTCACAGGTAGATTATTCCTCCAGCTGCAGTAAACAAAAAGATTGAATACTGAGTTCTCACTCCCTTGGCTGCACGAGTGGCTGACTTGTGGTAGAGGCAAAACTGGTTTTGCGTGATTCAGTTAAATGTGCGGCGATTGCTCATGAACTCCAGATCATTGGTCCGCGTCTGGCCCCAACATCCTGTTCCTCCTCTCAGCCGTCACCACTGGAGACTGCAGCAGTCCATTCACTTTGTTCCAAATCTCTGTTGAATCACAATGACGCCTCACTAGAAGACACTTCATTTTTCTGGCCGTGGTGCAGTACTGGATCAGCTCCTTCCTTTTCATCTGATGAAGTCAGTGGTTAATTCTTATCAGCATAGAGGAGGTTTGTTTGGTTTGTTTAAATGATTGAAACTGGAAGAGCACAAGTGCTTAATCGAACTCCATATACATCTCAACATTTCAAAGACTGGGTTGGGGCCAAAGTGTGAACTAAGCAGGACAGCAACTCTGTCATCCCTTTCCATTCCATATTTTTTCACCCATTGCTCATGGTTTCAGTTGCTGTTCTCCAACATGTCAACATTATTATTTATGGAAGAATTTACTTTACTGCAAAGATATCAGTGAGCCCAAAAACTAGTCAGTTACTATATTAAAGCTTTTTTCCATTGCCTTCCATATACTATCAAATGTTATATTACAGAAAGAAGAGATTCCTTTTGTTGAGAGTAATTAACTATGTCACCATACACACCATAGGTTCAATCACTTACGTCAAGCTATGTTTATTATGTCCATGCAAAGTCAAAGATGTTTGGTTTTAACTATAGACTTTTCATGAGATGATGGAAGTCTACTTCAAAATGTGTTGAGTAGGTTTGAGCACCCCATCAGTCCCAATTTGAATATTAAGTTTGCCACAGATCATGTAATGTTAGTCTTACTATTTCATAATAAGGAACTTAAGAGAGCTGAACTTTACTAAGAATTTCAGCTAAAAGAAACATCTAGACTAGTAGAGATACAAAACAACTCCACAGTACGCATTTATTTTGTACAGCTTAGAATGTATATAGTTTTGTGGATGCATTGTTTTCTAAAAGATTTTATAGTTGACAAGCCATCTTTATCTATATATGTACAGAATGAAATGCTTATGAATGTGAAATTTCACCACAGAGCAGAATTCATCTTTCATCATTTCAGTCTTTGCTCAATGGCCACCTTGTAAATGTTCTCTGCAATATTTTAACTTTTGAGTGAAGGTTTTGGTTGCAATTGGGAACATATAAATCAACATTTTACCAATATTAAAGATATAAGAGAGCAGTATTTCATAACCCACGTAGAATGCATACCTGTCTTGGATGAGTCACTGATTCTTATTTTGTTGAGCTTGAATCTCAAAGCTGCAATGATCTGGGCTAAGAGACATTAACATGCCCTCTGTTGTATAGTGTTGGTTTTTTAAATGTTTTTTTTAATATTTTGGCATTTACATGATGAGCTTCAATAAGCAAGGACCAGAGCTAAAGGTTTTCATATATTGACTTCTTTGAAACTGACACAAAGCAAATACTGTATCATCCTTTAAAGGTATATTATTGTATTCTATATGAGAGATGCCAACTTGACCAACACATCAGTAACGTTGACACCTAAAAAATCAAAACAATAAATGCATTTAAATGTTATATTTATGTATGAGACAGTGCTATTTTTTTGTAAAAGTGAGGATATAACTGGATTTCACCTAAAAATGTGAATATTATTTCTGATCCCATTTTTCATTGGCTAACTTTTCCTTCATCGGATTCTGCTCTAACTGGTAATTTGGTTATGTTTTATGTAATGTTATTATTCTTGATATTATATTTACCATTGAATGTTGAGGCCATCAAAATTTGCACCAAATATTTTTTATTTAGTGATACTTCAATTGTAAGTTTTTATTACGGAATTGGAAGGAAATAATGCAGCTGGTTCTGTGATACTCCAGTGTTATTGCCAAGTTGTTTCCAAATATCGTACAGTATTTTTGTTAATGATACAGATATTATTACTTGTCAAGACAACGGGGCGGATAACCAGCTAATGCAGCTACAGCGCAGGAAATTACAGGACTGTAAATGGGATTAAAATGCATGATTAAAATTGGTCAGCTAACATAGGCAAAATATTTCAGAAGCAATCGAGCTATCCTAGTGAGCTAGTTTATTGTCAACATTGCTAGTTTAGTTCGTTTAGGTGTGCCATGGTCCCTACGAATAACAAAAAAATATTACAATACATTTTTAGCCCTTAAATGATTTGTGTTAATTTGACATTCATTTTTGATTTAAATACCCTGACATAAATGCATTTGGTCAGCTATGCTATGCTAGCTTGAGGTCAGCTGCTTTAACATGGATTTGGCCTGGTTCCTGAGCAAGAACTGGGCCATCGAATACCAGACGGGACAGGAAATGTAGATCAAGACAGTTTCTAAGCTACCACTGTGGCTCCAGCATCTGTAAAACTCTTAACTTACATCTACAGGGACATATTCACAGACATTTGACATTTGACATTTGGACATTTGACAGATTCAGAATACTTTATTTATCCCCTAAAGTAACAATTTCCCTCGGGGATAAATAAAGTATTCTGAATCTGAATCTGAATATACCATACACCATAACAACATAGAGTAGTTAGCTAGCTCTCCTACGCACAAGTTAGTTGCTCCATTTGATTCAATTTTTTCATGTTCCCGTTTTAAAGCAATTATATCTTAGCGCCACATTTTCATCTTTTTATGCAATATGTGAACGATTTTATGAGTTGAACTGTAACTTGATTATGATTCTTCCCAGTACAGATCGTTTTTTTTTTTTCTTCATTCTGCTCTAAGTAAAAACAAATCGGTTGTGCTTTAATGTTGTCGAGAGCCAGCGTCACACCTCATGACTTTATTTATCATCTACAGCCACAGGATAGAGGCACACTGAGGACGATGCTCTGTCTCTTTCCTCACTTTGTTGTCCTGTGCTAAATATTTTACTGCAGCTACTGCACTAATGAGAGAGAGAGAGATCAGTGTTCTCCCGCCCACACCCCCTACGAGTTAGGAAGATGGTAAATTCTGTTTGAGGCTTGTGGTGACTCACACCTCCACCTCAGCCACCAACTCTTTTTCCCTTGCTTTGTCAACCTGTCACTTCTTGCTGCTTTTTTTCCCTCTCCATCTCTGCCCATATACATCCCTCTTAGTCTAACATCTACAGTTCTCCAGCTCTTTGCTCACTTCATATTCTCTCTCACACTTTCTATTTTCTCTCAGTTTGTGTTTCATTGAGTTGTAACTGGGGCCCTGTTTCTGTCTTGTTTTTAAACTGCTACTCCTTTCAATCTTTAATCAGATATTTTTACATATTCCATCCATTTAGACCTCCTGAAAAGAGACCAAAGATTTGGCCCAAACCTTTTCCTCACTGTTTGATGAAGGGGCATGAAGCATGATGCAGAGAAATGTTAGTGGATTGGTGTCATTAGGGTTTCATGTATTGAACCAAGACTATGTAATTGCTGCCCAAAGTACTCCAAGTGGCATTGAAAGGATAAGAGTGAAAGCTAATGCAAGAGAAACAGGTAGTAAAGAGTCAATCAGTAAACTAACTCACTGATGTGCGACAATGCTGACCATTGTCACTATCTTGTGTTAGCAGACTGAAGGATACTTTGTAATATAATCATATACAATACCACTGTCAATAAACTATTGTTATACCAGGTAAAGAAAGACTGTAGAAACAAAATACGATATTGGATTAAATCAACTACATTTCAATTTAGATCATTTTAGAATAATCTTCTTTCTCTCTCTCAAAAGTTACCTAGTTATTCTCTGAAAGACGTCTCCTGCTATTCAATTCTAAAGGAATAACCGTGTTCATGCAATGTTTGAAAGTCGGAGTTTCCGAGTTGGGAAGTCATTCTTCCAACTTTGTTGTGTTCATGTGCTTTGTGGTGGTAAAGTGGGAACATCACGCTAGAACAAAAACGGGTTGTATTTCGATGCTAAGAGCATTTACGAGCAAGAGTCAATATGTGAAATAGTAAAAAAGTTTCTTATCAATCACCATTCACTTTTTCCCACTATGTTTATGCATTTATGACAAAATGAACGAGCTGGGTTGTTTTTCTGATATGAAAGGCCATTCATGTCAATTATCCTGGTGGGAAAGTCGATGTTCCAATTATTGCGATATTGCATGAAGGCAGCATGTGTATTTGTGCAGCAGGGTGTAATTGGAGTTGGTAAGCAGGACTTCAGTATATACGAGGAGAAAGGACAGAGTTCAGAGAGTGGAGGTGGCTTGAAATAGACAATTTAAAGGCCAAATATGAAAAAAATAAATAAATAAAATATATATATACAGTATATGATCGTGTTTATAGTGAGGGTGTGTAGGAGAGGGACAATGATTGTAAGGAGTAGCTGTTTTAGGCTCTGATTTGTAGGCTACTCTTGTTCCACTGGAGACTTGTCCAAATTCAGTCTTCCTGACAGCACTCATTAGTAAGCTCTATAGTGCAACAGAGCAGTACTGGGTGTTAGTGATGTTTGCCAATTAACAACAATCCCGTTGCTCACGTAGGCATTTTTTTAGTGTCCTCTGACACACCGGACAGTTGTATGTGTTTGTAAGTTCTAAAGTCTAAGGATAGGGATCTTTTGTTTTACTTTTTGCACTGGACCTGTGTTTGATGCATCATATACTGTACCCCTGCTGCTTTCAAACCACCCACTTGTGTTTCCATGAGACAGGGAGACAACAATAAATATGTTGAATGAAGTGATGTGTTGTTGTTTTTCATTTAAAGTTTGAACTGGTTTCACAGCTGTCAACACTGACTTAATCCAGTAATCGACTGAGACACTTCTGTCTGCCGAACACTGTTGTTATGACCATGAGTTGTTGTGAATTGGGTAGATAATGATGCATATTTTGTCTGTACATCCATTCGGGCCATTCTCGTGAATACATTACCTCAAGAACGCTTTGAGGGATTTTCTTCAAACTTTGCACAAATGTCCACTCTGACTCAAAGATAAACTAACTAGATTTTGGAGGTCATAGTTCAATGGTCAAGATCACTGCGGCCTTATTTGTGCCACACTTGCAAACGCAAAAAAAAGCCCACTCAGCTGGGTTTGATCGGTGGACTTCGACATTTGACCAGTTATCACAGTCATGTCTGCTGACTGATGATGCCCATTCATCGCCTGGTAGTAGAGAGAAGTAGGACTAATTGTACTTGTATGTAGTATCTTTATACTTTTTGAGTCAAACTCACACAGGCATTTCACTGTAGGTATCTACTCCATGTTCGGTCCGAGCAGCCAAGTTGTACTCAAGTCATTAAATAAGAAAAGGATATTTTGTGGAATGTTTTTGACCCCCATACACCAGGAAACGACAATTCACTGTTAGTGTTCTGGCCACGTTGGACTGGAGCGCTGGTCGACTAATGAGAAAATCTGTCGGTCAATCTGGTCGTGTGTTCGAGCTCGTCTCTCTCTCTTTCTCTCCACCTTTGTCCCTCTCCTTTCCAGGACACTCATCTCATGTATCCCCTGACGACTCACTGGCACCAGTTGCAGGTTTCCTGGCTCCTGTCTCACAATCTCAGATGAAGTTAGGTCACCGAGCCTCCAACCCTAACACATCAATAAGTCTTCTTCTCCTGAAGTCCGCTGAATGTATTATTTGTTTTCAGGTTACAACAAACACCCCCAGTCTGACACACTAACATCTGGTTGGTTTGCACTTTTGGTCAGTTCCACAGCACAGCAGCATCCAGGCAGTAACTCCACTAAAACCCCAAAACCTGGTCGGCTGATGTACACTGCTAATGCCGGCTAAATGAGACAGGTGAAGCTCTCGTTTACTCCAAAACTGCCCATTCCGTATAGCCCTAACACTGAATCCCTCCTGCCCTCCTCTCATCCCCACCTCCCCAGCCTCAGATTCCCTGCACACACACACGTCCCTGCCTGTGTTTGTGTGTAAATATGTGTGTCAGCTCCCCTGCTGTTAGGGAGCGTCCAGTGACCAAACCATGACCGGCAGCCACGCAGTCACACAGCAGCTTTGCACTTAGTGTTTGTATCAGTCACACTTCCTGTGGGATCAATACGTTGGTTGTTGTTGTTGTGATAGCCTGCTGGGGGCCAAGCAGACAGGTAAGAAGGGGAACACTGAGGTTTTCTTGGGTTTGAGCTGTGTTGAAGGTGCAACTGGGCCTGTCTGAGCCGCATGTGGACTGAATAGACTTGACAAATGTTGGCACTGGCGGCACACACATGAGCAGAGAAACACTCTGTGTCGTGGTTGATACGTAGCCCGCTGTCGGCATCGATGCTACACCTCGTTTTGATTGAGAAAAGTGAAGGTTATCGAATATTGTAATGCTGTAATTATGCAGGGCTATGCCGGTCCTGGCGCTGCCAGCAGTGTTGGACTGAACGTGGTGAAAGAGCCTGCTGTCAGAGAAAGGAGGACAGCTGGGATAATCTGTCAGGGGCTAAATTTGTATGATGTCCCCCTCTCTCCCTCTCTCTTTCTCTTTATCTATCTATCTAGAACATATTTTTCTGTGTCTCTTGATGCACAATCTATCCCTGGTTGCACACTGTTCACATCAAAGCTGCACACTGTTGCACCGGCAAATCTGTTTGGGAGTTTAAAGAGTAGAAGTGGGGGGGGGGGGAGATAAAAAAAGTGTGTCAGTTATATAGTCTGCAGGGAACAGGCAACACAAGACATAGCAGGCGAAGCTGAGTGGGTGGCAGAGTGTGGGGGGTGCTCACAGCATGTCTCTATGACGCTGGGCTTAGCCAACGAATTGCGGTTGGCGTGCGGCGAGATCAGGTGACCCACCGGGCTAAATCGGTTCTGCTTGCAGACAAGTTGAGGAGTTAGGAGAATTGGAGAGGCGGGGGTGGAGGGTTATGAGAGGTTTCAGAATGACGCCACTGAGGACATGCAAAATGGGCTCACTGCAAGGGAGGAATTCCTCTCTTCCAGCAAGAGTCCTCTTTTGTTCATGTAGGATTTTAAAATCATTTAGAGCCAACAATTAACAGAACATGAGAGAAAATGTTTACACAGTAACACAGAAATCTGAATTCCCCATCAGGATTATTTGCACAGATTCAATTAACAGAAAATGAATCCAACTATTGCCAGAGTTACCAACTTAAACTGATGCCTTCATATCCCTTTTTTTTTTAGCTTTGTTTTATTTGTTTTCAGCAGTGATCCAACTGCTGTTACCCAGATTTAGTTTATTTTGTTGAATTTGAATGTTTAAGGTCCAGATCATTATAATCTATTATTTTGAATCGAAGATTATAATCGATCTTGTGAATAATGATTAAAAAAAAAACATCGTTTTAAATGAGCATTCCTTTCATTGTATACTTATTCAAAATCTATATCACACGTGTAAAAGAGTAATTGCGCTCCTGAACCTAATAATTGTTTTAAATATTTGCAATAACTTGTAATGTGTCTTTTAGATCACTTTTTTCCCACTCTTCTTTGCAGAACTGTTTTAATTAAGCCACAGTAGTACTACCTACTTTTAGAGCCACGTGTAACTTGTTGCCACAGGATTCTGTCAGATTGTGGTCAGGACAAGACCATGAATGCTTTATGTCGGATATAATTGGGCCCAAGTCTTTTCTACTATTGACTCAGTCCACAGAACATTATGGTCATCAAGTTTCTTTTGACAAATGTGAGATGTGCTCATTGATTTTAACTGAGTCAAGTGAGGCAGCAGCTCTTTAGATGTTCCTCCGGGTTCTCGTAAACATGCTCCTGGAACGGTTTTGGTACGTCAGCCTCCACAGCTAAAAGTGTTTTCCATTAGTAAATAGCAGTTCTCACTGTGGCTCACTGGAGTCCCAGAGCCTTAGAAACGGCTCCATAGCCCTTTACAGACTGATGGAGTTTTAAGGATTTTGTTTCACATATATTTCTTTAGTGCACAGCATCATGTGCTGCTCTGTGAAACTGTTAACACAAATTCATATTACTGGAAAGGTTCTATTTAAGTGATGATTAGATTGAACAGAATGCGGCAAATGATAATAAACCTGTCAATTCATTAATTGGTAGATTTAGAAACTGTGGGGCCAGTTACTGTTCCACATACATTAGGATCAAGTTGAACAGACCTACTGATGATGGCCTTCATTCACACACACAAACTCATAGTCTCGTTGTTAGTTTGTGATTGTTTGGTCATTACTGGGTAAAATCAAACAGCTCCAAGCAGCTGCCACAGTGCAGAACTGCTCGGTGATGTACTTCTGTCTACTGTTCTGACTGTGGGTCCCTTTCACCACTTGTTGGTAAATAAGGCACATTATTTTAGGAGCCCATTGTTTCCTAAAATTACAAACCACTTAATGTAAGCCTGCGTAACTGTAGCGTGGCAGATTCCCGCAGTCAGTGCACGCAATTTCCACCGGAAAACGTATTACATACAGAGGCTAAATACTGAAATCATAGATGGAGATCATTCAGAGAAATGTTGCTTCTCCTACTGCTAAATTGAGCATAAAGGAATTTACACGAAGCATTTAAGGATTAAGATAAGGTAAGGAGGAAACCTGTCTATGCTGAACATGCAACACACAAACCACCCTTGTTTTAGGCTTCACTCACAGTCTGTTCCACCCGGTTAAATGGTTCTAAAATATTTTGCCTGGAGTTTACTAAATAAAGAGCTGAATAAAAAAAAAATATTGTTCACAACATGAAATATTAGTGAATCTATAATTATTCATCAGTTAAAATCCAGTGATTAGTGACGTGATTTAGGAAATTTTATCTCAGTGTCCACCTGTGCATATTGTTATGGTTTGGTTCATGATGGTGAATAAGCAGCACAATGACAACGTTGACTGTACACATTGACTGACTATATTCTGGCCACTAGATGCAAAGTCTCCTGCAGTGGCTAATTTTTTTTCCGTGCAGTAGATTTTGATGTCCGTTGTCAATGGAACAGGAAGCTGCAGGCTTAAAGTATGTGATGATTGCTTGCTGGTAGATTTTTGCAGGGTTCACTCAAGCAGTTCTGCTTCAAGAACGTGTCGCTGCTGTGTTAAATCTGTTCCCGGCCGAGAGCCGCCGCTTTGGCTTGGAAGCTTTGTGATGCTGTATGCAGGGTTGGAATTACACAGTGGGTGGTTTGTTTAAATTTAACATGGTGTTGCTGTTTCCTCTCCATTTCTCCTGAACGCTTGACTCAATCAACCGGGATCTGTCGGAATCTGTCATTTGTCCCACCTATATAATAACAAGGTGCCATACGGATGAAGACAAACAGGTTTTATCTTAAAATGTGTAGGCTGGCAAACAGAGGGACAAGCTGCTAATGTATAGAATAGATTTAATGTTTCACAATGATGCAGATGAGGGGATTTCCATAGCAACGGATATAAATGAAGCTGTTTCCTTCCATCTTTCTGTCCAGTCAAACATCAGTATTCCCATGTCTGACAGGACATGACGACTGAAGATGTTCCCCAACCTGAATCATCTTCTAGGAAAAAAGTTGTGGCGGTTTTTGCTGGGTTTTTTTACCTGGTGTGAATTCGTTTTCATCATGTTGGCACACACAGTATTTTAGGATGTCAACTAAAGTCAAATTGATCGAAACTTGTGACTCTTCTAATGACTGTGTTTGTCGGCACAGATATATTCTGAGTTCATATACGGGAGCATAAAACACAACAGCAGAGAGTTCCTCCTCCTCAGGCACATCGGTCTCTTTGTGATACAGATCTCTTAGTTCCAAAAGCAGCCTCAGCCTCACACATGACACCAGGTCACTTGTGTAGTTCATTGGGTCAGTCAGGGTCCAGAGGAGCAGAGTGGCCTCACTCTGATGCTTTCACGTGAGGACGTAGTAGTTGATAAGTGATACTGACCTTTTTTTAATGTCATGTCTGGTTCAGTTCTGAAATTATTTGCCATATATGACATTCATCAGTTTAGCATTAAAACCCACTCTTGCATTACATCATGAATAGCACAAAGTGTGTATATGGTTCAGCCTCTGAAAAGCATCATCCGCGAATTTTTATTGATGACAGACTTCACTGAACCACTTTGTAGGTTCTGGGTGATCAAATCGGACGCTGAAGGAATATAAAAGTTTCATGATGGTTTCTTGAGCTCTCTCTCTCCTGCCAGGCAACAAACTTGTAATACAGTGTTAACGCAGCATGTTGAAGCTGCACTAAATTCTTATGTAACATAGAGACAATTGATTTAAATAGTTCTGCAGCAGCTGTTGTTTTATCTAGAAGAGGCTGGGTGTGATTCTCTGACGGGAAAATTGGACACTTGATTGTCTTACATGTTTAGCATCTTCACAGGCAGAAGAGGATTAAAATCAGTTTAGGGAGGTCAAAGACAGAAAAGATGCAAAGAAGTGGTGTGAATGGAAGTTCTCCACTCCGCTGTTTAAACGCGTGTTGTTCATGGAGGCGCAGAGATTTTTCTCAGATTAGAGAGACTGTGCTGTGTTGGGGAGGGGGCTGGGTTTAATTTAGCCTGGAAACCTGAACCTCAGCCTCCTCTGTCAGCTCCTTCTCTGGGAGCAGGACACAGCAGGCTGTGGATCGTTGGTTGGAAATGGTGAAATCCTCCACATGCATTCAATAAGTTGCAAAACCATACAACCATGTGAGAGCTTGGTGGGCACACTTGAGTGACCTGGTATGTAGGAGGTGACACGTTTGTTGGCCTGGGTCATAAAAAAAAGAGTTCATAGTGAAAGTGCATGCATACAGGTACTTCATGTCATAAGTTGGGACCTCACCTAGGCCACCCCAT
>KV751330.1:8295479-8332611 GCA_001698575.1 Mola mola | reverse complement strand
TGTGTTTTTCATTTGCTGAGCCAAGTAAAAGTAAAGTCAGAACTATCATCAAGGCATTCACTGAGTTTATTTATCCAGTGTTAAGCTTTAGATTTAAACAAGCACCCTGTTTAATTTATATGCTACATTATTATCTCTCCGAAAATTGGTGATATTATGGAATCACTGCAGGTTCTTCATGGAACTGATAAGATTTTCGGCTTTTTCTGATCTCATGGTTGGGCAACAGGTGGCTTTTTTTTTAATATGTACAGTAGGTTTTTTTGAGTCCAGTCTGCACCAAATGAAAATTGAAATGAAAATTGATCAGGAGATCAAGTGACACCCACACATGTCTCCTGTTGTGCTATTGTCTTTGTGTGTAGCTGCATCAGGGATTTTCAGGGATATACCCTTAATATTGACTGACAGTGCAGCCATAATTAATTATTTCAGTTTACTCTTAACCTTAAAATCTATGAACATGCGCCATATACTGTACAGTTCTGTCCAGAAGTCAGTGCCTCTCAGTCCACCTGCATATTGCTATTACATTGCTTTACCTCATGATTTTTCTGTGTTGCCACAAAAAATGAAGAAAAGAAAATTTGAATTTCAGCGAACAAAAAAAAAAAAAAAAAGTTCTGTTTCTTTATTAAAAAACAATTCTGTTAATCCGCTGCTCATATGCTGTCAGTATGGTGGCAAATCTGAGTCACTTAAGGGGCAGTTCTTCCTCATGCGGACAAGAGCATTTTACTCACACCAGGAACAGCTAAATTGTTCATCTAAATTGAAATTACTACCTTTCCTCACTGCAGGAAAACTCACACAGTGGATGTTTTCAAACATAGCTGTACAATTATACTAAAAATTTATGAAAGGAGGGAATTTCCCGAACGTGCATGCTAACAAAACCCGGTTTATTCTCGGCACTGTCTGACACTCTGCTTCTGTCTTTGTAGAGAGTTATAACAACCTCTGTCACTGCCTCCTGGAACGCCTGAAACATGGCACAGTAAGTCAGACCTGCACACACGCAAGAAAACAGAACAGAGACGTTTTGATTCACTGCTGATACTATGTGACTGTTTAGTGTCCAGAAGGTGCAGAAGAAGACCAGCACCATGTCCCTGACCATCTCCTCTTCCTCCTCCTCCTCCATGCGCGAGCTCTCCTCCTGTTCCTCCAACTCCCCCTCCTCCTCCGCCGCCTTCCTTGCTCAAAGACACTCCAGCCTGGTGCAGCCGCTGTGTGTCAGCCCCCAGAGGGTAATGACGTCAGACTCAAAATCATCAGCTAATGTGCTGGATGGCAGGTTTTAGATCAAGCTTAAATGTTGAAGAAACTATGTGTAGTATGGAGTAGAATTCACGTTACAATTTGGGGTCCATAAATAGTATTTAGTGGCATTTGGTATTTAATAAGTGATTATCTGTACATTAAATGTATGCATTCTAATGGTGGCTTAATGTCAAATTACATTGTAAAGGGACAGTTCAATTCAAAGTCAGAATTCTAGATTTAGTGCTTACCTGTTTATCCATCTGTTCTTTTTTTTAACATGCAAAGGGAAATGTTCATCGATTCATAACTCACTTAGTTGAGCTAAGTATTGTCCATACCACTCTGTATCACTTCAATACAATAGCAATTACCAATACCTTTTTGTGTCAAGGAAATAAAGAAATCCTCTGAACATAACTGGCCTGAGCTGCTGAACGCTCACCCCTACAAGTCTTCAGGATTGGTTCCTTCGGAATTGTATGTTGAAGAACCAGGCTGTCATCATTAGTTTTTTTGAGGATTGTCATTGGTGAATTGCAGAATGAATTAAAAAATCCTCAGCCGAGATGCTGACCACTTATTTCAGTCAAGATGTGTGTTTTAGTACGTAATAAACTCATGTTAACAAGGTCAAAAACATGATTTTCATCAGAGGGAGTCTTGAAAGCTGCAGTCAGGTGAACGACGGTGGATGTTGTCAGTGCAAAATCAATGAGACACAGCAAATTCAGCCACTGGTATCAGTGAACGCCACCTTACTGACACACTGTTACCAGTCAACCTATTGGCCAATATCAATATTGAGCCAATAAATTAGCGTATCCCTAATGACTAGCATGACAAGTATTGTGGGGTGAACTCTTCTTTTGTATATTCGTCAAACATATTAAATAATTATCAAACAACTTCAATTGATCGCATTGTTGTTTTTTTTTTTTAATAATTTAATCAGACCCAGAGTCCCATCTACAATCAACAGTGTTCAGGGAATGGAATGGCGCCTTCTTTTGTAAAGGTACACTAAAACACTCACTTTACTTTCACACACTGTAAATCAATACACAGCAAAATAATCAAGATAATGGGGAAAATGTTTGATGTAAATGAAAGATTTCTGATCACATTGATATCCTCCTCTCGTCTTTCTCTGTCTTTTGTCCACCTGTCCCTCTGCATCCCTCACCATCCGCTCTGCCACAGTGCCTGCATGATGTGTCTGCAGTGAAGGGTCAGCTGGTGGTGCTGGAGTGCCGACTGAGGGGAACTCCGCCCCTGCAGGTCATATGGTACAGAGAGGACGAACAAGTGCTGGACTCAGATGATTTCAGGATACTGCGCAAAAGTGAGTGCGTGTTTTGTCAGCTGCCTGACCTGAACGCGACCCATACATTTGAGTTCACATTCCAGTAACCGTGATCAGTAGTCATGCATTACAGAACTTATCATATATTATTATGACTCAAACTTTAAGAAACTTCATGAAGATAGATTAGAGATTTTGCACAGACAATGTCAAGAAAGTGACTTTTTCCTCACCTGAGAGATAAATATTCATAAATATTGTAAGAATTTTCTTCCAACTGACTCGTTGTTCGTAACAGTTTTACATTAAAGTAATATATATTCATTTCAACACACTTTGCACCATAACTGCTAAGTGATTTATGTGTCACATGTATGTGGCAGTGGATGAAATGACGTTTCCCTCTTCCTGTTTTCCCAGAGGCCACCTCCACATCAGTACCAGGTAAATACAGAACCCCGCTCATATTATCATTATCCACAATGGCCCATTTCATTATATCATTCATGGAATGGCTGGATTATGATTATTGCTGTATTAATGTGTGTTAAGATACAGTTACAGCTGGTAAAGGTGGAGATACTTACTTCAGACACAACACAGTACCTTAACAAAGGGTTCACCCCCTTGAATGTTCTCCTCTTGTATTGCTTTTAAAAATGTAATCATTTACACAACTGAAAACAGATTTCAACAAAGCAACATCAATGAATTAAAAATATATAATGTCAAATAAGTAATAAGTATTTACTGCATTTACCCATTTCAGGTTGGTAATTAGTAGATGCACTTTGGGCCACAATCACAGCACTCAGGCTATGTGGATATGTCTCAATTGGGCTTGCACATCTGGACACTGCAATTTAACCTCATTCACTCCTCCTCAAACCCTAGTTGAGATTTAATATTAACTTTCTTTAAGAGTGGCTCCCATCTCAGCTGCTGAAGCTTTTTCCTCTACAGAAGTCGTAGGTGTTTTGATGGCTTCCTCCCTGGTCACCGTTTTGTACGGTTACTCACTTTTGGCATATTTACACACGTGCCATATTCCTTCCATTTCTTAATGATGGATTTAACTGAAGTCCATAGAATGTTCAGTAACTTAAAATAACTTTTTTTTTGTATCCAACCCATAATATATTCTTTCAGTAACCTTTTCACAGAGTCGCTCGGGGTGTTCTTTTCTCTTCATGGTCTAAGAGTATCCAGAAATCCTGATTCACCAGTGACTACACCTTCCAAACACATGTGTCTTTATACTACAATCACTTGAGATGCATTCACTGCACTCAGACTGTCTCCATCTCAATAATTGTAAGACTACTAGTACCAAGTGGCTGGACCTCTGTGAGATTATATATATACATGTATATACAGTATATAGTCCCTTTAAAGCGGATGCAATCACTAATTTCAATACATTTCGTTTTCTGCCGCTTATCCGGGTCCGGGTCGCGGGGGGCAACAGCCTGAGCAGGGAGATCCAGACTTTCCCCTCCCCGGCCACTTCCACCAACTCCTCCGGGGGGACACCAAGACGTTCTCAAGCCAGCCGAGAAATATATTTTAAATAATTGGCATTACTTTGTGGAAATCTGTTTTTACTTTTTTCTGTCAAAAGAAGACAAATTATATTGACCATGAATCCATTTATTAAGGCAATAAAACGGAAAACCTAATAGAGGGTGAGGGTCACTGTATATGAGGTACATAGAAAGAAAGGAAACTACTAACTATAACTTTCAAATTCATGAGTCAAAGTAAAAATATTTGCTTATTGTGCTCTTGTGTTACGCTTTGCAGAGGAACTGTGTACACTTGTGATAACAGAGGCCTTTCCTGAAGACTCTGGCCTGTTTAAATGTGTGGCCCTGAACTCCTTTGGCACGGTCTCCTGTTCAGCCATCCTGGAAGTTTACAATGGTTAGATGTCCATTTATATACATTACTGTATCTGCAAACAGAACCACAAATTCATGTTTCACACTGTGTTATGTAAGAAAGTGACCAGTCTTGTGACCACTCCTCCCCTGCTTTGCAACCCTACGTTCAGACCTGGAGGAGCAGGAGATGGAGGCTGTCCACCAGCAGGAAACAGTTTCTCTCCTACAGGACAAGAGTCAGGAGACTTCCTCGTGCAGAAAGAGCAACGAGGACTTTCCCCCTGAGCTGCATGATTTCATGCCCCTCCCCCCTCCCGAGTGGCCCGAAATCCTTCCAGAAGACAACCTGCCTGTTGCAGAGTGAGGACAAATGCACACACAGGCACACACATACAATTGCCAATCTCAGCCAGCACACATCTTTTTAACGCAGTGACGTGTGTCTGAATGACAGCCAAAGGAAAACTTACCTGCTCCTACATGTAGGGATGACCTCTGACCCTTGTCGATTAGGCTGTTTCTCTTTGCATCACAACAACAAAACCCTAGCCCTCCCTATAAGTGAACTAAGTGGCTGCTTAGGGCCCTGCAACCACAAGGGGCCCCCCAAACTGACCTCAGCTCTGAGTCTGACCTGGCAGACCCACTCTAACCTGGCACTCGAAACCTGTGCAGGCAACATGCCCCGAGGGTGGGACCCCCTCCTCGTCAGTGAGTGAACTGTTTGTGTTGGTGAAGGTGTCTGAAAGAGTTTATCAATCAGGCGCAGAGAAAAGATATAAAAGTAAGCTGAAGAAGCAAGTGAGGAAGCACAAGGTATTGATATACTCTGAAATATTTACCAAGTGCTGAGCGTTTAGAGGCAAAACACAACTTTATAGTCCATCCTGTTTAAAAAGAAGCGTGTGTGCTAGACTACGTGTTACCGTCCATCGACGAAGGCTATAGCTGTCAATCCTTATTACGCAAATGTTGGACTTTTAATTAGGTTAGTATATTAACCTTTACATAAGGCTAAATTTGACCCTTTAAATAACTTAAATAACTTTCTTTTAGCCTTTTAGCCTCACTGCTGTTTTTTGCAGTGTTTCTTTGAAAATTTCAGAGCAGGTGGCTGTTTTGTTGCGGGACGTTGGTTTGACAGAAAAGAACAGCACGTGGTTTGACCACAGTGTTTGTTAAGATGGTCATAGTGAAATCTAAAATTCAGTAAGGTTGTTAAAAGTCGCTTTCAATAAAATTAATAGAAATAATCATGACTGTTCATACTGTTTATGTTCTCCTGTTTTAATGAAATTACATCACAATTGTGAATGTATTTTTGTCCAAAGAAATTACATCAAACCTAACAAAAACACGCACTCGCTTATATCTATGGATGCAAAATACATCTGTGGTGCAAATTGCAGTATAATTGTAAATTAATTGCTCCATACTGTGAAGTATAAACTGTGACCCTAATCCATCATTATCATTATCAAACAGAGCTAATGGCATTTTAAAAGTTTCAAAACTAAGCGTTCAGACTAAAACATTGTTGAAGTAAAAATGAGAGTTGCAGTGAGGGTGTTTAATTAGCATTAAACGAATTGTGGCCTATCATGTTGAAAGACTTATAAATTAAATTAAAATAATGGTTATACTTGCATTTGGTATCTTGTTCTATGGATGTTTCTGTCAACTGCGAAGCAGGGCCACCAAAACTTATCTTGCTTAGGGACCCTGGATGTCCAGGTCCGACCCTGCGACAGAGCTGGCTGATTAATTCGAGTTTATACCTTGATGATATGATATGATATGATGATATGACTTTACAACATCCTCACTGTGTTTTGGAGGCAAATATCCCCCTTAGAATTTTTCAATTCTATTTTTAATGGCAGTGAGTTTAAATGATGATGATGTTAATCAGAAGACTTTTGAATATTGGATCTGATAATTTGCCAGGATGGTAACGTTCAACCACTAGGACACAGATTACGTTAATTATCTGATGTACAATTAATATCAAATACTTACCCTTACCAATTTTTCCAAAGTAAATATTCAACATGGTTTCTTTGCTTTTACTTGTGTATGAGTTACAATACTGGGAGGAGTGAAGTATTTATTTACACAATGTCGAATTCTGATTAATGTATTCAGTTGCACTTCCTCTTTATGTCCAGATCATGTCGCTGTTGTATCGTTCTAAAATTGAAGCTCATTTTCAAGTTCATGTCTTTCTTTCTTTCTTTTCTCTGTTTGTTTTCCATGTGAGATTAAATGACGATGATACTACATTAACTAGGCCTAATGAGGGGCAGACATTCGGGAAGGACTCTACGGGCATGTAAAGCACTCAGAGATTGTTTCTGTGTATAAACCGAGATGTAGCTATGATGACGATGCTGAGCCAATCAGCTTGGACCTGCGCGCTCCCGTCTCTTCTCTGGTGAGCGCGCGGCCGCCGTCACCTGTTGCGGTCCCGCCTCGCGCCGCCTCGCGCTCGGTATGGAAGTTAGGACTTTTTCCCGCAGAGAAAGTCCAACTTCACTCAGGACAGCGGTGCGCACACGGTCAGCGAGGTAAGAAAACATCTTGTCAGTCTCTTTCGCTATTTGGAGCCACGGTTGTTACAGTCTGCTCCGTTAATGCAGCCTTTCCCAATCTGACCGTCGCTATTAATGTTTAAACGAGCACATTCTCGAAGGTTGTTAATTAATATGTCACTCAAACGTAACATGTTGTGTCCCCACGTTAAGGTCAAAATATGTTTGGAGGAAGTAGACTGTAGTCTATTTTTGGGAGTTTGTGTCATTAAGTTGGTATTCTTTCAAGCCAACCAGGAGGAGTTCGTAATTGATCAACAATTGCTTGTCAGATCATTTAACTGAAACCAACAGGTAGAAATGGTGCTGAAGCTGCGTTCAGTGGTACCTCAGACCGGGCGCTTACCTCATCTGCACCCTGAATCTGCGGGCTGTGTGTGTCCTTCGGGTTAACCTGTCCTGTCACTGAACATGTCATCACTGGCCTTCATTTCCTCAAGTGTTAGGTAGCTGGAAGCTCTGTAGGCTTTATTCAGTGCATCACCGAAGAAAGGAAAGAGAAAACACTGAGGAGTTTGAATAATGCTGCATTCACGACTGGAAAGATGACACTACCTTAGAAAGACAATGCTGTTTTGCCATTTTTCATACAGCCACAAATGTATTCTTGCTCACAGTAAATCCTTACTAAGATACTGAGAAATATACCACGAAAATTGAGAAGCCTTCCAGAGATATTTATTTTCCATTCATCCATCCATTTTCTACCATTTATCCTGTGCAGGGTTGTGTGGGGGCTGGAGCCTGTCCCAACGTCAGGTTTCGTCTCGTGAATTTAAGTATAGCCGGTGCCTGAAAAGGTTCAATAAGTGTGTCTTTGACTCTCTACTTCGGTACATATTCATATCCTGAGGTACGTTTAGCTGAATGTAATGTGTCCACTCTGTGTCCACTCTGTGTCCACTCTGTGTCAAGAGTCCATGGCTATGATCTCATCCGTAATGTGAAGTGCAGACATGGCGTCTGTGTCCTTCATAAAGACCCCCCCTCACCACTGCAAATGACAACAGTTCTTTAGAAACTGATGACGCCAGTTCGGCTTTAATTATATGTCGATGTCCCCCGGTTAACATGGATTTTAATTATTTTAATTAAAAAGAGGAACTGTATTATTTCCACTTTAAGATGCTTCTGTTGTTTTGATAATCTCAGATAAATGATGGAAAGATGCAGTTATTATGGTGCATCACATCATTTGGCAGATATAAGAGTCATTTTCTAAACAAGTGTTTTACCTCCTAGCACTTTTGACTTTAACTCTGAGAAGCTGCCACCAAAATTTTGTAAGTGACATCAGAGAATTGTTCCAAACTCTTCATGCTTATCGTGTGTGTGTGTGTGTGTGTGTGTGTGTGTGTGTGTGTGTGTGTGTGTGTGTGTGAGTTATTAGGGCTGGTTCACTAGTAGAGTGTCTGCACCTGCCAGCTGATGTCCGAATTCCAAGACCAATATAGCTGTGACCACTTAATGACACTAACACAGAAATGCACACACACTATATACCATCACGGTACTAAATCACTCAGACAAACATTATATTCACATAAGAGGGTTTGTCCTGAGTGTTTGAAGGGTGACTATGCAGTTACAGTATAACCATCTATTGTTCATTTTGGCACTAGTGATTTCTCTGTATACAGTATTTGCAAGCGATCCACAGAGCACTATAGAGTCATGATGGTTTAGCAGAGATAGAAATCCTTTGGTGTTCATGGATGGGTTATAGTTGATAGTAGGAAGGGAAGGTGATTAACTGCGGAATTTTATTAGAGCTTACCATCATGGTGTCTGTCTATATTCTTATAAATGGTGAACATAAATTCTACTTCAATTCTAATGATGCCTCACAGTGCATCATGTTTGTCATATTTCCCTATTAATACACATTCATACGAGTGTGGTGCAGTCTTTGTTGGGAGTGTAAACCACACACCGATGGAGTGGCGTTGGCAGTGGTGTCTTGCTGAAGGACACTTTGACACGCTGACAGCAGTGGGCAGGAAGCAAATCACTGATCCTCTTATCAGAGAACAACCCTTTCTACCTCCACCCCGTATTTCTACTGACTTGTCAAGGAGCCATATTTATTATATCATTGCAAAAATGCAATCGGATGTGGAACTTTCGGGACTCATGTACAGGACCAGGGTAGTTAAATGCCATTAGTATCGCCTGTACTCTTTCTGCCAGAGTAAGTCAAAATGTTTCATGGTATTAAACTGCCAATCATTATTGGCCAAATGATTTAAAAAAAAACAATAGGGGTGGGGGATTTTTAAGTCATGGCCAACCTTTAAAAAATTAACTAATGTTATCACAAAATGTGAAGGAACCGCAGTGTTGACTTTATGCCAAAGATGGCACGGTACTGTATTGCAGCAGTATTTACTAAAGTTAGTATGCTAACCAGCCAGCCCCCTCTCTGCCTCTCTTCATGCTAACTTTCACCACCTTTCCTTCCTCTAATATAGTTTTTCAAATTTAGAGCAGACCTCACCAGGTTCCCCTAAAATGAGTTTGCTTTTCCTAAGCTGGTGTCTAGCAATGGGTATCATTAGAATTTTAGTGATTCTGATTCTGCTTTTCAATTCCGGTTTTAAATGATTCTAGATTCTAATTCTTCCCGAGGGTCGGGGTCAAATAAAGTCACGTGCTCATTTTGCTGAAATAAACAAAACAAAACTTATTTTAGAAACCTTTCCACGAGTTGACTCATATTTAAACATATTAAGCAACCTATAAAATGTACAGATACAGCTTAATTTGATTGAGGTTATTAAATTTTATGTTTCAATCATAATTTGCTCTTTGTTCCCTAATACAATAGTGAGTGAGACAGAATGAACCACCAGCGGCAGTTAGCAGTCCAGCTGTGTTTTAAATGTTATTTAAGAAAGTAAGTTGTCAATAAATGAAGCTCCGGGTTCTCTAAACCGAGGTTGAGTCGGCTGTTTCACTGCTGCTGAAAGTGAACGCATTATTCCTTAGGCGCATATTTGTTCCCACACAGACACAGAGCGGGAAAACAATAACAAACATTCAGTCTGCACTCATCGCTCACATTCTGACAGACAGACGGGAGAATAACACCATTCTGAATGTACGTTTGTCCACCCCTAATAGGTTAGTCTCAAGTTGTTAACGAAAGCTTAAATGTGACAAAAAGACATTGGAGGAGAAGAGCAGCCGGCGCAACACATTAAATAGGGTGAACTCACTGATTGTTACACAGTGCGCCAGGCAAAGATGTTTTGACAAATTTGTAGTACACCCTTCCTCCCCCCATTTGTGACACGTGTTGCACTTTGAGTCCAGCCCAACATCTCTTTACAAAACAAAGCCATACTTTTGAGTATCTACAGCATGTACGGCTCTGACCTTACCCAGACGCGTGTCGTGTGCAACATTTATTTAGGAATCGTTTGGCGGAACTAAAATTAAAATTTCTTAATGATAGAAATTGAATCGAAACTTTGGAACCGGGTCTCGAAACCCAACTCTACTGGTGACACAAAGTTCATGCCCCCAACCTAATTTCATTGGATGCTTCGTTTTGCAGGTGCCATGCTTGGCTTGTTTCACTGATTGCCCCCAAGAATGGATTTATGCTATGTATTACCAGTGATGGATGCGATATGATTTATGATGATGGTTTCAGAACTTTAAATGAGATTTAAGACACGTTCTAAATAATTTTTTTTTTTTTTCAATGATTTTTTTTTTTTCTTTATAAAGTTACAGAATGTCCTTAATAACTTTCAATAGCTGCATTTAGATTATCAGGGGAAAGATGCTTTATAAATAAAATGTACTGTCACCACCACCACAACTAACAATATTATTAATGCTACTACTAGTACAGCTACTACTACCGCTACAGTAGCTGTAATAATAAAGTTTTATCCCTACATAATGCTGAGCCCTGAAGACAAAGGCTCAGTACAGCAACAGAACAAAATTTACCTCAGGGGTCTTTCAAGGATAATGCAGTCATATTATGTTAGCTGTTTCTGATGTCATATCTGTTGTCTAAATTAAATCTGTCTACTTAAATACAAAATATTTCATTGAGAACAGAATGTTTTATTGCTTAACAATAAGACGATGACCTATAAACAATACAAGATATCAGATAAAATTATGGAGATGAACATTGTTCTTTGCCAGTATCTTCCCCTTTTCCCCGAAAGTGTAGATGCAAAGTCATGATAAACAAGATAATGGATAAAATTGAACTGATGTATAGTAAATCTGCTAGTGTGTATCCTGTCGAAAAGGAAGTGCTGAAATGAGCTACCCAATGGTGACCTCTCCATCACCATCCCAGGAAAACAAAACTCGCCTGTGGTAAATCAGCTGACTTTCAAATAGTACTAGAAGCTATTATGTAAAGAGGAAGGCACACATCAGCAGACTCAATTTGTGAAGAACAGCAGAGAGCAAGCTGACAGAAAGCAGTTATTATAGGTAACATGTAAAATAAGTCTAGAATTTGAAGGTATCTCCTACTGTCTGCTGTAGTTAAGCTGGGCTGTAATTACATCTGGACCATGAGTTTGTGGTTGAGCTAGTGGCATTACAGCTGACAACCAGAGAGCAACCTCTGACAGCAAGTCACTTTGGACAACAGCCTAACCCATCTCCACAGTTCAAAATACCACTAACATTTCTGGACACCATAATGGGACTGGTTACTGCCTTTCAAACAGACAAGGCCATTTTGACAACAGAGGATTGAGTACAGAGAAGATTTGCAGCTGCTATGTTAAGAACTATGACTTCAGGGACAACGGGGGGGCTTTATTATTCCCAAATCAGAGGTGCTTTTGGAAAGCCTAATGTTAATGTTTCATATGGATTAACCTAGTTAAGCAAGTTAAACTCAATTGGTCCCATAAAAGAAGTAAACTTGAATGCAGGTGGTGTTCAGTTGCATTTTTGTGTTTAGTAAGGAAAACAGATGTCAGAATATATGCTTTTTTGACATTTTGACTTTTTGTCTACTTTCAGATAAGTACACAAAGAGAGCTGGTGAAACTGCATGCTAACACCAGTAGATATCTGAGCAACACAGTACAAAGACACCTGCTTTCAGACAGATGTTCTGGCTATGGTTTTCTACCTGGAGTCTTAAGCCATGTTTCCACCAAGCAATACGCTTCAGTTCACCTCAGTACGCCACACCTGGTAACGGTAAGCTCATTATATGTGTGCTTTTCCCCACGTGACCGTACCATTACCTAGTGGTACATAGCTACGTAAGTAGCGTGACATCATAGAAATTTGATACAGTGTATCCTTCTAATGAACTCGATGAAGAAACTGTAACAACAAACAAAGGAAACAATGAAGGACATCCAGCATTCCATGTTGTTTCTTCTCGGCTGTTTATCACACAAGGTAGACAGGCTCTGCACGCCGCGAGGAGAAAGACGGCCTAACTGATGCATGTAATGTATGTTCTGCTGACCAATCAGCGGACTGCAGTGGGTCTAGCCCCCCTCTTTATGGTATGTTTAGCCCTGGTTGATATCCCAAGCGAATGGTGACAAAAGTGGCTCGCTGCGGTTTGCGTTTTAACGATTCACAGCTTTTTACAATCGTAACGCAAAAACATATGTACTAAACCAAATTGAACCATACTGCTTGGTAGAAATGGGGCTTTCTGCCAAACCAGCCCTTGTTCGCACCAGTTCAAGCATAACAATTTTCGACCATCCTCCATCATCAATGTAGAGCATTGCTCAATGCATAAGGCAGCTGGAAGTGGAAGGAACACAGTGGCAAAATGGCAGGTCGGATAGATTATCTGTGAGCTAAGAACCAACTTTTCAGTTCCCAAACCAATTTATTCTTTGTCTGAATGCGCTGCCTGATTTGAAATTAGAACTACTACTTGCTGGGGTGAAAGGCCTATCTGACGTAAAGCAACACTTGTTTATTGCCATAATGCAAATATTTAAGATTGAGCATTCAGGTATTCTGGTTTACTGCTGTGGCATGATGAAGAAAGACAGAAAACAGACTTCCAAAAGGCACAACTGCATTTGTGAACACAGCTGTAGACTACATGAGTCCTCTGATAAGACATGTGGGACAGAGAGCAGACTTAATTGTTTACTAATGTCATCTCATCTTGTTTTCACATGAAACCTGGATGTCGTTTTTTTCCCATTGATATTTAGAAATAAATTTGCCAAATCCAATAATTTAGGTGGTAACGAGCAAAAAATTGTAATCTTTACTAATAAGTGTACTTCAAATATTGTAATAATAATGTAATATTTGCCGATCATACTTTAGACACACAACCGCAAGCACATGTGCTGGAGACAATATGCCTATCCTTCATGTCTAGTTTGGATGTGATATGAAACCTCCTCCGGTAAGTAGAGCCTAATATTACTGGAACTAGTACTTCATACACAGCGACCACTGGTATTGTCAACTACTTTTGCTGTGTACTTTGAGTAATCTGCTGTCCAAGGCCCTTTTAAACATAAGCATTTTGTCTTTGTTTGATAAGGAATACAATTTGTACCCAGGAATTCTTTTTTGATGTATTATGAACTATTCTTTACTGTATGCTTTTTGGGCAATCCCCTGTCCCTCCCAAACATAATGAAAAATACTTTTTGGATGATTTTAATGGTAAATGAAATCATTTTTTTCTATAAGTCATTGAAGAACTTGCTATAATGCCACTTAGGACTACCTTTTCTATAACTAAAAGTGTTGATACTTTTACTCTGTACTTTTGGAGTAATTCACTGTCAAATTCCCTTGTATATGGAACGAAAAAAAACCTTTCTGCTTATTTTGAAGATAAATAAAATCTATTTTTTATGTAAGATGTTCATGAGCTTGATATACCAGCGCGTAAAACTTCGTTTTCTACTGCCACAAGTGTTATGAAGTACTTTTACTTTGTACTTTTTGAGTAATTCACTGTCAAAAACAGCTACTTTTTTACTCACTGATTTGTGGCTGATAGAAGCAACAGTGATGGATCACCTTAGTGGGATGTTTTTTTATTTGTTTGATTGCTCCTGTGTCACTTTTTGCGTGGACTGCGAGTACCAGGGGCCTCTTAAATATGGCCGGGATATTCTTCTGCTACTGCGGAACTCTGGTGCTTGTGTTGTGCAACCGAACTCTATTATGGGGGAATTCAATAACTGCAAACCAGCAAAGTCACTGGTAAACTTACCAGTGCGTAACATGTCCAACACGACTCAGAAAGTCTCTCAATCTCTGCTATGGAGTCATAAGGAGCATATAAATCCCACAGCAGACCTATGCTCGGCACATTGGACCATAATGTTGTTTATTTGGTTCCCACCAATAAATTGGTCCTGAAGCAACTTGAACCAGAGCAACGCCTGGTTCCGGTATGGACTGAGGTGTCTATTTTTGTCTTCAAGACTGTTACATCTGCATGGATTGGGACTTGTTCATAGACGTGACGCTTTGGATGAACTCACTGAGACTGTGTGTGCTTACATTTCCTTTGGGAGGACCTGGTCATCCCCCAAAAAAATCAGTCTGTGAATCCAAATAATAAACCCTGGGTTTCAAAATCAGTTAAGAGCACAATTAACCAGGGAAATATTAGTTTCAACCAGGGGGGCATGGACCAATAATGAGACCTTCAGAAACAGGTTAAAAGGGATCTTAGGCATGCAAAAATAAATAATAAGTACATTAGGAGAGATTTGTTGAGTTGTTGTATAGTCACAATATGCATGGGAGGGTGTGAAGTCTATGATGGGGATTAAACCCAAGGGAAACCCCATTTCCTTCAATAGCATGCGTGACCTTAAACTGTCAATGAGCTTAATAACTTTTAGAAATTGTTATAATACTCAGGATTTTAGTATGGAGCTTTTTTTTTTTTTACAAACAGGGTTCATAAGCAAAATCCTGTACATGTTGACCAGGGCACAGTTTTAGAACTCTTTTGGAGAGTTAAGGAGAGGAAAAGCCTTGGTCCGAATGATATTGGTGGTACTCAGGTACACTCAGGAACTGTGCTGTACATTTGTCTTATGTTTTTAGCCATATTTTTAACTGGCTCAACAAGGTTCCTTGCCTATGGAAAGCATCAGTAATTGTAGCAAAATAAGCAGAAAAAGTTTTTTTTCATTCCGTTAACAAAGGGCTTTGTTAGCAAATTATTCTAAAAGTACACAATAAAAGTTCTTCATAATACTTGCAGATGTAGAAATAGGAGTCCTAAGTGCCCTTATATCAGGTTGTTCATCTACTTATGGAAAAAATTGGTTTTATTTGTCATCAACGTAAGACAAAAAGCTTAATTCATTTTGTTTGCAACGAAATTTGACAGTAGATTACTAAAATATTATACAGTAAAAGTACAACAACATAGCTGTGCTTTTACTATGAGAAGTACCAATAATATCAGGCTCATCAACTACCTATAGAAAACCAGGGTAGAGAGCCGTCACTGTGAAAATTTATAACACAACGTATACAATTCTAAATTCTATATTATTATAGAGAGCCGTCACTGTGAAAATTTATAACACAACGTATACAATTCTAAATTCTATATTATATTTCTATAAAAATATCAGGATTTGGATCTGAATCAATTAACAACACTACTACACAACCAAATACATTGTTTTTCATCTGAAAACTGCAGTTGGGGTTTAGATATTCTTTAATCCTCAAGACTATCAAATTAGTTGTCATGAGGTATGTGGTTATTTTATTTTATTTCTAGTCATTGTTTCATTAAATTTATTGAAATATACTGTATCTTGATATATATATCATGATTGGATTCCCAAACCAAAGTACAGGTGGGGAAGAAAGGACAGGGACAGATGTGGCGGAAGAAATGAGGGACCAATTTGGTATGCATATGTTGTCTTTATTAGCTGTGTGTGTGTGTGTATGTATGAATATGTACGGTGTGTGTCTTTTCTCAAGTTATACTCAACTGAAGTAATTTTTATCTATTATTTTCATTTAAAAATTTAGATAAAGAAAAATTAAGTTGAAGGGTTGGGTAATAAATGAAATTACAATGGTAGGGTGGGTTAGGGCTAAGTGGGTTTTGGTACAGTTCTCATTCATAGATTCTCATTCTCTTCTTTGGAGCAACTCACTAGTGTCACCTATTGGTCAAAGTTGGAAAACTGGTTTGGTCCTTTCTATAGCTTAACATCAAACCACACAAACTTTTTGCACTTATGCAACTCTAATGACTGAACCCATTGACAAACAGAAGAATGATCTACAAGTCTAGGGCAGGTGCCTGACTTTGACCACCTTGTTGCTACACTGCTATCACAAACAAAAGGTACATCACAACCATCACGACTGCTTGTCAGTTCACCAACACGGACTGGACGATGCAGTCAAGTCTGCTTTTCTCTTCAGCGCTGGCACAGTCAAAAACAAAGGTTGGAAATAGTTCTTGCTTAACAAAATTAATGCACTCACTTAGACCATTTCTGTCTGGTGAGAATATTTTGCGAAGAAATTGACAAGTTTGTTGTACTAAATTACATCAAGGACTCTGGTACTTTACATATTGTGGTGTTTTCTGTTCACTTCTGGATAATATTAACAGCTCCCTAGTCCAAGGAGGATTTCTTTTTGTCTTTTACTTGTCCGAATTTTCCCAAAAATTTCATATCAAAGCTCAGTGAAACTTGGGGCAGTCTTAGAATTTTACCCACTGAGAATCAGTCAGTCTATATGGCACTTCTCAAAGGACTTAAGATGTTCTCATTATTTGCTAACCGTAAAGTATAGAGACAAAGTTCTTATTTAACTATGTGGTCTAACATCTATCCTTTCATAAAAACAGTTTCGAATTTCTTCAGACAGCTTCAGACTGAAGGTCAGCTGATCCTGGCTGGCTGTAACTGTCTCGTGCCCTCGGGAAAACAGCAGAAATGCAGAAAAACAGTATGTGCGAGCAAGTGAGTGTGAGTGTGTGAGAGAGGACTACAAGAGAGACTACTATTGTGATTATTGTCCAGTGTAACCTAGGCTACATGGTAGTCATGGGAACAACATTTTTTCCAAGTCAAGAGGTAGAGGACCAGCCAGGCTTGGTACTATAGGACAAAAACTACTGAGGGAGCTGAAATGGGAGCAGATCTCTGAAATCTGTTTCTCACATTAGACCATCCCAGTGCTATGATGGCAGCCATACTGGGATATATAGTCTTTCGTTAAGGATCCTGACCATTGATAGCATGTACAAGCTTAAACATAAAGTTGGATACTGTATGTAATATCATAGTCAGATGACCACCATACATCACAGAGACAAGAAGAGACACAATGGACATTTTGTCTGTGTGACATGTAGCTTGTGTTGCTTCAGTTTGCATACTTTCAGTTGTCATTTATTACAAATATGTTTTGGTCATTGACTTTAGCAACACTTTGTGCAGTCTTTCAATGAAATAATGAAAACAGTAGTAGTAATTTTGAGTGTTTGAGTGTATTTTTTAAAATATATTTTTTAAAACCATTAACACTATTATAGTGTAAATACCTATGGTCGAATGCATTAAGAAGTAAAGTGTGTGACGTGCAGAGTCTGGACCCACAAGCGGACACAGGAAGCTCAGGGGTTAAAGTACAAATCAAATTTATTTAACAGAAACAAGAATCAAAAACAAACAGCGTAACAAAGAACACCAGGGCTGGACACGGCTGTGGTGGCTGAGCTCTCCAGTTCCGGCAGGGCTGGAACAACAAAACAACGATTAACAAAAGGCGCTGGAAACTCCAGGAAGGTGTTAGAAAAAAGTACAAACAAAAGATCGCTAGCAACGCTAGGAAGACTGAGCACAGTACTGAACAGAAAATCTCTAGTAATACTAGGAACCACGGGATCAAAGTAGCAACGAAAAATCACTAGAGCAGAACTAGGAGAATCGGACGAGAAGAACATGGAAACAAGGAAGTTGAAGTAATCAGGACGTAGGGAGTGATGGAGGTTTACCGTGCGAGGAACAAGACGTTCTGGCGACGAGCAGATCAGGATCTGTGTCTTAAATACAGCCACTGATGAGGAATCAAGAGCTGCGGGTAATCAGCTCAGCACACCTGAACCACTTCCAGCCCTGTAACGAAGTAAAACAAAACCACAACACTGGAGACAGAACAAAACACAACTACCAAAATAAAAGCAGAGAGCGGAACCATGACAAAATGAAGAGTTAAAATAACGGTAATTCTATGAATTAGCAACATTTTTTAACAGGACAATTATATGCCCACTGGATGCTCACACTGAAGGAAATAGTATAAGGATAGTTCAACCTAAACTATTTCCTGAACTTAGGGGGTCTAAAACTTAACAAAAATTGCCCAATTAGGCTATACAGTTCAACGGCACGGTGCATGATGATACGTCAGAAACAAATTGCTTTTTTTTTTTTTTAGGTCACCAACAACGCTTAGAACGTTATTGCAAGTGTCTGTTAACATTTTTTAGTTACCTGTGACACAGTGAAACACTGTGTTTTTTTACTCATTAACTGTAAAGGTCGTGTATAAAACAAGTGTTTCTGACGGAGCTTCCCAGACATGATTACTTGATTACCAAAGGGGCACTATTTTCTGCTGCTTTACAATGTTTCTGACACAAATTTGTGACTTAGATTTATTCCAATTTAAATTGCAAGACCAGACAAGAAATTTTGGGCCCTACTGTTGTAATTGAGTACTCAATTTGATATGAATACTAAAATATGAATATGAATAGAAAATATACTATATAATCACAGAAAATATGAAATATTAATACTAAAATATTCCCTAGTGTTGAAAGAAGTACTGATTATTACTTATGCTTGTGTTGAAATAAATTCTAGTATCATGGTAACTTGATTTGAATGATTGTACTCCTGTAACTATTTAGGAACTTTATATCTTGGCATTTTTTCTGGTAAGAGCCAACACTAGATTTGAACTAGATTTGACTTCAATCAAGAAAAATTTTAAGCTCAGTTGCTTGTATATGTCCCCTCTCATTCTATGTGAACCTATGCTCAAATTTGTGCTGGCATGTCTGTTTTTATGACAGTTTTCCAGAGCCCCAGCCAGTCAATCACTCCTCTGAAGATCTTTTTGGTTGCAGTGAGGAGATTGCAGGCTCAGTGGCACAGAGGTCAACAGAACACGCTGTCACAGCCTCTGCACCCAGCCCTTCGCCTTCACCACCACCACTAACAGAAGTAAAGGTGACAACTCAAACACCCAGGCGGTTCACCCCAAGCAAGCTCAGTTTCACTGTAAGATTTTTGAGATTGAGAAAGTTTTGCAGTCTATTTGAATTTCAGTTCTATAGTTGCTAATATCTATACTCAAATTTTACTACTGTTAGGATATTTGGCCCACTTGTTTAGTACCGTGCCAAAGCATGATTGTCCCACCTCCCTAGTCCCCTACTGGCCTGCACTCACACAGCTCTAAGCGCAACTATCCCTGATGACTGTTGTCTCTTGTAATTACATCATCATGTCGTGAGAACATGACTGCAACTTTGCTGACTTTGTGGCTTATTTGGAGTCTTTTTTTCTAGATACGGCATACTTACGTTTGCATTTTTATTGATTATGCAATGTGGTGAGCAACCATACCATGCCAGTACTAGTGAAACAATCCAGACTTTGTGGGTGAAATGTGCTTGGGCACAGTACAGATGGCCTAGTGTGAGTGCACCGTTAGTGTGTAAGTTGATATGTCAAGTTTATGGGAGCAGCAAATTACCGGTACATAAGGCTTTATAGTGACCAGGGTAAGTAGCCAGCAGGAAATATATAGTATACATTTGTTGAGAATAATAGACAAGTGATAACTGGTAACATTTAGTAGTCGAGATGCTTCATCTTACCAAATGGAATCAATAAAAGTTTCTAAACATGTTTCACTCAGAAAATATAAACCTCTTATTCACTTTTTATATTTCGTGTGTCTTCTCCTTCCCAGTCCTCCCAGTCAGGAAGTAACAACATGAACCTGTCAGACCTGCCTACCTTCACTCCCAGCACCTTTCCTCCCAGTGCCTTCAACTATGAGAGACCAAGGCATTTTATTCAATCACAGCCTACTTTCCAGGCACCCAGCTATGAAAGTGTTGTGAGGGAAGCTCGGGAAAATGAAAATAATTGTCAACAGAGCATCAGCAGTCCTCAGAATTATCCCACTGTCATGGAAACAGAGAGTCAAATGACAGTGATGTCCACACAGTGTCAGTCTTCTCAAACTCAGTCAAAGTCCTTGTTGCAGACCCAGTCTAGTTTTCAGTCACTAAGCCTCAGTCCGAACCAAACCCAGTCTCTCACCCCAACCCAGGCCAATGGCACGGGCAAGTCCTCTCCCTCCTCATCTAGTCTCAGTTCTCCCATTTCCACTCCGGCCTCATCTGCCCCACCTCCTATTTCCTCCACTGCCCCTTTGCTTAGTCCTTCTAACTCTGCCTCTTCATCCTCTTCCCCTCTTTCAGCCCCGTCATTTACTCTTCCCCGCACCACCATGCGTTCCACAATTACCCTCACCCCCAGTGTCCCCAGTGCCACCGGCCTTGGCAGTGCCAGCCTGCCAGCAAATCAGGAGCCCATATCAGCACCTGCTGCTTACCTTTGCTCTGTGCTACCCTCCCAGTCTGCCTTCTCCCCTTTTTCCTCCTCTAAGCTGTCTCCCAACTCCACCCTTCCCCTCTCCTTCCTCCCTCCCTCAGTCACCTCTCCCAGTGTCCCCCTCTATCCTTTGCTCTCCTCTCTCTCCATCCTCCTCCTCCTCCTCACACCCCCTGGCCAACACTCCAAGCCCGAGCCGAGTACCTCCCGCTGTGGTCTCTCTCCCCACCAGCTACAAGGGGACACCAAACATGTGAGTTTAAGTGTGCATAAATTTAATGTGCACGTTTCAATTGGCAATTAAAAGTAACATGACTTTCAGACACTAACTACATTTATTCAGAGAAAACAGACAAGAGTATTAACTCAAGGAACCCTGGGGTTCCTGTTTACCATAATTAAATGCTGGACCTACATGGTATACTACTTCAATGACATGCAAAATCATGTGATTGTTGCCTTGATTGTCTTTTAATTGTAACATGTTCAGTAAGAGACACGCCAAATTTGGTTATTGCCCTGGGCCATACTGGGATATGCTCATTGCAAAATCTGCATTAAATGCATACGTACAATAAAATGTTCATGCTGAACAATATGTATATATGTAATAGCACATTTCCTCAAAAAAGCTAAGAAAAACTTCCACTTTCAAGTGTTGGATACATTTTTATTAGGGGATAAAGTATTTCTTAATTTCTTTTTGTGGCCTTTTTAACTTGTGTTCCCTTCCCCTTTATCTCTATCTTTGTCCCCAAGTCTTCCCAAACCGATCCTGAAGAAGTCTGTAGCTCCTCGGCCTTCTTCCTCTCGCTCCACAGATGAAGATATCCAGGGCTCCAAAGATGCCCTCATCCAGGATCTGGAAAAGAAGCTGCGCTCAAAGGAGGCCAGGAGGAGGAACAGTCAGGTGTGTATTTGTCCTGCCAGCCTTGTTAAAGCAAGAATTCTACAGTTAATTCATCAAAGGGGATGGATATCCTCCCATCAATATGCACTCCAGCTCACTCACACTGACACAGCATATGCTTTAACTAAGCAGATCACAGGACACTTCATTTGGAAAAAAAACAAAGCTTTACTTTTGACAGAAACTGTCCTATGAAGAGCGTATGGCTCGCCGGCTGCTGGGTCCAGACAACGCCACCTACATGTTTGACCAAGACAATCTTTCAGACTCCTCACTCAATCAGGTACAACCGCAAACTTTTATTCAGTTCAGTGGACATCATAATTATTTGAAAAATCTTTTCATGTCATTTTGACCACCGTGTGTGTTGGAGTGACTGTTCTGTCGAAAAGCTCTTTTGCTCACAGGGCTTTGCACTTCTATTCACTCGGTCTTTCACACACAGCACCAACAAACACATCCATGTACACACAGAGACACACACTCAGTGAGGCCACCGAGGTTTGTCAGCAGCTATTTCTAGCTTGCTTTTCTGAGAACCCACCTCTTTCACCAGTGACAGCAGGATCGTTGTATCGAAATACACACGTACATAGTTACCCCCCTGCATTTTCTTGACCTGTTGACTGACACAATTAGTTTTCAAAGTTCATACTTGTAATTATCTTTCTGCTTATGCTAATCTGATTTCTATTTCAGCCAGATGCTCCAGAAGGAAGACACACAGGTGGACTATGGTAAATACAGTTTATGTGTCAGTGTTGCTCATAATTATTAGCCCAGATAAGTGTTAGTGATTAGTGATCCTAACTTTGACACATGCCTTCAAAACTATCAATATTTCAATACTATTTTTGGTACTATGGGGATAAAATTGACACAATATTGAAGGGATAAATTTGAGACTACTATTTGCAAAATAATGTATTTACAAAGATATTTACTAGCGTATTTCAAATAATTATTATTTAGGAAAATGAATGCTTTCTAGACTCAATACACATAACCCAAAATGTTTCAAGCATTTTGCTGTTTAGATTTTGATATTTACAGCTCATAAATTTGGTAATTATGTTTAATGAATATAGAATAGATGAAAGTGAGCCAACAACAAGACAACACACTGATCAAGGACAGTGTACAACAGTGATGTTGAAGTTGAAGCGCAGTCATTCACCTCTCCATGCTCTTTAAATAAGTCGGCTTGTCACTCCTTCAAGTGTTTTGTTACACTATACAATATAGGCTTCTTTGACTTGCTCCTATCCTTTGCTTTTCCATGTTTGCTTGCAGTTATTACAGTTTATTCTCAGTTATTGGTGTTTTATTGCAAAGAACATTTTTGTCTGGCCAGATCTATGCATCATACAGTTACATCTGATGGCTTTTGAAAGTGTCATTGCCTAAAATTTCCAACAAACAGTCGCATGATATTTTCCCTCAGAAGCCTAGATGCCTCAAAACTGTTTAAACATCGCAGATAACTTCTGCTACATTTGTGGCAAGGTTACATTTGCATCTCAAAAGTGCAGTATGAAAGCAGTAGTAAAAAAGGCATGCCACCTATATTTTGGATCCAAAATAGGGGATCAGGACAAGAGTTGGGCCCCTCATTATTGTTGTATTACATCTGCGTCATTGGCTAAACAAGAAGAAAAAGTTCTTGGCTTTCACAGTCCCAATGGTGTGGAGGGAACCCACCAATCATAGTAGCGATTGCTATTTTTGCATGGTTCCCCCAATTGCAAAAGGGATCTCAAGAATGAAGAAGTGGACAATCCACACTGCGTCCTGTACCCCATGGTTAGGACTTGCCATTTCCAGATCCACTAGAATCCTTCTCACTAGACTCATGATGATCAAGATGATGAGCAGGATGCAGCTGATCCGAGGCTGTCTGGACCCAGACTTTAGCCCACCGTAGGCTCCTCCTGAACCACATCCAATTTCACACAACTAAATGACGTGCTCAGGGATTTGGAATTACCTAAGAGTAAGGCAGAGCTACTGGGCTCCAGATTACAAGAGTGGAACCTCTTGCAGAGTGATGTCAAGATCTCTATTTTCCGTAATCGGCAAGAAGAGCTGGTTCAGTATTTCTTAGTGGAAGGTGATTTGATTTATTACAATGATATCGATGGCGTAATGACATGGATATTGTTCATAGATTAATCTAAAACAAGTCTAAAGCTGTTTTATTGCACAAAGGCAATGTTTTGTCGTCTGTTCCTGTCGGACACGCAGTCCACAGGAAAGAAACATACGAAAACATGAAACAGCTGCTGAGGTGTATAAAGTATCAGGAACATCAGTGGCAGCTCGACTGTCCCATTTACAGTTTTTTCCTCTGTGAATGGGACAGTCGAGCCCAAAACTCTACACTCTTAATGTCAAGAAAGACTGGCCATCACGATAGTCCTGGGAGCCAGGAAAGAAAAATGTTCAAAATCCAGCTCTTGCTGCCTCTCAGAAAATTGTTACCACCGTTCTATGTAAAGCTGGGGCTGATGAACACCTTTCTAAAGGTTATGGACAAAACAAAACCAGGTTTCCAATATCTCTATGAAAAGTTTCAAAGACAGCAAAGCAAAAATCAAGGAAGGCGTCTTTGTCGGTCCACAGATTCGAGAACTTCTCTGAGACGACAAGTTTGATCGTCTGTTTACGTCGCAAGGAAAAGAAGGCTTTGGAAGCCTTCAAGTCCGTGGCAACAGAGTTTCTCAGGAACAGCAAAGCAGATGACTGTGAAAAACACTGGGAAAATTTGCTTATGTCCTGTAAAGTACTTGGTGCAAACATGTCACAGAAAATTCACATCCTACACTTGCATTTAGACTATTTCCCTTTTAACTGTGGGGCACTGAGTGAGTAGCATGGGGAGAGATTCCATCAGGATATCGCAGGCATGGAGACAAGATAAAAAGGGAAATTGAGTCTGTCGATGTTCACTGATTACTGCTGGAATCTCTACAGGGATGATCTTATCGGTATCAATAAAAACATAAATATATAACGATTGGCATCATTCTCATTGCTATATCACATTTTGAAGGAAAGTTATGGAGCATAATTGCACTCCCGTCTCCTAATTTTGAATTATTTTGATGCAATTATGACCTGATGCTCTCTCTTGGAAAATGGAGCCAATTAACAGTCAGGACTTAATTTTCCTTTATTAGGGAATTCTGGTCAAATTTAGCTACTTTCATTTCCAAGGCTTTCTCCTTGTAGACCAGTGTATTCTAATACTATTAAATATTATCTAGTTCGAGATAAAAACTGATTTTTTTCACAAGAATTTCATAAATAATTTACAGTATGTGCAGGAAAGTAACAAGAAACTTCCCAACAGTAAAATTATGGTCACAATCACCTTTCTGCAGTGTTAACACATCATTACCACTCAATATACTACTGTTCAAAGATAAATTAGTAAGAGCTCTGGTATATTAATGTATCTTGATACATATTGAATTGTGTCATGTGTATTGTAATTTGTATCAAATAATGAATATAGTGTATCATCATACACCGAATATTCCTCTATGTATCTTCTGTATATTACTAGTTTCTCTGGGGTTCCTGAAACTGAAAGTGAAAATGTGTTATATTCAAATTAGCTTTATTCACTATCATAGGAAAAAAAGATTTAAAGTAAAGCATGACTTGTAGGAGGTTTATACTGTAGTAGGAACTACTGATCAAAATAAAAACCAGTCAAGAAAAGTACATTTTTAAATTACATCACTTTAATGAGATTCAAGGTAAAAACCTAAAATTTTAATAAAAGGATTGTATACTTTCATTAAACTGTTACTTAATTTATGTAACGAATATTCCATAAATACTCCAACTGTCTGGCAGTAGTAACAGAAATGGCTCAAGTCTATAATTCAGCAGCTATGCTGTCAGCAGTTGCAATCAGCATTAATGTGGTTTCTTGCATGTGTGTTGTCACTAGTTAACTGTAATTGAGTCGTTGAAAGGGTATAATAAATAAATAATGTCCCTCTATGAATGCAGGGGGAGGCACCACTTGGGGACAGATGAGAGGGCAAATGAGGGCTCAGCTATCCAGGAGAAATGTTATGCTCCTCGCTTCCTTCAGATCCCTTCAGACCTCACTGTAGAGGAAGGACGCTTCTGTAGGATTGACTTCAAGGTGAATCATACATTTCCTGCCTTGACTCCAGGGTTCACATTTTAAAAAGTGATAGTGATTTCTGTGAGGTCAGGGGCTCCCTCAGATAACAATAGTGCTGTTGTCATGCAAAGGTAAATCAAACAGCATTAACAACGGCCCTCTCTCAATCCAGGTCGGGGGCCTCCCGACACCAGACATCTCCTGGTATCTGGACGGTAAAGCCATTCGCCCAGATGACTTCCATAAGATGTTAGTCTGTGAGAAAGGGATGCACTCATTCATCATAGAGATCGTCACCGTGCACCATGCTGGAGTGTATGAGTGTGTGGCCAGGAACCGAGCAGGGGAGAGCAGGTTTACCATGAGTCTTGATGTGATAGGTAATAAAAACATGTGGTCACATCCTGTTCTTAGGCTCTTTTCATCTCACAGCATAATAATGATCATAGTTGATTTAGTTGATCTACACCAGTCTTGCTTATATAAAATAATATATGCACCTACACAAGTTCATCCTCAGGGTGGAACATAATTTAATCCTCTGTGCTGTGCAACCACTTGTTCCCCTCTGCAGCCCAGGAAGTTCTCCGCCCTCCCACTTTTGTCCAGAAGATGTTGAACTCCAGAGCTTTGGAGGGCGACACTGTGAGGTTAGAGTGCAAGGTGGATGCTTCCCCTCCTCCTCAGCTCTTCTGGAAGAAAGATAAAGACATGCTGCGCATTGACCCCAACAGAATGAGGTGGGTCAACTTCATTACAGCCAAAGTCAAGTGTTGCTCATCAAGATAAATAGATGATAATGAAGTTAAATTCCACATATCTGTCCTGTACAGCCCTGTTGTTGAGTCACTTGAAAGAAATGTAACTCAATAAGTGATAGAACCAACTAGCTAAAGTGATTGCCATAATAAATGCAGAGGTACATTAATATGCCTCATAGAACCTATAATGCATTTATTGATATTGTTAATGGATCACGTAAACTTGTGTTGTGTTATTGTGTTGATAAAGTATTGATTCATATATTAAAATCAGTTTTCATGGATAGTGTTAGTAGTTACTCTATATCTCCATCTTTTTCAGGCTGTTTTTTTGTGAAAAACAAAATTTGTAAAAAGAAACTCTACACTACCTGCTCAGTACCAGCTTAGTTTTCATAGGGAGGGAATACACTGATTACAAAATACAAAGGTCTGACGTTATTATCAATAAGTGGACATGACTGGTCAGGGCATGTAGCAGCTGAGAAGCCAGATATGATGTCATTATTTCAAGTATTGTGCATGGTTAGCTTTAAAATTGTTAACATCCTTGTGTAGGTCTGTGACCTATTTTTAAATTAAAAAACGGAACCTGTACATAGCTTGTTCTGCCTCTAGCTCCAATATGCGTAATTAGCAAAACAAACTTTAATGTGAAAATATATTTAATCAATTTTGCAAAGTTAAACTTTCAGTCTTTCTTTTTCTTTTTACATGTGTTTTTGCCCTTTTTGACTGCTCAGCCTACTTCAGGATAACTCGCCAATCGTCTGTGAACCTGGTGACGATTTGATCTCTCTCTATTGCTTTGCAGTCTTTATCAGGATGGCTCTGGCCGGCAGTGCTTGTTGATAGAGAGGCTGATGAAGTCTGACGCTGGCTGGTACACTCTCTCTGCCATCAACGTGGCCGGCATGTCCACATGCAATGCCAGGCTAGATGTAGGCAGTAAGTCTACCACATGTTGTTCTTTCTATGCAAATTTGCTTTAAAGCGGCCACCTCTGCTATGAGTTACCATAGTAGGCCAGGGTGTAAAAAGCAGATGGAGAATGTTGTGTGCTCAACGCCAGAGTGAACCCAGCTCCATAGCCTGGAATACGTCAAACAAATGCTGTGTTACTTAAACGAGCAGAAACTTGAAGAACATCTGAGGCATGGAGCTGTTGAGTCCCTGAAGAATACTGTGTAATCATCAAGTATCAGAGATATGTCCAGTCGCTGGTGAGAGAGAGCTGACCCGGGTAAAGTACAACACAGCTATTAGGTTTCTGCTCGATCACATAACACGCCATCTGCTTTGCAAAGAACTGACCGACCCTCTGTTGCATCTGAACTCCATGGTGTACCTTCTGAGCAAAGGTGAAAGTGACGTATGCTTTTAACAGTCTGGTTATATTTTTCTTACTACAGGTTTGTATGAAATGCATTTTTAACACAGAGCTGCTGTGTTTCTTTATTAACACTGATGCAGAGGAAGGAGACATACTCACATCATGTACTTAAGTTAAAGTAGAAGTCAGGCATTTAATTTTTAATTAAGTAAAAGTACACCCAAAATACCCATGAAACCTATTCAAATCAGAGTGAGGAGACAAAATTTGTTTCACTACAGCTCTCTTTATTTTCCAATTTCTACTTTATTTTCTTCTGTGGATTATGTTTTATACCTGAGTCTTATGATGACTTATTCCGCTTACCTGACTTACTGCAACAACAATCCAACCAACAAACAACAGTAGTATTTGTAGTAAAAGTATTATTGTTAACAATGTATGGGCACATGTTCAACACATGAGGTGTCAACAGCAACAAACTGAAATATCTGAGCAGGTGAAACACAGGGAGCTGTGAACTTATTGTCCAGTCCGTAAGAGGCACTGATTCATGCTGTCCTGTGTTGCGGCATGCAGGGCACAAGAGTTATTTTCAGACACCTGGCATGAAAGGAATGTTCAGCCACAGTCTTCTGCCAGTAAAATGTGTCGGTGTCACCGCCGGTGCTGTGTGTTATTAATAAAAATAAACAAGGCATTTGTAAAACAAATGGCCTCAGGTTACTGAACAACACGGCTCCACTTTAGAAAATAACACTATTTAATGTGTAAATGTACATGGACAAAAAAAAAGGTTGTTTTTTTTTTTGTTTGTTTGTTTTTTTTTTTTACCAGTGTAATGAATCACATCAAAAGTTATAAATGAATTTATTTTGATATATGAATTGTAAAGACCAAGAAAATGTGCATAGTTATTTACACTGAGTAGCTGAAAAAGGAATAGGTCCCAGGCTTATTTTAGCCTACCGTATACCATCGCTAGAATAACCCAAATATAATCAATACCAAATAAAAAAACAAAAATAATATAAACAATATATACAAATATACATACATATACTACATTATAGTTCTGCATCATTTTATATTTTTTTATTGGTTATAAAACCATGATTAGGTAGTAAAGGAGCACGCCTGAAGTCACTCGGTAGTTTACAAGCAACAATGGCCCAAAGTTCTCCTTTTTGTGAAAGACTGTGGAGGCAATAGTCCAATAGTTCAGGAGTAATATTTCTCAATGAGCAATTGGAAAGAATTTAGAGATAACACCATTTACAGCCCATAATATCATCAAAAGATTCAGAGAAGCTGGAGAAATCTCTGCATGTAAGCGACGAGGCCAAAAATAAAAACATTGAATGCCTGTGACCTTCGACCCCTCAGACGGCACTGCATTCAAAACGGGAATTATTGTGTGATGGATATCACAACGTGGGGTTGGCATCTACAAATGCAAGATAAGCCATATATAAACAACATCCACAAGCTCCGCCCACTTCTCTGAACTGGACTGACTAAAGTTGAAAATTGGGCTGTGGTCCACAATTCAAGTTGTTTTTGGGAATAATGGCCATCGACTCCTCCGGGCTAAAGACGAGAAGAACCAGCTCAAAAGGCAGCATCTGAGATAGTATGGGAGAGTATAAGTTCCCATGGTATCATAGGTAACTTGCACATCTGTGAAGGCACCATTAATGCTGAGAGGTACATATAGGTTTTGAAGCGACATAGGCTTCCACCCAGACAACCTCTTTTCAGGGATGTCCTGGTTTATTTCAGCAAGACAATGCCAAGACAAATTCTGCTGTTACAGGAGCACGGCTTAGCAGTAAATGAGGGCGGGTACTAGACTGGCCTGCATGCAGTCCAGACCTGTCCCTCACTGAAAATGGTGTATTATGAAGCACAAAATATGAAAATGGAAACCTCAGACTTGTTGAGCAACCTAAGATGTACATAGCAGAATAGGAAACAATTACACTTTCAATCGTACAACAACCTAGTACTTCAGTTTCTACATTCTACACCAGGACTTTCCAAGCCAGCCGAGACATATAATCTCTCCAAGGTGTTCTTGGTCTGCCACGGGGTCTCCTCCCGGATGGGTATGCCCGAAACAACTTCCCTGGGAGACATCCAGGAGGCATCTTGACCAGATGCCCAAACCACCTCAACTGGCTCCTATCAACGTGGAGGAACAGCGGCTCTACTCTGAGCTCCTCCCGGATGTCCAAGCTCCTCACCGTATCTCTAAGGCTGAGCCCAGCCACCCTGCAAAGGAAACTCGTTTCGGCCGCTTCTACTCGCAATCTCATTCTTTTTTCGTCACTACTGAGAGCTCATGACCATAGGTGAGAGTTTGGACATAGATTACGTGGTAAATTGAAAATTTTGCCTTATGGCTCAGCTCTCTCTTAACCACAACAGACCGCTTTAGTGTCCACATCACTGCTGACGCTGCCCCAATCCGTCTGTCAATCTCCTGCTCCATTTTCCCCTCAATTGTGAACAAGATCCCAAGATACTTGAACTCCTCCACTTGGAGAAGAGACTCTTCCCCGACCTGGGGTGGGCAATCCACCCTTTTCCAGCTGAGAACCATGACCTCAGATTTAGAGCTGCTGATCATCATCCCCGCCACTTCACACTCGGCTGCAAACCGTCCCAGTGCAAGCTGGAGGTCACTATTCGATGAGCGACCTCGACCCCAGTGATGAGAGAGTCTACCCCAGAGTCCTCCGGCTCTGCCTCCTCCTCGGAATCCATGTTGGTGGGATTGAGGAGATCAATGAAGTATTCCTTCCACCGCCGAACTATACGCTCAGTTGAGGTCAGCAACTCCTCTCTCACACTGAACACCGTGTGGACGGGGTTCTGTTTTTCCCCTTCTGAGCCACCGGACAGCTTGCCAAAATTTCTTCGGTGCCAACTGGACGTCTTGTTCCATGGCCTTACCAAACTCCTCCCACACCTGGGTTTTTGCCTCCGGACCACCCGAGCCGCAGATCACTTGGCCTGCCGGTAGCTGTCTGCTACCTCGGGAGTCCCATAAGCCAGCCATGTCCTATAGGTCTCCTTCTTCAAGTTCACAGCCCCTTTCACCTCTGGTGTTCACCAGTGGGTTCTGGGGTTACCGCAATAACTAGCACCAGCAACATTGCTACCACAGCTTCAAGCAACCGCCTCGACAATGGCAGCGTGGAACATGGCCATGGCCCACTCAGATTCCATGTTCCCTACTACCTCTGGCATTTGGTTGAAGCTCTGCCAGAGGTAGGAGTTGAAGACCATTTTCACAGGGTCCTCAGCCGGGCGTTCTCAACAGACCATCGCTATTCGCTTGGGCCTGCCTGGTCTGTCTGCCATCATCCCCAACCACCTGAATAAACTCACCACCAGGTGGTGATCAGTTGACAGCTCTGCTGCTCTCTTCACTACAAAATCAATCATTGACTGTTGAACTAGGGTGTCCTGGTGCCAAGTGCACTTAGGGACACTCTTATGGCTGAACATGGTGTTAGTTATGGACAAACTGTGGCTAGCACAGAAATCCAATAACTGACCACCACTCGGGTTCAGATCGGGCAGGCCGTTCCTCCGAATCACACCCCTCCAGATCTTGCTGTCATTGCCCACATGAGAATTGAAGTCTCCTAGTAGGATGATGGAGTCCCCAGTAGGGACAGTCTCCAGCACCTGTTCCAAGGACTCCAAAAAGGGTGGGTATTCTGAACTGCTAATTGGCGCATAGGCGCAAACCACAGTCAGGACCCGTTCCCCAACCCGAAGGTGCAGGGAAGCAACCCCTTCATCCAACACATTGGGCTGAGAACCGGGAAGCTATTAATAAGCCCACACCTGCTCTCCGCCTCTCACCTGGGACAACCCCAGCATAGAAAAAAGTCCAACCCCTCTCAATAAAACTGGTTCCAGAACCCGAACTGCGCGTTGAAGTTAGGCCGACTATATCTAGCCGGTACCTCTCAACCTCTCGCACAAGCTCAGGTTCCTTCCCCACCAGAAATGTAACATTCCATGTTCCAATAGCCAGCTTCAGCAACTGGGGATCGGACTGCCAAGGCCCCTGCCTTTGACTGCCACCCGATTCACATAGCACCGGACCCCTATGGCTGGCCCTGTGGGTGGGGGGCCCACGTGAGGATGGACCCATGTCTCCTTTTCCGGCTGAGCCCGACCGGACCCAATGGACAAAGGCCCGGCCACCAGGCGCTTGCCTACGGACCCCTTCCCCAGGCCTGGCTCCAGGGCGGGGTCCCCGGTACCCCTCCGGGCAGAGTGCACAAGTCCTTGGTAGTCACCATCAAAGAAGTCTTTTTGAACCGTGCTTTGTCTGGCAACTCACCTAGTACCAATTTACATTGAGAGACCCTACAGCCTCTGACAACATGGCTCCTAGGATCATTAGGGAAACCAAACCCCTCCACCACGGTAAAGTGGCAGTTCCTGGAGGGGAAAATTAAGTTTGAAATAAATATCTTGTCTTTGTGCTTAATTCAATGGAACACAGGTTGAAAAGGATTTGCAAATCACAGTAGTCCATTTTTATTCACATTCTACCAGTGTCCCATTTGTTTTATAGAATTGAGGTTTGTTAAAGGTATAAGAAAATGTGGCTTCACTGGCAAACATTATAGTGTATGCAGGTGATCTTTACAGGTTTATGAAATGCTACACTTGCAAAATTACAGACAACAAGCATCAGTCTGGAAAAAAAAAGCCTGCTCCACAGCTTAAACTCGAACCTTATTTGTCAAAAAAAAAAAAAAAAAAAAAAAATTAGTACATGTGTTTGAATCAAGCTTCCCTTCCATTATACATAAATGAAGCTATCCAGCGCTGTTGACGTAATTTGAAAGTCTGTGCAGTTGTTACTGTGCAGCAGAGCCACGATATTGAGTTCACGTCCGTACACTCACTCGCTCAGTCATTCAGCTGTCAATCATGACATTTCACGATGTTTTTATGGTATTAGATAACTGATCAGAAAATGAAAACTTGAACATTATCAGAATTATAGGAACAGAAAAGGACAGAAACCATCTTTTGAAAAAATTTGAGGAGTACTTTCAGTACTTTCAAATCCTACTCCTATAGTAAAGGAGGAGGGGCTTAGGACCTATGCCATAGCCAGCCACCACGAAGCAATGGAGATGCTTTGGCATCAGGTTCGGGGAGCTGTCATGTAATCCATCATTTAGCGTGATTTTATTTCATCACTCTCCCTCTACCCCTCACAGCTCGTACAGCCCCACCCATGAAGACGGCTTCCCCTGGCTCGAAGACGCTGAAGCTGCTGTCATCTCTGAGCCATGTGCCTGCAGCAACTGTGGAGAACCCCGCCCAGCACACAGCCCCACTGTACGAGAGCGAGGAGCTCTAGAGCTGCTCTGGCTTCATCCTTCCATCACTAACACATCTGAGCCATCAGGCTGGACTGAGGCCTGTTCACCATCATGTCCAGGCAGATGCAGTAAGAATCACCCTGACATTCAGAATGCAGAGCAAGAGCACTGCAGTACACGTGTCAGAGTACTTCTGAGGCCACACCTAGTGAGGTTTTGCATTTTTGTTGTGTTATTGTGCAACGCTGATAAGTTATAATTTAATTTCTAATAACACAAACAAACTAAGGTACAGTATGTGGAAATCTTGAAAATATGATGCAGTGGTGTAGTTTCCCTCCAATGGATAAAGTAAATTTGTGCCCAAACATGCCCAAAACAAGCTTTATTTAAGTACATGGAGGAAAGAACCCTAATCACTAGGGGAGAGAAGTCTTTCCACAGTCAAGAGCCTTCCAAGTTAAAAGACCTCATGTTGTCCATCTGTTGCTGTTTGTCACCATCGGGCCTGTCCTGCCTCTGTGTTGTTCCAGAGCTTGCGTTTGATACATGCTGTCAGCTTCTCTGCATCTCTTCATGCGTCTGTCCGCTCAGTCAGCCATGTATTAATAGACCTGCATGCAGTATTCTATTCAACAGTAATAGAAGATCAGGTTTTGAACTAACCAGCTCCCCTCCACCCTGCTTGTTTAAGGAGATCAGACTTCACTGCTGGGGTAGAATGTCAGCCTGATGTGTTGTTTCTAATACATTGTATGTGACTGAAGATATTTTTGTGAACTGAAATGAATTAGTTATCAGTGTTGCCCCTCTTTGGCCTTCAGGAGGCTAAAATCAGAGGTGTTTCATACCAGCGAGTTGGACAAAGAACAGGCTGCCATCCTGATAGGCAACCTCCAGTGCTGAGCACACAACTTGATCCGCACTGGATATCCCAGCCGATGAACTTGGAGCAGTTACCATTTTGTCCCGTCTGCAGTGCAGATAAGAATGTTTATACATCTCATGCAGGAGGAGAAAAACCTCTTTGCTCCCTCATTACTTCTTTAGTACAATAAATATCAGTATGTCAGCCTGTGCCCACATTTGCCAAACTCTCCATTTCTGACCAGAGCCTCACGGAAGGATCTATCTTGATTTACTTGCTTGACCTGGAACAGTTTGTAACTGCCAGACATGAAGTTGTGTCACAAAATCCTGGTATTCCTGGCTGGATCTGCATGAACACTGAAGATCTGGTATTTAACCTTCTGTAGCTCTGTCTACCCACAAACTCTGATTTAAGTCATGTGATTAAAGATGAAAAAAAAATATTTTCTGCTTCAAAGGCAGCGCAACATGAACATTTAAATTTGGAACTAAGGTTTCTGGTTGATGTATCTCTTCAGTATTTTTCAGGTTTGCAAACAGGGTTAAACATTGATTTGCTTGAAGCACCAGAATTGTTTTGGTGAGTTAGGTCATTTGAGATTTGACACTGCAGGTGTTAGTGTGTTTTCTCCTTAAATACTGTTTGTTGTGTAAAAACTCCTACGTATCACTGGATGAATGGGAATAAAGTTTATGTGGCCTGATCTAGGCTCCCTTGTGTGTGTCTATATTAACTTTTATAGACCTGCTCAACTTAGGGCTCACACTTTCAAAATCATGTTATGCCCTTTTGCTGCCCTCTAGTGGAAGTATTCAAAACGTTCTGATGAAGAGCTGCAGTTAATTACATGCATATAGGTGATTTTTATTTTTGTTTTTAATAAAAAAAAACAAACAATATCAAATCACACAAAACTGGTTTGTGGCTAAAAGAGGACTATCAAATTGTACAAAGGCTTTCTACTGTGGCTTTACATAATGTTGGACTGCCACTAATGTTCATCTAGTGGGCCTGCATCAATCACGCTGCACAGGACAGCACACTTGACACCTGATCACTGATCATGTTTAAACATAAATCAGCAGCCTCCACCACTGTGGTCCTCTACATTAGGAACACACTGACAGTTGATATATTTATACCTATATGTACAGTAATGGACAGACAACAGTGAGGAAAGAGGAAGCAGTTGAGAGATGGGAAAAGACCGTTTGAATCAGTTCCAGATTATGTGAATGTGCCCAGCTCTACACTGGTGCTTTCAGAGCTGTATGGCACATCAACAACTTGAAGAGAAAAACAAACAGTGACTGTGGGGGACTGACACAAGTTGTACTTCCTAGATTACAGAGATGCAGTTTGAACCATCTGAACTGCCTAATGTGTCACTGATGCATCCTGACAGGGAGTTAACTTCTCTCTCTCTCACACACAGTCCTCTTTTACAGTGAAATGAATCAAATCTCCTCACATTATTTCCATGACCCTTGGTGCGAAACGTTTTCATCGAACATCTTCACATGTACACAGGCTTCTTATGTTCCAAAGCCTGGTTATGTTTTCTTTTTACAAAAATCAGACACACTTCAATACTAAGATGAACAAGATGCAAAGTGAAAAAACAGATAACACAAAATGCCATTACCAGAATCTACAATTTGACTTTTGACATACAAATTGTTTGTCTGGAGTCCTGATAATTGTTGACAATGTTTGAAAATTCAATATAAGGAAAGTTTATACAAAGACAGCATATCTCAGTGTTCAGCAATTCTGAAAGTACACACAGCTCTTCCTGTCTTATATTGTTCACCATGAGACAACACACATGATCCTGCTGTGTGCCGATGAGCTGAGGTGGTACAACAACAGTGTCACTGTTAGTGAGGGGCAGCTGTATGAGGAAAAACAGCAGAGCCTTGCAGTCTTTTCAACTCTTCCGCTTGTACAAGTTGTGATGCCCATAGGTCAAATTTCAACGTCACTCTCTTTGTCGTTGTCGTGGTCACCGTCATAGAACTCGTTGGCTGCCTCTGGCCTGAAGAAGACACGTTATTGACAGCCAGTTGGACGTATGAAGCGTCTAATTTTAACATAAGCTCCAAAAAATAAGTCATGAAAATTATTTTTAAGACATGTTTTAAAACAATAAAAGAAAATAATAAACATTAAAACTGAACTCCAATCATGAAAAGTCTCTCCAGCAAAAGTAGGTTAAGAAGGGATTTAAGAGAGCTCTCCGGGGCCAACCCCCTCTCCCCTACTGACCTGGTGTAGTTTTCCTCGGCTCCCCTCTCTTCGGGATCGGGTTCATCGTTCCGCTCATAGCTCAGCATGTCAGACGGCACATCATGGATTTGCACGCTGGGTGCGTGGTTCAGCATCTTCAAGTTCTCAAAGACCGTCTGACGGATCTGCTCCAGGTACTGCACCAACAGGTACAGAGACAGCAGATTCATGTTCATGTGATTTATGATCTCTGTTCTCAATAAACAGCTGCACTTTGGATGGTGTCTGACCTGTCTGGAGTTCTGGTTTTCTATCCTGGTGCTGACGTCAGGGTGCAGCGTAAAGTCTGGTGCAAAGTACTCAAAATACTCTGCAGATGAAAAAAACCAAGAGCAGGTTGATGGTGATGGCATCAACTGAAGTCTGTAAACTTTAACCTGTGAATGTACTTTATTTCTGCCCCACAGCAACAAGCCTTCAGTCTAAATCAGACTGGAAAGTATGACTCACCACTATAAGGCAGCTCGTCACTAATGGATTCATCCAATAACAGAGACGTCTCAAAGGTCCTGCAACAGTACAAAAGAGCTGTCGGGACCTGACTCACAACATAAAGACACCGTGTGTGTGTGTGCGCTGAACTTACCAGCAGCGAGCCACGTTCCGCACTGTGTATCCTCCTCCCCCCAAGACCAACAGAGGAATCTTAAAACTCTTCACAAACTCCACACACTCACTGAAAGACATCAAAGCAATAGTATAATCAGAATCAGAATACTTTATTTATCCCCCAGGGGAAATTGTTTCTTTACAGGTGCTCCTTGTAAGCATAGAGATA
>KV751330.1:8268039-8280064 GCA_001698575.1 Mola mola | reverse complement strand
GCCCGTAACAAAAGGCCATCTACCCCATACTCCCAGAGCACCCCCCAAAGGACACCTTGAGGGACACGGTCATAAGCCTTCTCCAGATCCACAAAACACATGTGGACTGGTTGGGCAAACGCCCATGCCCCGTCCAGTACCCTCGCGAGGGTATAAAGCTCGTCCAGTGTTCCACGGCCAGGACGGAAACCACATTGCTTCTCTTGAATCCGAGGTTCAACTAGCAGCCAGACTCTCCTCTCCAGCACCCTGGAGTAGACCTTCCCAGGGAGGCTGAGGAGTTTGATCCCCCGGTAGCTGGAACACACCCTCTGGTCACCCTTCTTGAAAAGGGGAACCACCACACCTGTCTGCCCCTCCAAAAGCACAGTCCCTGATGTCCATGCAATGTTGCAGAGGCGTGTCAACCAGGACAGCCCTACAACATCCAGAGCCTTGAGGAGCTCGGGACGAATCTCATCCACCCCCGGGGCGCTGCTGCTGTGGAGTTGTTTGACAGCCCCAGCGACCTCGACCCCAGTGATGAGAGAGCCCAGCCCAAAGTCCTCTGGCTCTGCCTCCTCCTCGGAATGCCTGTTGGTGGGATTGAGGAGATCAATGAATTATTCCTTCCACTGCCGAACTATAGACTCAGTTGAGGTCAGCAACTCCCCTCCCACACTGAACACCGTGTGGACGGGGTTCTGCTTTCCCCTCCTGAGGCACCGAACAGTTTGCCAGAAATTCTTCGGCGCCAAATGGAAGTCTTGTTCCATGGCCTCACCAAACTCCTCCCACACCCGGGTTTTTGTCTCAGTGACCACCCGAGCCACAGATCGCTTGGCCTGCCGGTAGCTGTCTGCTGCCTCGGGAGTCTCACACGTCAGCCATGCCTTGTAAGTCTCCTTCTTCAGCTTGACGGCCCCTTTCACCTCTGACGTCCACCAGCGGGCTTTGGGGTTATCGCTGCGACTAGCACCAGCAACCTTGTTACCACAGCTTCGAGCAGCCGCCTCGACAATAGCAGCGTGGAACATGGCCCACTCAGATTCCATTCTCCTTACTACATCTGGGATGTGGTTGAAGCTCTTCCAGAGGTGGGAGTTGAAGACCATTTTCACAGGGTCCTCAGCCAGACGTTCCCAGCAGACCCTCACTATTCGCTTGGTCCTGCCTGGTGTGTCCGGCTTCTTCCCCCCACCACCTGATCCAACTCACCACCAGGTGGTGATCAGTTGACAGCTCTGCTCCTCTCTTTACTCGAGTGTCCAGCACATACGGTCGCAGATCAGATGATACGACTACCAAGTCAATCATTGACTGTCGACCAAGAGTGTCCTGGTGCCAAGTGCACTTATGGACATTCTTATGGCTGAACATGGTGTTAGTTATGGACAAACTCTGACTAGCACAGGAATTCAATAACTGAACACAACTCGGGTTCAGATCGGGCAGGCCGTTCCTCCCAATCACACCCCTCCAGGTCTCGCTGCCATTGCCCACATGAGCATTGAAGTCTCCTAGTAGGACGACGGAGTCCCCAGTACGGGCACTCTCCAGCACCTGTTCCAAGGACTCCAAAGGTTGGATGTTCTGAACTGCTATTTGACGCATGGGCGCAAACCACAGTCAGGACCCGTTCCCCAACCTGAAGGCGCAGGGAAGCAATCCTTTCATCCGCCGGGGTAAACTCCAACACATTGGCTGAGAATTGGGGAGCTATTAATTAGCCCACACCTGCTCTCTGCCTCTCACCTGGGACAACTCCAGCATAGAAAAAAGTCCATCCCCTCTCAAGAAGACTGGTTCCAGAACCTGAACTGTGCATTGAAGTTAGGCCGACTATATCTAGCCGGTATCTCAACCTCTCGCACAAGCTCAGGTTCCTTCCCCACCAGAAAGGTAACATTTCATGTTCCAATAGCCAGCTTCAGCAACCGGGGATTGGACCGCCAAGGCCCCTGCCTTTGACTGCCACCCGATCCACATAGCACCAGAGCTCTATCCTCCTCCTGTGGGTGGTGGGCCCAAGTGAGGACGGACTCATGACCCCCTTTTCGGGCTGAGCCCGACCGGACCCCATGGACAAAGGCCCGGTAATATTTATTTATCAATATTATTTTAATTTGAATTGTTTATTGGCTGTTTGTTTGAGTCATCTTTGACCTTTAAAATGTCCAAAAATAGTGATGGTTAAGTATCATAACCAAGGTGATATAATTTGAACAACACAGAGATGTTCACTTTACAGTGATATAAAATGTATTAAAGTCCCAGATCCCTATGTTGAACATCATGTGGCTGTTATTAATAGATATACTAACTACACCTCACCGTTAATGTTACTGTTTTATTTCTTATATTTTGCATTTTCCATATTTATTTTTCTTTTGATCTTTAAATGATTTTCATGTTAATATATACTTTAAAAGGATTCTATTGTTTTAAAGGCGTTTTATATTTTTAAAACACTAAAAGTGCCTTGTTGTTTAAACGTGCTATACAAATAAAACAGTCTTGCCTTGCCTATATTTGATTTGATGTGGCCTCTATTACTTGATAAATAACTTTTTTTTCTGAAAAAGGATATGATAAAGGAAAATTGTATCAGATTTGGTCATTATTAATACCTTTATTAAAAAAAAAATATGAGCGCAATTAAATAAAAATGTTTGTACTTACATAATAGAAAAATAGAAAATATAAATTTAGAAATAAAGATGAAATGAGTAATTATGGATAAAATTTGAATAAAAGGCCCCATAAAAGTTCACATTTACACTTCTATGAGCGATTTCTAGATGTCTGCTAGATTAGGTTTATGTTGGAGTTAATAACCATACAGATTTTTTTTTTTTTAAAGGAATACTAGATTAGTAGCTTGTGAGTATCAATCTGTGGGATTTATATCGTATTGAACCATCCCTTCCTTGTATAGATCTGTGCTACCAGTTTAAACATGATCATCCACATTTTAGTTTATAGCTTCTTTGTAGCAATATCCATATTTGAAACTCTTTGATTTTGTTAATATTGGGCCTCAGATGATTGGCTACGCACTGTGTGACCAACCTCTCTATCAGTCACTGTATAATGGTATCTAGTCTCAAAGACTCTGCTGACGCTTTAACCACCAACTGCCACCCAATTAAACTTCCTGTAAGGGCCACTGACATTTTCCTGACACTACTGTGAGTTTTGTTGCACTACATAGAATGGTAAAAGTTGGACTTTACAGATGCAATGTGTAGGATAGCTGATTGTGCTGCAGCCCCTGCTACGTGAAACTAATCTGTCAGATTTGTGCATTTGGCAGCCTCCATATGTAATGATGGTAATTTTTCATCTTCTGCTTCTCACCACCAGCATTTCTTTAGCAGTTGCCCATCCATCTAATCAGGCTTGCTCATTAGCTTTGTCAGCTGGAGTGTCACCGGTGCAGCCCACACACTAATTGCATGTTTGACGGCAAATGATTAAATGATACTCGTATAAACCAATGAAATGTGCCTGCAGGCCAGTCAGCCATTGCAGGCCTGACCAGTTCTGTTGTACCTGCTGGCTGGCCCACATTATGCCTCGGCCCACCTTGACAGTGCCTTGTATACCAGCTGGCCAGTCCACCTCTGAACACATCATTTCCACATGCACCCATCTGCTGAGACTCTAATCTTACTGACCAACACGCCTTATCATTTTATGTTGTTTTCTATTGTTGCACCTTAGTTAATAGAAATGTATGTATATACATCCATCCATCCATTTTCTACCGCTTATCCTGTTAGGGGTCACAAAGGGGGCTGGAGCCTATCTCAGCATCTTCGGACGAAGGCGGCTTACACCCTGGACAAGTCGCCAGTTCATCGCAGGGGCTGACATATAGAGACATACAACCATCCACACTCACATTCACACCTACGGGCAATTTAGAGTGACCAATTAACCTAACCCCCAGTTTTGCATGTTTTTGGACTGTGGGAGGAAGCCTGAGTACCCGGAGAGAACCCACACAGACACATATATATGTTAAATGTAAAGCTTTCTATTAAAGACTGTGTCTGTCTTGTTTTTGTCATGGCTCACTGGTCAGGTCAAGACACTACAATGACGAGGAACTGGAAATTGTCAAATAAAATGCTCTCTGGTGAATTTCCTGTTTGCATTACCATTGTGCCAGAAGTGCGGTTCTTGTCACCTAGCAATTTCAACATGACTGACATGTCAAAACTACTATCCATGAACCCTTCCAGGGATTCTGTGACTGTCTAAAGAGTGGAATGGAGCTGCAAAGCAGAAACAGTAATGGGAGGGGGAAGTGGAGTTGTTTCCATGATGTCTCATGCTTGATTTCCAGAAATTAATAAACCCAGTTTTGACAGAAGTAAAACTGACAGATTATCTCTGCAGTCTGCCATTTTCCCACCGTTGTATTTACATCTACCTGCCTTGTGCATTTGGCAACACCCTATACTGCTGATGGAAGACGGTGGAACTGGTTACGCTTAAACTGGTATGAACATATATTGCTTCCCAGAAAGCATCGAAGTTCTGAGACTCCTGAACATAACCAGAACCGTGTCTGTCTAAAAGCAGCTTTAGAGGACCTAAAAATAATGTGTAAGTTGAACCATAGCTGCAATAGAATGAAGATAATATCAACACAGGAGACAAGATATTTTTTAGACATTTTTGTCTACATGAAAGGTTGCGTCCCCATTCAATCTGTGAACACAGACATGTGTGTGTGATAGTGAGAGAGGGAGACCTAGAGAATTACTTATTCTTGTGTGATGAAGAAGCCGGCAACATGCTCTTGGGATAACGTTGCGTTGCCTCCAGCCAACAGAATGTGTGTTGGTTTGTTGGCTGTTTGGAATGTCTGGTTGTAGACTTGGCTTTCTCTTGCCTGATAAATGATTTCCTGCCCCACGCCCTTCTCTCTGTCTCTTCCTGCTCCTTGTTTCTCCCCCTGCAGCTAAATGGAAGGGCTTACCTGGATTGGATCTTTAATGTGTTATGTTTCTCTGATGTTACAGCTTGCGTTAGGCTCAACAGGTGTGCTTAAATGAGAACTTGGACCCCCCTGGACTCCTGCCTATTTGAGTCTGTTTTTTGTTTTGCGCAAATGAGCGGTGTTGATATTATTTTCTGAGGTCATCATGCCTTTCTAGGATACACAGATTTTCCAGAACCAGAACCCAGAACCAAGCATTTCATGTTGAAATGACGACTGCTGCTTGTTGTCTTCTGGATTCACCTCTTCTTTGAGACATTACTAACAGATATGGTGGAAAGTTTCCAAAACATTAGTTTTTTTGTTGTTGTTGTTTTTCCTTTTTGTCAAAGTATTTTTTTATGCTCCAAGTCTTTCCCATCCCAGTTCACATAGTTCTCATTGATGCTTTCCCTGACATAAAAGTATCCTTTTTGTATCTTCCAGTATACCATGTTTTGGAGTCTGTAGCATCACTTGTGTGCTGCCACACAAGTTCAGGTGTGTTTTAAGTCAACCATCAAAGGGGATGGGAGGAGCCTATGGCAGCCAGACCAAGAGAACCTTTTGATGTTCCACATGAAAACATAACTTGCTTCACAGAGAGTTTGTATTTGTATGATTCATCTCATTACCAGAAGGCAGACAGAAAAGCTGTGTACTGCCTGTAAAGTCTTTTTTTTTTTTCTTTTTTCAAAAAGAAGCTGTTATGTTTAAGTCAACTGCCATCATGATTTTATGCCCTTCTTGACATCAAATTGTGTTACTTCCTGTCAAAGAACAACTGAACACATCCTCAGGGCTGCCCATAAGGGGGAATGGGGAAAGTTTTTGGGGCCCAGCCTCCAGAGAAGTGCATGGAGCCTTTGTGATCATCCCAGTCATGGGACTTACCTTTTTTGGAATAGTGCACTTTCTTGCTATGTCAGAACCTGCACATGAATTTGGATGCCATCGAAGAAATGTAAGGAAAAAGAGGAAGTTGGCAAGGGCTTTAGGACACTCTCACAATGGGCCATCCGTACTGTGCTCAAGCACGTTTGACTCACAAAGTCCAGATTGTTTGACTAGTGGAAGTTTTGTCTACCCTAAAGCACGATACACTTCCTTGGCCCTGGCTTGGTTGGAAGAGGTGTGCTTAGACACAGTACAGTAGCTCATGCACGAGTGCAAGCAAGTGTATGCAACGCTAACATGACAATACCTCCACAAAAATCAATCGCTACGTTGCATAATAGATACGTCTGCAAATCTGAGTGTGCCGTATCTTAACCAAAGGACTCCAAATAGGCAACAAAGTCAGCAAAGTTGCAGATATGTTCTCCCAACTTGATGACATAATTGCAAGAGGTCGTAACCATGCTCAGGCATGATTGCACTTGAGCAGTGTGAGTGTGGGCCAGCAGGGAAATGGGGAGGGGGGACAATTGAGCTTTGGCAAGGTACAAAGCAACTAGGACAAGTGTGAGTGTGCCCTTACATGCCAATTATGATCACAAATTTAAGTCACTAACCGAGGCTGGGGGAGTTGAAGGTATCTAGGATCATAGTGTTAGAGCTAACAGCACTAGCCACGTGGTAGCTAGTGTCAGTGAATATCAATGAAGAAGCCACCACCGCAACCTGTGAGGTGAGGAAGCGCCCGCTCACTCAATTTTTCCAGAGGCCTAGCTGCATTTCCATAATACCATATTAGACCTATTTAATATGTCCTAATGCTATGTCAAATGCACTCTGCCAAAAATTACAGCATGTCCTACTGCTTCCAATGCAATTTAGTTGCATTCAACCCAGCATGCTCCTCTGACTGCTCTGACCCACAATGCTCTGCAGGATTTTGTGGATGGTATGTCATCTCAACTGAGCAGCCGAGACAGCGCAGACATCAATGATAAGCTCCATCACAAATGACAGAATTATAATATCAGCACATTTAAATAAGTAATACATATAATGAATTATCTGCATAATTAAAAAAAAGCTACAAACAGACTAGTAGTGTATGTATGAGCAAGAAGGTTAATATTCAATACAGAACTCTGGATGAAGTAGTAAAATGTTTACATACTGAATATAACGGTACAGTATGGACACAATACTTTGTTGGAGCAGCTGCAGAATGTAGTAAATGAAAAAAGATAGAATGTGACATAATTTGTTCTTGCATGGGTGTCCTTGTAAGAACATGAAATCTAAAACTGTTTCTTCTACTCTCCTATCAACCCTGACACCAGCCCCTGTTGTAGTTACATTAGCCTGAAGCAACACTCGCACTATTTTATTATTCCATATAAAATTAGGACTCTTTTTACTTTGATTGCCTAACTTGTGCTAGCAGCACTTCTGTTAGATGTATAAATGGAACCAGACAATATCTGAACCAATTACTGATCCTGCTGCACAAACTTAGTCCTGCACATTTTAAACTTTATAGCAGTGAAATAATTAGAAACACTTGGAAGCCTGTCAGGGTTTACATTTGGCTGTGCATTTGTGCAAACAAAGGGCGGCACAGTGGTGCAGTGGTTAGTGCTGTCGCCTCACAGCAAGAAGGTCCTTCCTCCCACAGTCCAAAAACATGCAAACTGGGGGTTAGGTTAATTGGTCACTCTAAATTGCCCTTAGATGTGAATGTGAGTGTGGATGGTTGTTTGTCTCTATACGTCAGCCCCGCGATGAACTGGCGACATGTCAAGTGTGTACCCACCTTTGCCCAAAGATGCTGAGATAGGCTCTAGCCCCCCCAACACCCCCGCGACCCCTAACAGGATAAGCGGTAGAAAATGGATGGATGGATGGATTTGTGCAACACACACACACACACACACACACACACACACACACACACACACTTTAACTGTGTGTGGGGCCATATCCTTAGCTGGTTTGTTTTGGCCCCAGGGCCCCACTGTGTTCATTCAAGCATCTGTCTCCCTGCAGGTTTGTTGGAACACACACAGACACATTTTTACAATATTAGACAGGTATAAATATCAGAGTACACATACTGAAGAAAACCAGGCAATCAAACCTTTTTCCATTTAACCTGACGGGGACAATAATGCTTGCAACACAGTGGCCACACAGCCATATCTGGACTAAAGCACTGGAGCAACCAACTGACATCTGTTTTAATATGGCAAGAAAACCTAAATCATTATACATCTGAAGCTGCTGACCCCGTGCAAAGAACAAACTCAGTATCCCAGTAGAGAGCACTCACTGGATACAGGAGTCAGTCATTGTAAGTGTCAGTACAACCTGAGGATTCAAATAGTAAAATGAGCTGTGAGAACATTGCAGATGTGCACAGGGATGTACACAGCTGTGTGTCCTGGAGGAAGTAATTTGGTTTGGGTTTGAAATGTAAAGACAGAATTGACTTAGAGCCGTTTTATATTGTATTAGTGAGCACACTCCAAACAGTCTGTGCCTAATGAGAAGTTTAACAATAAATCTAGAGGGGAATTTCAACTGCCAACATAGGGGAAGGAGGATTTAAGATTCAAAGAGAAATATGAGATCCTTTATCAAAAGCCTTGTTCTCTTGTGTCTCATTAATGCCCCTGTTATATATATATATTTATACTGTATATCTGGCAGACTGTTTAATGATAAGAATCAAGTCATCTAGTCTTTTGAGATCTTCAGACATTTCTTTTCATCGGCTTGTGTTTTTTGTCAGTTGCATCCTTCTCCTCTTTCACAATCACATAACTATCTGGATAGCTCAGCACAATGGGCAGGACCTTTCCATCTGATCTTGACTCTGACGGGTTTCCAGTTGTCACTTTACCATTTGCACCGTCTGGCTAGGGATTTAAACTGGCAAACTTTAGGCTACTAAACCACCTGTTTGATCTCTGGACTACCTACAGCCCAAGTTACCCATCTCGAGCAACTTACAATAATTTAGTGGGTTTGACAAATCCACATCTAAGGAAGTGGAGAAGTTTTGTCTTTATGTAAGCGGAAAATATTCGAGTCTACAAGTGAGATTCAAGCTGTTGAAATGATACATTTGAATGAAAAGCAATTGGTAAAATGTATAGATCCTTAAATATCTATATTAGTTTGAGTAGTTTCACATTTGTATATAACCAACACAACACAACATTGTACAGGGCCAGCAAGTCAGCAGTGGAGGGATTTGTAGTCTGCCTCCTCTCCGAGGTATTGGTTTGGGATGACCCTTTTATGTAGACTTATCCTCTGCGGAAGTGAGTTGGCAGGCAAGAGATTCTAGTAGAAGTTGGGGTAAGGCCTGCTGTTTTGTGCTCTTTGGGAAATGTGACAATAAAAATTTGGTAACATTTTACAATAAAGGTGCATTAATTAACATTAGTTAATGCGGTAAGAAGCATTTACAGACAGTCAATGTGCCAATCATGTACTCAATGTCTTCATGTTAATTTCAACGTTATCCATTAGATTGTAAGCATATTATTAGTCATTCAAAGGATACATGTTTATAACTTCAAAATAATAAATTAAATTAAATCTAATTAATAAACTGTAAAATCATGATTTATTGCCGTTAAGTCATGCTTATTCAGTGCTCTTGCACATTAATGAAGTGTCACTTAAGGGTTATGTTTTTTTAGTTTCACAATATGATCAGGAAGAGCATGAATAAACAGTTGATTCAAGTTAATAAATGCTTTACTAGGGTTAGCATTAAATGGCCACCTGTGTCAAAATGATGGTCATTTTTTTATTTAACCTCTCTTTCCTTGTAATTACTGTGTTAACTGTTTTGAATAAGTACATTAACATGAGAACTGTTAAAAAGGATTACACGATACGATGGTTAACCTTGAGTAAATGATAATTACTACTTAAATTAATATTAACTCTTTTAATGTGTTACTCTTTAATTTGATTTGTCAGCAACGAAACCCTGCTTCACCGGACATAGATGTGCTAGCACAAGGTGAAGCTTATTTTCTTGGCCATGGTTTGGTGTTTGCTACTGCCTACATTAATAGTGGGGAGTATGGTGTTATACTGGTGTTTTCTAAAAATTCTTTTGAAATCAGCCTTTTATACTTCTAGCCATTGTTACCATGGGGATGAAAATATGCATTTTTTCATTTCACTGGATGTCAATGTCATAATGTTTAGACTGATTTCTCTGTTTTGATTTGTTCAAACAGGCAATTATAGGCCTAAAAATATGGATGTAGTTAGGAGAAACTTGATACTGGGGCCTATTTATTCCTATGAAAGTGATGCATTAAGACCAGAAGCACTTTTTTCCCAGCTTCCAATAATTTTCCCACCCAAATTATTGAATCATCCAGCTTGTCAAGACTTACCAAATGTTAATCAATCCAACTGGTTTGAATTCTGATAGGGCCACAAGTCATTTCTCCACAGTATTGAATTTTATTTCAACTCAGTTTTATTTCAGACATACATAAGGATCCATAGCTCAGTCGCTGTATTTTAGCTAAGTAAAGATTCACTGTATGGGTGTGCCTTTCCGAAAATGTCCCCATCTTCTGTATCCATGCAGGTATAATACTATGCTATTTTGCGCCCCAAATGATCAAAAACCACAAAAAACCAGATCTCAAAAATACAAAAACGCATTTTGAGTAAGTATGACTCTTAAAACCGCTGAACGTACCAGTGATGGTATCGTATTCTGACGAACAGCTGAACTATTTAACATTTCACAAAACAGTAAATTCAAGCAAATGATCATAAAATAATTCATATCATGAACTGAACAAAGCCTGTTGTTGCTATATACTGTAACACGCTTAAGAGTAAGTTGTAGATTCTGTTGCCAGAGTCTTAAGAAACACAATGTTAGCTGTGGTTGAACCCAGTATTACGTTGGCAGTGTCAATATTTTGTTGGCTGGTGACCAGTTGGATTAGCCAACGTGGTAAACCAACTGTAAACGACTCACAAAGGGGGCTTTGTTTTCTTATTCTAGTAGGAGGCAATAATGGTTTTTTTTTTAAACCAGGGGTCTCAAACTCAACTTACCTTGGGGCCGCTGGAGGTAGAGTCTGGGTGAGGCTGGGCCGCATCAAGTATTCCACAAAAAAAGGGTTTTAAGTATTTCAAAGAAAAATACAACCGATCCAATCTTATCAATCTTTATTAATAACAATTTGAAAACATCGAGAACATGAACGGTTCTTCAGAACATAGGCTTCTCTTACTTCCTCCTACTTCTTGCTGCTAGAGACTTGGCAGCGCTTCCTCTTACACAGCTGAGCCACATTTGGCTTGAGGGAGGAAGCAACTGAGACCCTCAGTATGGCTTGAAGATGCTCATCTGTAAGTTTGGACCTAAACTTTGACTTATTAAAGTTTTTTTGTGGAGAAGAGCTTTTCACACAGATAGGTGCTGCCGAAAAGGCATAAGATCTGCTTGAACATCCTGGAAAGCTCAAGGAAGGTGGGGGGCAATTCTCTCAAAAATTGTCCAAGCTTGTCTGTTTTTCCACTCACCTCCCTGAACTTGGCTTTGAGTTCAGAATTGCACTGCAGGTCAATTAGCTCCATCTGAAGCACAGGGGGGGCATCTTCCACATCGAAGGAGAAGGGGTCAGCAAAAATTTGAAAAGTGGCTCTGTGTGTCTTGAAGTCTGCAAACCTGTGATCAAATTCTTCCTGTAGCTTTACAATGGTATCAGCATACTTCTCACCACTGAATGGTGTGCCCGAATCCATGAGTGCCTTGCATGCTGGGAAATGGCAGAGGTTTGTCTGGGAAAGCTGGGCTTTCCATAACACAAGTTTTGTGGAGAATGCTCTGACATTGTCATATGCAGCACTGACAAGCTGGCCCTGTCCTTGTAACTTCTTGTTCAGTACATTCAGCTCCTGTGTGAGGTCAACAAGAAAAGCTAAGTCCATTAGCCATTTGGGATCACTTAGTACAGGAACAGTCATCCCATCTTTCTCCATGAAGGCTTTCACTTCTGCTCTCAACTCAAAAAACCTCTTCAAGACCTTCCCCCTGCTAAGCCAACATACCTGGGTGAAGTAGAGCACATCCTCATATGCTGACTCTATTTCCTCCAAAAAGGC
>KV751330.1:8254108-8267940 GCA_001698575.1 Mola mola | reverse complement strand
CACAAGTGAATCACACAGCTGGCGGAATATCTCCTGACCGGTGGTCTGGCCATGCATTGGAATCATTGTGAGCAACTCCTCCGTCACTTCAAAATTGTAATCAACACCACGGACATATATTGCGAGCTGCGCAGTGTCAGTTACGTCTGTGCTCTCATCAAGAGCGACTGAGTATGAATGGAAATGTTTAGCTTTCTCACGCAGTTGATCGTAAATGTTACCTGAAATGTCAGAAATGCGCTCTGCCACTGTGTTGGCTGAAAGGCTGATGTTGCTAAACTGACCCTTCTTTTCCGGACAGACTATACTTGCAGCCTGTAACATGCACTGTTTGATGAACTCGCCGTCTTTGAATGGCTTTCCTGCCTTAGCAATCATCTCACTCATCACGTAGCTGGCTTCGACTGCCGCATCACTCTCTTTGCTTGCTTTCTTGAAAAAATCTTGTTGCCTCAGTAGACATGTTTTAAGATTGGCGACCCGGTCCTCTCGCTCATCTCCCTGGTTTTTTGCATACTCCTCGCTAACCTTTCTCTTCACGGCAGGTTTTGAAAAAGACATGACTGGGGCTGGGTGACAGGATATATTTCCCCTCCACTCGGTGACAGTCCCGAAACACGTTACAAGTGACCAACGTTGTTGTCACGAGCCTGAGCTATGGTAGCCCACAAGTGTTAAAAAATATAAAACGCCCAGGGCAACCACCCACGCAGGTGCATGTGAGAAAAAACACGCGGGCCACACTAACACCAAGCTTTGATTTCAGGTAGGGGGCCACAAAATATCATTCCGGGGGCCGCGAGTCTGAGACCCCTGTTTTAAATTATAGATAATTTAAGTCTATCGGCCTGATCTGTTCAGCATTCTCTCTGTGTTGGTTAATCATGAATGATCATTGTTGTCAAAATGAGGAACTGGAGCCACCAGAACAACACAGGGAGATTTATTTTATATAAGATGAAGGAGACAGGGGAATGTTGAATGTTTATTTGTGAGCGCTCATATGCTGCTCAGATGCTCACATGCTCATACACACAACAAAATGTTACAAGAAGCCTGTCCAAACAGGATGCAAAGTTTACTAATACTAACAATGACCCATATGTATATGTGGATGTAGATTTGTTTGAACACAAGTAGATATAAATAAGATCTGGCATTTTCCCAAGGTTTGGCCACCAGATGGAATTTTTTGATGGAAGAAAATGTATATATAGTGAATGTTTTCGGCCAAATCTCCATTATCTATTCATTATCTATCCAGTCCAATCTACACCAAATGAAAAGCAAATTGATCAGGAAATCATATAATTTTTTGGTGATGCTGTGACATGTCTCCTGCTGGGCTGCAGTCTTTTTTGTTTGAAGTAAATGTTTTAAACCACGCCACAAAGTCAGCACAATAGCACTAAAATAGCTGAGGCTGGATCTTCTTTCTTTTGGACATTAGTACCTGTGAGATCTAAAGCTGATTAGATTTCATAGCACTTTCTGATAGAGTTGTCAGAATTGTCCTCTGGGTGGGTTTTAGATTCTAAAAATATATTCAATGTTTTTAGCTCATATTTCTTGTTAATATGAGTCCAACTTACACCAAACAAACTGCATATCAATCAGGAGATCCAGGACCAGACATGAAGGATCTGCAGCAATGGTGCTAAAGATTCTATGATATCATATTGGGAATATGGTAATTGTGAGCAACATAAATCAGATCACAAGCAGTGTCAGTATGCTATTTTTAGGGAGTTTTTCTTGCTATTGTCTGGCTTTGCAAATTCACAAGCTCCCCATCATCTTGTCTATAAATTCCAAATGGCTCAGTTGTTGCTGGGTTTTTTTTGTTGTTTTTTTAAATAAGCTTGTCAATGAGCACAGTGGGTTTACTTGAATAGAAATGTGGCTCATTCAAGTTTTTGATATCTGGCTTTATGCGACATGTTGAATTCACTTGGAAATAACAGCTGAAAAAACAAACCCATCTGTACATTCATTTAACATTTAGTTTTGATCATATTACATGTATCAGGTACAGGGTCTGGGGTATTCAATAATGCAGGGAGGTTCTTAATCAAAATAACACTGAAACGGCTGAGAATCTTCACAGACTACTGAAAATAGGTCAACACCAGGAAATTTAAGATGACTAGATGGACTAGTTGGCAAAGGCGCAGTTTAAGGGACAAGCAAACTTAGTAGTCGGGATATGAAACGATGATCAAAACACAAGGAACTCATGAAGAAGATACGGTGGACTGCTCACGAGGAAGACAAGATAATCTGGCACAGGAGGAAAGGAACACAGGGTTAAAATACACAAGGGAGGGGTAGACAATTAGACACAGGTCGAACACATTTGGGAGGAGAAGACAAGAAAAGACTTTATGGGACATGGGTAACAGGACACAAAAGAATTTCAAAATAAGATGGGAAACACTGATTCACCCTAACGACAGACACATGAAAACTACTGGACCCTGACAACATGGTCTTAATGAGTAGACGGAGTTTGTATTTAGTATATTAGTGCTTTGGTCTTCCTCAACTTTTTGACAATGCTGAGTGTCAGTCCCCAGTTGTCAAATGATGACGCCTTGAACCATGCCACCAGCTCAAAGCGTTATTATTTAAAGACCTGGGAAGCATTGACATCTGACTAATTTTCTATCACTTAAGTTACATATAGTAGCGTTGCTTTAAGGACTTCTTGGCCAACGTTGCTTGAAAAAGTCTTCAAAACAAGAAAAAATATGCCACTTGGCAATAATCACAAGTAGGTGACAAGTCAAAAGATCACCAGAGTCATGAAGATGCATCATCAGTGAACCGTTATGTTTATCTCTCCACTCCATGATGTTTGAAGCTAATATCATTTTTGGCGCCTTGGTCACAAGGACTGCATGAGCAACATGGCTAATACTAACAGCCTGACTAATCCTGACAAAGCAACAGCAAGAATTTCAACAGGATCTGTAAACTTTTCAGTCAGTGCTTTGAAGGCAAGGCAAGTGGCAAAGACCTGATAAGTAGCCACGTCAGGTTACTTACCGTGAGGGAAAATATTTAGTGGCAGGACAAGTTTTAACACTAGAGCATTTTTGTTTTGCCTCAGTTTTCTATCATTCTGCTTTGCCTTAGCATTTTTTTTTCTTTGCCAACCACAGAGAACAGTGTAATTTCCTGATCTGGTTCATCAATGACAGGCAAATTTTGGTGCCATAAATTCAATCTTAATTTTCCCATTGAAAAAAATCCTGCCTGGTGGCAAAATGAATAGCAAAGTGACAGCAAGGTTTATAGGGAGCAAATCCGAACTGTACCGTCAACAATTAATTAATAGAGATAAGTTAAAATGAAGAAAATATTGTGTCTTGCCCCCAGGCCATATGAAGACACAGCACTACAGCACTACAGCACTATTTCAAAATCAATGTTATTTTGAAATGTAGATTTTTATCAGGAAGATTTAAAATCTCATTCAAAAAAAAAACCTCACTTAAAGTGTCAACAGTGTATTACCAGGCCTGTCCTAAAGGCCACCCGAAACATATGTTGGAAAGTATATAACTGCCGTGTCGTTATGTATTTCCTGACGATTAATAGCTGGACGCCATGACATTATTGGTTGAAATTGGCTAGTACATGGTGATGTAATTTCACCAGACGTGGATTTATCAGAGGAAAACAATGTCGGATTTTAACAAAAAAGTACAAAGAAATGTGTTTTTTTTTCTCTGATTTTTTGGCATGTATCATTCAATAGGCACCTGTTTGATGAAGGATGTGATATAAATGGGTTGAAATTACAGGTTTTCATTTCAGGTTGACTTGAAAAGTTTTACAAAAGACCACATTCTTCACTAAGTAAACTAAATGAAACAAGAATGACAAAAAAGCTTGGACACATGAACAAAACAGCTGTTACTAAAGGCCCATCCCTATAGATTTGTTTTGAGTTTGGCAACAAATAAGCAGGTTAGTGACTTAAGGGTTTCCAAATTCCAAACAAGCAAGATCAAACCTCTTACAGAGTCAACCCACACAATACGAAGGCTCTTTTTTTCCTTGCATGCCACCATCCAGTTATGAAAAGACCAGACTTTACATTTCTGCATGAAAAACACCCCGCTCATCCTGCAAATGGCTCTGTCAACACAGCTAAGTGCAGTGCCACAACGTTTCATCACTGCCGGTATAACATGGACAAGTGAACTGTAAAAAATTTCCCATCCTGTTTATTTCACCGTCAATCTTATCTGCAGATCATATGAATAATACGGACTGTCTGCCAACATTTGCAAAGAGCATGTCTGTGTTTGTCACCTCCGGCACAGGCTTGATCTGCAGACAGATTATTAAAATTGTTTAATCTGTGTTCAAAAGCTATCATGCACCTCATGAAGAAGAAAAGGAAGTAGGAGGCAGAGGGTTAGGAAGGTCAGATCATGTAGAGGAAAACAGGCAGAGGGGGAAAGAAATAAAGGGGAAGAAAGAGAGCAGAGATAGAGAGCTGGTAAACAGTGAGAAAGAAGGGCAAGATTGAAAAAAAAGGGATAATGTTTCCAGCAGGATTGCTGTCTCAGAGAGGGAGAGCGAGGAAGGGGTGAAGCACAGACAAAGGGAGAGGAGAGGAGATGAGTGGAGGAGGTGAGGGTAAGAAGCGTAGGTGTAGGAGGGGATGGAGAAACAGCATTCCTAACTGCACAGTTACAGAACGAGACGGAGGGAGAAGCTGATCTGAAATCCAGATGCCGTCAGGACCAACAGAGGGTCAATTTAATACACACACACATAGAAAGCGCTCCATCTCCTCTGCAGCTCTCCAGACTTCAGGACCTCAGTAGCTTTACAAGCCAGCACTCAACACAGGACATCAACTGGATACTTTTTTCTTGTTAAAATCTGACTTACCAGGCCAAAATCAAAACAAAAGGACTCAATTTGGGATAGATTTTGTACTTAGAATGTTTATTTTTTTCCCACTTCTAGAGGAATTTCCAGGTGAGTCTCATGAGGTTTCTGTAATGAGTCTGTGTTAAATGCTCCCAGATGTAAAAGTGACTTTAGCAGTTTTTGCTGTTGTTTTGGTTAAAACTTGTTAGGTTTCAGGATGCTGTTTCCTGTGCGGATCTTGTGTTTTATTATTGAGAGTTTCATTTAATATGTTTCTCATGAAAATGCAATTGCCCAAACTTTTGCATGAGTGTCTTTCATTGTCCTTCAGGACTGTGAGCACTTTGCTGACAGACATACAGTAGATGTATGGCTGCTGACTAATTGTCCTCATTTAAAACAGCCATTGAATAACTTGAAATTTTCTACAGGGTGCCAAAAGACAACAAAATGACAGCTCTACAGCCATTTTTGCAGTATCAACTGATGCCACCTCACTTTGAAATCTGAATTCGTCCTCACTGCCATGCGGTGGCACATCATGTTGCTGTCACAATCCGCCATGTGTTGACTGACCTAAGTGAAACCGACATTTATCTTTGGTCCACATGTATAAGGGAAACTGGAATAGAGGTTGTCTTCAAAAGCTTTATACTTTTCTGGCTTAACCCATTTTTGTCCCTGCCCACCAAACAAAGGCTGTGATAGCACAAGAATCCCATGTGATTCAAAAAGCATCAGAAATGACAAATATTTATAATTGTTCTGCTGTTTGCAAGAGACTGAAATTTCCGACAAACACAGTCTGTTCCTGGGAAGGTTTGTTTATCACAAGCATTTAAATCATATTGGTACCAAAGTGCCTTCAGGCAAACAGACCTCTATATAAATGCATAGCTACACGCTGCTTTGTCTTAATTGTTAACGTTCAGTGGCAATGAACCAGAGGCAAAATAAACCTTGCTAGACCTTGTCTAGTCCCTCTGTCAACGCTGCAAACCATGTGAAAACTTTGGGAGATTTATAGCCAATACTTGGAAGAAAAATCACAAAGGAATCTCATCATGAAAGCAATTAAATCAATCAAAATCCAAATGGGGGATTTTTGTTACTCATCCCACACTCAGTTTAGTACAAAGCTTTGTTCAAGGACACAGAAAACAAGAGGAGGATATTGGTCCTATATTTTCACCCCAATACAGTGGTCATTTCTTATCATATCTATACTTGAAATAGACCTCTCAAACTAATGTGGACTCTATGTAACCACAGACGAATGAAGTTATGTCACACTGTGATAAATTTAAATAAATTACAACTAGCCAGACATTGGTGCAGTGAGTAGGATGAAGAATAATGATTGTATTGAATAACTCCTCTGAAATTAAATGTTCAGTATCAATTGTCAAAAATAACTGTTTAACTTTCTATATTAGGTTTGAAACAATGTTGATATCTCATAGTAACTCTCCACACGTTGTGTTTAAAGAGATCTCTGAATGAGGATATGTGAACATTATAGGCAGCACATGAAACCATACAGACATGTTGGAATCATGCTGCAGTCCTCTCCTGGCATGCATCATCATGAATAGAGCAGCTGTGACTCTCATAGTAATGCATTTGACATAAAGATTGACTTCACTCACACATTCTTTAAAGAATGCAAAATATACTGAGGAGACTCATTTGGCCGTAGATCTAAAGTATAAACATTGTGGTGCTGCATGATTCATTTAGAGATGAACGCAGATGAACGCAAAGTCTCAAAAGCAACATGCTTTTGGTAATGGTTGTTACCATGTTATCATTAAAGTTGTTTTGTTTTTTTTTAATCTATGCTTCATTACCTTGTTGTAACAGGTACATATCTGCAAAAAAATAATTTTCCCGAAAGCTAGCAGCTATAGTATTTCCTCCAAATTTAACATCTTCTAATTTGTAAAATATGTAAAAAAAAAACAAAAAAAAAAAAACAACAACAACATTGCAATACTAGCAATAAATTGTAAAGTGACCAAAGTGCATTGGCATACTAATGGCCAATCACCATTAAACCACCATTAAAATCTGTTCATAGCAAGCTAAAAAACAGAAGGAACCTAATTAGTCTATAACATTGTACTCACAACGATACAGTAGCAAACATAAGCACCACACTGAAACACAGCCAAGAAAGGCAGCCTTCATCTTGTGCTAGCACACTCTACATTGACAACCTAACCTGCAATAATACAGTACAACAGGTAGCTAGTCCAAATATTATGTGAAGCAGGTTTCGGTTGTTCACAAATGCAGTTAAAGGGTAACATTTTACAATAAAAGCATATTAATTAACATTGGTTAATGCAGTCTCACATAATCCCTTTTTAACATTCCTCATGTTAACAACTAACAGTTCAATAATATAATGCAAAGTATTTGGACACAGGCAGGAGAGGCTCTAGCTCTTTTGTCACTTTATCTCTGTCAGGTGAGGCTTTGGGAGGCATGCTCAGTGATTTCAACGTAAGAAACTTTTCTTTTCTCATCTCATTTCTCCCCTCTGTTTTCTGTGTACCTTCTTTCTGTGTTCTGTTGGGCTCTCCTCCTCAGTCATACTTCCCTTCCTGTTCTTTTCTCGAATCACCTTGCCTCATCGCTCCCTGCATTCTGTCTCCAAAGCACTTAAACAGTGTGTCTGGTAAAGTAATTAGAGGAGGGCAGCAGTGGAGGGCTGGCTCGCTGACCGATTGTATCTGTGATCACAGTAACCACAATACTGGAGACTGACTGAAGTGACACCTTTATTACCCTGTAAAGTCAAAGCAGAAGCTGTTCATCAACAGGTCTTAGCCTTACCTGAGCTTTATTGTAAGTGAAGGTCGGAGTATGTAGCGCCTAATAAAATCCACTAGCCCTTCACCATTTAAAAATAATGGCCAAGTTTAAACAGACAATATGGGACACTCAATGTAAGCCAGAGGTTGGCTAAAGTGTATGGTTTGACAAATATCAGATAATAGATTTTTTCAAGATAAGTGTTGATTTTTAGGAACTTGGCCACAAGGTGTCAGTCATTAGAGATCTGAGGTCTGAGGGCACAGGTTCAAGGTCTTGTGACACATTCCTCCTGCTGGGGTGTCCTTGACCACAACATTGACTCTTGACCAGCTCCTGACTGTCTGTTCTGTAGTTGATCCTGGCCTCTGACCTTGCTGTGGAGGACACAAGAGACTGAAAAAAGTATTCAATGATCTAATCTACTTAATTTTTAAATTAGTAATGGACCAAAAGATTCCATTTTGAAAAGTCCTGCTAATAGTGAAAACCTAAATCGCCCACCTGTGCAGTTTCCAAAAGCTCAATCAAACTTTTCAAGACTTTGTTTTACAGCTTACTGTAGATCTTTCTTTTTTTTTTACAGTCACCTACAGTAAATTCAAAATTGAAAAGTTAGCAACTAGCTAACATGTTGCAGTTAGCAGAGGTAGATAGCTGCCAAAATCCAAGCTCAAGCTGTGTGTGATTATAAAACTGGAATGAAAAGATATGTCCATGATGTCTTTACAATACATTTCCGCAGACCTAATAAGTTAGGACAGTTTTATTGTCCAATAAAGTTTTGTTCTGTCAAACCTCAACCATGATAACAAAACTATTCCAGTACTGCTAAATTGGTAAAATATCAACCACTAAATGGATTGAAATGAAAGTTTGCACAAAAATGTATATCTCCCTTGTGGTCAAATGATGGATGTAGTGCTATCATCGGTTTAAAATTTTATTTGTCCATTCCTTTAGTTCATGAATAAATATCTGATAAACAAATGACACCACCATCAGTCTCAGCCATGTCTTTAGTGCTTATAAGCAAATGCGCTAAAATGTTGAGCACAGTCTCACAAAGCTAGCACGACTGACGACTAATCTTGTCTGTCAACCCAGACATTGTAATGTAGAACTCCAATAGACATTCATCATGGTGGTGAAAGAGCCATATTGCAAAGCTAACGTGTCCTTGGGTTCCCGCTTGTCAACCGTTTAACCTTTTTTCAGAAGAAACCTGGCTTTTTTGGGACTGAGAATGTTACATTTGTTATTCCTGTCAGTAGATGCAACTCGTTACTATGTAAAGATAATGTTTCTGTAAGAAACCTTTGTTCTGAGCTACACTGTCAGCACTAGAATAAACGGTGAGTCTGACTTACCTCTATGTAGGCTAATGTGTTCATCAGACCAAGAGGTGTGTGTGTGTGTGTGTGTGTGTGTGTGTGTGTGTGTGTGAGAGAGAGAGAGAGACAGAGAGAGGATGATTAATAACACAATTCTTCCGTCTCTGCTGTTCAAGGTGAATCAACCTCCCAATCTGGCCTCCAATGACTTCAACTTTGTAGGCCTATATGTGTTGTTTTGTTCTACAGCACTGAACACTCCTTTATCTCCTCAATCATTTCTTTTGACTAGTGTGTGGCTGTGTGTAAAAGGGTATGTAGTGTATGTGTTTCAGCATGAGTCCTTGTATATAATTTTCAATGCCCTCACATGAGTATGATAACAGAAAAACAACAGGAGGAGTGCCAAACCCCCTGGCACCAAGCCATAGCTGCCCATGTTAAACGGTTATTTTACACATATGCAGCATGCTCTACATGGTGTACATGGTTAGGGTTAGGGTTAGGGCAGTATATGTACCAGTGAGTTTGTTTCTTTAATCCTTAATGCAGATCATGTGCCTTGAAAGCAACGCACATTCCCAGTTTTGAACATCACTAATTTGGATAAAAGAGGATTTGCATTCTGAGGATTTGATCACACCCCCTGATGGTCTAGTGGTTAGGATTCGGCGGGCTCATCGCCACAACTCGGGTTCGATTCCCGGTCAGGGAAATTGGCAGGTCCCTTGCTTAACACCACAGTCCCTAGTCTGAGGCTGCACAGTGGTGCAGTGGTTAGCGCTGTCGCCTCGCAGCAAGAAGGTCCTGGGTTCGATTTCGGGTCAGGGCATTTCTGTGCGGAGTTTGCATGTTCTCCCTGTGTCTGCGTGGGTTCTCTCCAAGTACTCCCATAGTCCAAAAAACATGTAAACTGGGGGTTAAGTTAATTAGTCACTCTAAATTACCTGTAGGTGTGAGTGTGGATGGTTGTTTGTCTCTATATGTCAGCCCTGCGATGAACTGGTGACTTGTCCAGGATGTACCCCGCCTTTGCCTGAAGATGCTGAGATAGGCTCCAGCCACCCCCCCGCGACCCCTAACAGGATAAGCGGTAGAAGATGGATAGACGGATTTGATCACATTTGCAGTTTTGTTTCTCTGCTTTTTTGAGTCAGTTGTGATTGTTTAAAAATTACAATACTATCCTTAATTTGGCCAACAGGGGTAAAATCTTTCACAATCTTTACCACCTTAAGCTGGGACCTAAACGCCATCTGCTCCAGTAGCGCTGCTCTGTAGCCAGCAGATAAGATAGTGGATGTGTTGGGCAACATCCAGGAGGGAATATACAGTATAAGTACAATATGAATAGGAACAGGATGTTTCTGAAAAAAATAGAGGCTTCCTCTCAGAGAACATTCCCTGTATAAACAAAAATTATAAAGAAAAAAAGAATAAAATTTAAACTGAAAGAGTATGGTAGAGGGGTTCGTGCATAAATCCCCTGGGAGTCACTTCCTTCACCACTGTCATCATCGTGGATCAATAGCAATGACTAAACGAATCACAGATGTGGCCCACTACAGTATCCTTGCAATGAATTTGAATCATGTTTATGATGTGTTGTTTTTGTTCATTTATAAATATGAATCTAAATCCTTTCATCTGTTCCAGCAGGTGGATTGATGAAGTGATTGTTCAGTCAACCATCCAGTCATGGTGCTGTGGTCGTGCGCCACCATCTTCTGCAGGTTAGCTGCAGCGTGGTTTCCCCTGCTCTTCTCATCACTGCTGTGGCAAATGGTAAATCTTCCTCACAGAGGCTAGCGCTCACCCGACTCAACAGAAGTGTAGGCAGTAAAGTAAACAGTCTATCACTATCAACACATATCTTAACTCATGTTTGCTTCCTCCTCTATTATCCTCTTATTTTCAGAATTTCAGAATTTCACATCCACCTGTTTACCTTTGGTCCTTGCTTCAATGCATCCCCTCTCTCCTCTCTGTAGATCTCCCCCGTACGTGCCATTCCGTCCTGCCCCCGGAGCTGTAGCTGTCCGGGCATTAAAGAGGTCCACTGTACTTTCAGGCACCTTACCACCATACCGAACAACATACCTAAAGACACAAAGAGGCTCAACCTGGGGTAAGACTTGAAACACACGTGCACACAGATGCATTGAGATGCTTTGCATACATTCAATGGCATCCCAAGGGAGAGAAAGCTAAACACTCAACAGGAAACAGAGTGGAATGCAATGTAGGTGATTTGTCCGAGTATTGTTTTCTTTAGGTAACAAATCATCACTCCTTCTAATTACTTCCAAACCAAAGTGCTGAGGCAAATGTTTTTTAGTTTTTAAAGCCGCTCTTTAGAGATCACTTTTTTTGTTATGAATCCAGCAGAGAAATTACTTTTTTGCCTAAGGTAGTGGGATGATAAAAACATAGTGCTTCTTGCCATCGGTTTATCAGATGTCAACCTTGCTCCTGAAGGAGAAAAGAAGCTAGCAAAAACCTTAGTCTCATCAGTGAGGCAATCAGCATATAGCCCATGGTGCACTTAATTTTACCTCATATGCTTTAAACCCAGAAGATAAGGGCTTAGCACAAGCATGTGGTACTGCAGTGACTCTGGAGGTGATAAATCTCCTAATCACTTCCATGTGGATGGAGCTTTCATTGCCCTCCAGCACGTCAAAGAAATAACGCAGCCACCATTTCATTTGGAACGAATTGCCTTGTCCAGTAATTAGCTCTAAACAACACACGTGCAAGCCACAGCCGGAGCTAAACCACAGGAGGATTTCCATTCATCTCCGTCGAAACAGCCATCATTATATTTCAGGTGCATCACATTTATACTTTTTACCATTTATCATCATTACAAATAAAGTTTTGCTATGATACTATGATAAAACATTTTAGCAGACAAATGCGCAGCCAAGCTACAGCTCACCTGCCTCCACCATGTTTTACACATGATTTGGTGCTTTGGATCATGAGCTGTTCCTTTCCTTCTCCACACTTTTCTCTTCCCATCATGCTGATGCAAATTTGTCTTGGTTTCATCCGTCCAAAAAAGCTGATTCCAGAACTTGAGAGGCTTTTGTGATAATGTGTGGCAAAGTCTGATCTGTCCTTCCTGTTCTTTTTAATGTTACCAGTGGTTTGCACCTTGTTGTAAACACTGTATCTACATTCATGAAGATGTCTTCTTATTTCAGACTTTGACAACAATATGCCTACCTTCTCCAGCATATTCCTTACTTGTCTCATTGTTTTAAATGGGTTTTAATTCACAATGGAAAGGATTCTGTGATCATCCACTTTAGTTGTATTCCATGGTCTTCCAGACCTTTTGATGTTGTTGAGCTCACCAGTTCATTCTTCCTTTTTAAGAATATACCAGATTTATTCATTTGTCCATTCCTAAAGTTTTATTTGTCCCCTTGATAGATTTATTTTGTTATTTGAGCTGCATGATGGCCTCCTTCACTTGCACTGTCATATTGACATCTCCAGTCAAGCAGCTGCTAAATGTCAATTCAGCAACAAAAATCAATACCAGACTTTTTGTCTGCTTCATTTGTCAGTAACAAGTAATGAGGGAACATACAACACCTGGCAATGAAAATGCTTGTCAGTCAATTGTCCACAGTAAATGTCATATTTTTGTGAGACCTCTTAAATTAAAGCTGAAAGTCTGCACTTTGATCACATCTTGATTGTTTTAATTCCAATCCATTGTTGTGGTGTATACAATCAAAATGATAAAAACTGTGTCATTGTCCAAATATTTCTGGGCCTGTATGTAGGCAGTATTAAACCTGAGGGAGGGAGTGACTCTGTTAAGAAAGATTTTAGCCTCTTTTATACTTTTATACTCTTTTATACAGTAAAAAACTACAACTATACAAAATTATGGTCATTGTTTAATGAAGCAGTCATCATTGTAAATATATTGCAGGGCAAGAACACTAAAAACATGTACAGCATACACATAGACGTATACAATATTTGAGCTATCATAGGGAAGCAGACTGGTGCAGTGATTAGCACTGTTGCCTCACATCAAGAATTTCCTGGGTTGGATTCTTGCGTCAGGGCCTTTCTGTGCAGAGTTTGCATGTTCTCCCTGTGTCTATGTGGTTCTCTATGGGTACTCCCAAGCTGCTGTTCAACTGTTCATTTTTCTGATTGGTCACATTTTAATGAGTTATCCGATGCTGTAAAAATGAGATGAACCATCATGATTGACAGCTGAGCTCTGCACACAATTGGGCAGGCAGATGTACAGGCAGGACCTCGATACAGTGGCTCCGCTGCTCCGTCACTGCGCAAACTCTGCCTCCAAATGGGGTCACCAGCGTACAATGGCAGCACTGGTATCCTGGATATTTTGGCTGAAATTTTGTATAACGTGAGGAAGTGGTGATGTGTTGTCCATCTTTTTATGTCAATTGTAACATAGCAGAACCAATGCATCAAGCTCTGGGTTTCTCCACATGTGGTCTGCATGGAGAAGAGCAACACTAAATAGTTTCTGTTATTAAAGTGAGACAAAACTAAAGCAAAAATGTATAATAGTTAGTGGGGAGACAAAGCTAACACAAGTTTATGTTATTCAGAGAGAACTGAAGATACTTCATGAGGTGTGCATCTGGATCAGTCTTCTTCTGTATCCACAGAGATTGACCCTGCTGTTATCTCTTACATCGGCAGCCTGCATTTCACTGCTGTTCATAGACATGTTTGATTTGTTTTCCCATGTCTGTAGTCTGTGCTGATTGTTAGTGACTC
>KV751330.1:8225550-8237515 GCA_001698575.1 Mola mola | reverse complement strand
AGCGCTCAGCTCTTTTCCTTTCTACCCTCACCCCATTGATATAATTTCATATATTATGTGATATTTTTTCAACCTAAACATTTTATTTTATTATTTCTCAAAATGGTAATGTAAGGGTCAACAGTCTCACTAACTGTACAGAAACTGTATGATATAAATGTTTTTCTTCCTGTCAGTGACAGGGCTCCCCAGACACGATCAGTCAGTTGACCAAGGGGGCACTGCTTTCTGCTGCTTTCCAATGTTTTACAAAAGATAAACAAATTCATGAAGGAGATTTATTCCAATTTAAATTTGTTTATTTCTATTCGAATAGCAGAAAACAATGGACTGACTATATTGAAATCAGGATAATCAATCGCTCATCATTGTGGGTCAGGCCAGGGAAATCACAGAGATTATCATCTATCCCTTACTCAAAACCTGATGTTATCTTTCTGAACTCTGAACATAAATTCTTTGTGTCTGCGGAACACTAGTATAAATATTACATTAAAGAAAAATACCATTGGTCATTTAAATACTCAGTGCTGACAGTTGCTAGGCAATAATGTGGACATGCTGTACATTGTAGAAAGTCAAAATCATTAAAAGTGGAGATATGTTTTTCATCTGATTTTTGAGCCATGATAGCGGCAAAAAAAAAAAAAAAAGATTAATTTCCAATGTTCTATCATGTCCCGTGCAATTGCATTGCATAGCCATATTCAGGTCATTTTCAAAAAACTACAAACTAAATACTTTGACCCTCAGAGTTCCGAAAATAAGGTTCAAGTTGAAAAATCCTTAAGTTCTCCTTTAAGACTACACTCCCATGGGTGAGTAGATGTAGACCTAATGTGTACTCCAATATACAAGTATTATTGTTTGTATTATTATGTTTTGATATAATAATAATTCATCATTTCAACTTTAGATTGCAAATATTTTGTTTTTAATATCACAAAATACACATTGAACCAAACACCTTGGATATTTTTCAATCCAGTGACAAACAGATATGAGTAGTGGAGAGTCATAACTCACATGTGTATATCATCATTTTACTTCAATATAAAGTGCCATGTTCCATTAACTGTGAGTCTGTTATCTGTATCAGTGTGAATGAATAACTTTAATGTGGTTGGATTGGTGAGGGCTCAACAGCTCACAACAGCTGAGGGGTACTAATACAAAACAAAGGTGCACATAATTATGTAAGTATATAATTTACAAGTGCAAAAAATAAATCAAACTTATCTTTCATACATGGAGTGTTTTCTTAATTCTGATGCTTGCAGCGCAAGATGTGAATTCCTGCTTGGCCTTGACACTCTGACGATGACAGGTTTTCACTTTTCATGACTTAAAGAAAAATGTGCCTATATTAAACCTCCATTGACCAAAACTAGTTATAATTTTATAATTTGTTTTTCTTCCTCAATCGAGGTGTCGTGTCAAGTTTACAGACAGCGATTTTATAAAAAGTGGTCTAAGAATAAAAAGGTTTTTACAGTCCCTGTGGAACTTTTTACTGTAATACCAAAATGACCACACGGCACAAACTGGGAGAAAGCTTGTACTGAAGTCTGAATTATACAGTACATTCATGTACCAGCTGCAGCCTTTAGATCATGTCAATGCCATAAAAAGTACATCCATGCCATGTGGTTTGTGAATGTGTGCACCAGTCTTATCTGTGATATTATGCTGCCCACACACGAAGATGTTTCCTGCATTGTGAGCAAAATGAAGTTTATGTGTATGAGATTCTTATCTCTCTCTCAGATTTTGGGCTGAGATTTAATTTTTTAAAATAACCTATGGATACAGAGGCATCAATTCTCTAATCAATTCCACATGTAGCATGGTCGAATCAAAGTATCCATGACTGCTATTTGTCAGTGAAGCTTAAAAATTACAACCACGCGCCACAATGATGATGTGTAGGGGGATGCCTACTAGATCAGTAACCGTGTCATTTATGCTAGTAGATGTAGCACATGTTAATAGTGCTTAAACCACATATGCAAGTGTAAAACATGATCATTAAGTATGCATGCATCCAAATGTGTGTATACTGTAAATGCATGCTATTATTCCCTCTTGGTTTGTGTTCACTAGAATGTGAATGCCCCACTGAGATCTGCATGCAGACAAACAGGCCTTTGACTGAGGAAGAAGGGAGCTTTTTCAGAAACAACTGTCGGATTGTTCAAACCAGTGTGTGTGTGTGTGTGTGTGTGTGTGTGTGTGTGTGTGTGTGTGTGTGTGTGCATCAGAGAGAGACAGAAAGTCGGATAGACAAATTGCGTCTCTTCGACAGACAGTGTGTATGTCTGTGAGGAAGCGTATATGTATGTGTGTGTGTGTATTTAGTATTTTTCTGTTAGTCAAAATGGATGCAGGGTAATTCAGATCCTCAAATATAAGACAGCACTTTGCACAGACCATAGTTCATGTGACATTCATTCATTCGTACCTGTAAAAGCAGCTTTTCCAGTCTCCCACAAATGACTTCAATAGCTTTGCTGATCTTCACTTTTCCCTCAGCTAAGGGATTATGAGGTTGATATTTTTACTTTTCAGTCTTGATAAGATAAGATAAGACAAGATAAGATAATGCCTTTATTGCCCCACAAAGGGGAAATATGCATTGTTACAACAGCAGGACAGTAGAGAGCAGAATAAAGTGCATCCACAGCAAAGAATAAATAAAATAAGAAAAATAAATCAATAAAGGGATAAAAAATAAACAATGAACAATAAATGTAAAATCTCCTGTCAAGTCAATTATTTACACCATGCATGGAAAGAATGGATTGAATGGATGAATAACCAGGCTTTTTAAAAGTGCTGATTGTACAGTCTGACTGCAGCAGGGAGGAACGTTCTACAAAATCTCTTTCTCACACACCAAGGATGGAGGGGTCTGTCACTGAGGCTGCTCTCCAGTGCAGACAGGGTGTCCTGCAGGGGGTGGGACTGATTGTCCAGCATGGATGCCAGCTTTGCCAGCACCCTTCTGCCCCCAGCCTCCCATAAAAAGTCCAAAGGACAGGCCAGGACAGAGCTGGACTTCCTGATGACTTTGTCCAGCTTCTTCCCCTCTCTCACTCTCTCTGTGATGATAGTGCTCCAGCAGACCACACCATAGAATATGGCTGATGCCACCACAAAGTCGCAGAAGGTCCACAGGAGGGCCTCCTTCACTCAAAAAGACTACCCTCTCCTCAGGAGGTAGAGCGCTGACAGTGCATCTGAGTTATGAATCCAGTCCAGTTATGAGTTATGAGTCCATTCCCTGAAGGTTCACTGGTGAGGGAAGGGCAGGCCAGCATCTGTGGAAGTCCACCACCATCTCCTTGGTGTATCCCGTGTTGATCAGGAGGTGGTTCTGCTGACACCAGTACACAAAGCTCTGCATCGTCGTCCATGATCCAGGTCAACAATCGCAGAATTGGCCAAAAAATTTTGCAGAACATAGGTTGTGGTGTAGTGTCTGAAGTCTGCAGTGTGGAGGGTGAAGAGGAAGGGTGCCAGGACAGTCCCCTGGGGGACAACCGTGCTGCAGTTGACCGTGTCAGACATGCAGTCCCGGGTTCTCACAAACTGTGTTCTCACAACCGGTTCGTGAGGTAGTCCAGGATCCACGCTGCCAGCTGATGGTCCAATCCTGTTCTCTCCAGCTTGTCTCTCAGAAGCACCAACTAGATGGTGTTGAAGGCACTGGAGAAATCACAAAACATGATTCTCACAGTGCTGCCGGGCTTCTCCAGGTGAGAGAGAGCACAATGTGGCACAAAGATGACGGCATCTTCCACTCTGATGTTAGGCTGGTAGTCAAACTGCAGTGGGTCCATGGAAGGGCCCACTACGGACCGGAGATGGAATGGAATGTTAGATCCACTGGTCTAAAGTTGCTAAGAACTTTCAGGTGCGTTGTTTTTCAGCACTGGTACCATGCAGGAGGTCTTCCACAGCTGTTGTACCACCCTCAGCATAAGTCTCTGGTTGAAGACATGCTCCAATACTCCACACAATTCATCAGCGCAGAAAGCGGGAGCTGTTGCAACCAGCTACAGCTCGGACCAGCCCCAAAACATCATTGATTAATGTGATGTTGGAGCCATTCATGTTCCCCTCTGGACAAAATGATGACAACATTGAAATATGCCCTGAACTTTCACCCACTGAGTCATCCTTGCGTCAAAAATTCAATTTACCCAATAAATTTGCTTTTGACAAAATATCTGCAAAACTGGTTGTCCCTCTTTTAAACCATTTCAGCACAGCCTGACATGAGTTTTTGTGAGATATGTGTCAGCTGTATGCCTACTTGTTCTGGTCTAATAAATAGTAGCTGCCACACGGACAAGTCAAGCTGGTGGTGATTCTGCACCACAACACCTGCTTGCATTAAAAAAAAATGGAAAATAACAAACAAAAAAATGGAAATCTTTGTGAAAAAGCCCTCAGCTGTAACTGCTTTTGATTACTGATAGATTAACCAACCAATGATACATATACGTAAAGGAGTATTATGAGTATAGTCTATGATATTCTTTCATTTGAAGACATTTTTTTTTAAATGTATAAATGTAGAAGGACAAGCTCACCAAGCCCAGACAGCGTTGGCATTAAAATCCCTCCCATGTTGGTTGATGGAATGTGATTATATGACCAGCTGGTCTGATCACGTGAGTGTGGGAAAATCTGTTTAGCTGTCTCTCTTTGTTAGAACTCCCACAGAAAGCTGAACTCACATCAGGACTTGAGAATCAGAATCATTTATTTGACTGATTATTTTATAGGTTTCAGTTCCACCAGCCCAGAATCAATGTTACAGTAGTTCTGCCCCAAGTATATGCTTATGAATTCACAGTACATTGTACAAATGACACTAATATTAAGAAGATGAATAAGGGGAAGTGGGAGGAAGAAGAAGTCATACCCTCTATATTAACATCAAAAAAATAATAGAATAATTTTACAGTGCTCATAGTATCATTTTAAGGTAAAGGTTAAGGAAACTTTATGATCCCCAAGAGCAATTTGTTTCACAGCCAGCAGTGCGACAACAACTAGAACAAAACATTTCCCACACAGTTAGACATTATAAAACACACATCATCAGGGACACAATGGGTCAGATCATGCTGTTGATTAAGACAAAAGTAGAAGGGACAAAAGAATTTTAAAATCCATTTCTCCTGCAGAGTGTATCTGCGACCTGGCGGCAGCAGCTCGTACTCTGCAAACAGAGGGTGACTGTTATCGCCCAGAATAGCCTCTGCTTTTTTTTTATGCTCTGACCCTGTATAAGGCAGCCAGCTCATTGAGATTTGTCCAAACAATCTTACTGCACAATCTCACAGTGTGCTTTTGTCTGAGACTGTGTACATTTTCATCATCTACTGTAGCATCACTACAAGGGGTGGCAAGCTGGTTACAACTAGTGGTTTAACCTTCAACTATGTGGTGTATTTTATAAAGCTGTCTTTCATTCAAATGTGAATTCCTGTAAATGTAAAGGCAACTAGTGACCACAGCTGTCAAGGGAGCTCAAATGGGGATCTTCTCCTACTCCGGGGACTTTGATGAAAAACTATGACATAATAGTCTATCTTCAAGTTGATTTTTTCAAAAAGTTATTTTACTTATTGTTTATTTTCATTACACATAAGGTGACATATTTCAAGCCTAATTTTTTTTTTAACACAGTGAAATATTTAACTATTTTTGAGAATTTTTTAATTAGTTTTTGAGCTGTGGGCTATAATTATTGTCATTGGAATAGTAAAACTCTTGAGATGTTTCTGTTTACATGTGATGAGGCTGGAATATATTGTGTTGTCACTTTCTTAAACAACTGATTGAAAGTTGTGATATTCTAATTTTGAAGATGCACTAGTATATTGAGATTTCTGCATCTGAAAGAGTCATCGTTGAGTTTTTAAAACCAGATAATTTAACTTTATTTTAATTTTAGTCTAATCAATTTACAGGCAACACATCCTATCTAGTGGAATGGATCATTTTTAAAATATTGACACTGCTTATAAAATATTTGTTTGTTTTTTTTTAACATAACTTATTTTTGGACAAAAGCCTGTTCCTTGTAAACTGTGATTTTTCCTGCAATGTTTCTCTCGTTCAGCTGCTGTAAAGAACATCGTTTTTATTGTTGCATCCCCCCCTCCCCTCACTCATCCATCCTTCCGTCCACCCCTCTCCCCTCCTCTCCCCTCCTCTCCTCTCCTCTCTCCTCCCCTCCTCTCCCCTCCTCTCCTCTCCCCTCCCCTCCTCTCCTCGCCTCTCCCCTCCTCTCCTCTCCTCTCCCCTCCCCTCCCCTCCTCTCTCCTCCACACACGCTCACGGAGCACCGATTTGCGCATCGCCTCCTCCGGCACAATGACCAACGATTCTCCGGAGGAGGAGACCCAAACTCTGGCCTGGGGGAAAGGAATGGCACGAAGAAACCGAGCAGACGACAATGTCACCATCCTGACGTCTTCCACGGACTTCCACAGAGCCTCCCGGAGCCGAGCCAGCAGCAGCAACGATGCCGCCCCGATCCTCACGTCCTCCGTGGACCTGAGCACCTCCTCCCTGGAGCTGAGCATCCAGACGCGGATCTTTAAGATCATCGTCATCGGGGACTCCAACGTCGGGAAGACGTGCCTCACCTTCCGCTTCACCGGGGGGAGCTTTCCCGACAAGACCGAGGCCACCATCGGCGTGGATTTTAGGGAGAAGGCGGTGGAGATTGAAGGAGAGACGATAAAGGTAAAACTGATGTTTCCCCCCCCCCTTCTCCTCCTCCTCCACGGCTCCGCTTTTTGTTGATCAGATGCAGATCAAAGTAATCCAGTCGATCACACAGGGCCTATTCTCTAGTTTGGTTTTAACAAACTATTAACTGAATATATACTTTGGATAGAAATGTAACACGTTAAGGAAACATACACATGCAGTAAACATAACAATGATGGTTGCCATTTGTGTGGTAGGTTGGGTTGTGTGGGATACATTTCAGTGTAGAAATTATAAGGCCTCTATTTCCAAAGTTTTACAATAAATGTGTTGGTTTTCCATTTTCTTAATGAAATCTCATCTGACACTGGCACATAGTGATCATCTGTTGTTTTGATAAAGCTTTTGTAGAAAAGCTAGAATAAAATCTGTACATCCTGTAGGATTGTTAATCGAACATCTTTGGTTCACAGACTGTTGGTCGGACTGCAAAATCATAACATTATAACGATCTTCACCATTTTTAACAAATAAACAAACAAAAACAGCTCATGCAGAAGATACCTGGCGGATGAATCAAGAATGAAACTAGTTGCAGTTGTACATCATAATGCCCCTGTCGATCAAGCTTTAACAAAATAGCTACCTTACATGTTTAAGACATTTAATATAGTTTCTATTGGCATCAATATCATCTTTACACACATAAATAAATCCCACCATTTGTTGTTTCAATGTAGATACCAAACAAGGTCAACCAATTCTACAAGTACAACCAACAGCAGTAGAATTGCAGGCTGTAATGTTTTCCAGATAATGTCTAAATTAAAATTTAATGATTTCAAACATCCTTGGTAGCAATGCAGTGTAAAAAATATGATACCCAACTAACACAATGACACGTAGCACTGGTCAGGATTTTAGTTGAAATTGATGGAGGTTTAGTTATCTGATTCATTTGGACGTTCTATGATTTTGATTGAGACTTCTTACTCTCTTACTCTCCTGTGTAGCATACGTACCTTCCCCCTCCTCACTTAGTGCGAGCGTGTGCAACCTTTATCACACAGACACACATGCATGTGGAGACTCCCTTCCCCCATTCTGTCTCAGTAGAACTCTCTGTCTGCAACCTCCAGGTGCCCCCTAATGCTGACTCACAAACACACTGCAGGCTACAGTGGCTTAGGTCAGTGTGTCTGAATCATCTTAACTGTTCTCAAAATGCATGACATAAACTGAGAGTATGATGAGCAGGCCATAGAGTAAAGACAAGAAACAAGCTACAGTCAGATTACCCCTCCTTTTGAATTTCCAGTATGATCAGATCCTGAGGATATAGGCAGCTTTGTAACTGATTCCCAAAAGGGGAGCAGCAAAATGCATATACTTAAACAAAGTAAAAATTGTAAAAAAAAAAAAAAAAAAAAAAAAAGAGCTAGGAGTAGTGTAGACACTAAGTAAAAATAATTAAATTTAAAAGAATATCAAAATCCAACATAATGGGAGCAGTTCTAAGCAGCGTGGAAATGCTAACAGACTGACCTGACCTTGGTAAAAGGAAGCTGTGGTAAAGGGCCACATAAAGAAGGAGATTGGAGGCCAAGTTTAGGAAAGCCTTTTAGTTGACTAAGAGAGATAGAGCAGTGTCATTTTAATCCAAGTCCTGGATTAAAAAGAGGTAGAAAAAGACTCACAGTTCAGGATACTGGGCTAAAGAGTTACAGCAGAGAATCAAAAGCTCCATCCACAGTATTCGAGATGCAAAAGAAGAACAACACATGAACAGACCACACAGTTCAGTTCATTACAATACTATTTTAACCCTTCAATTGCCAACTGTGCCATACTAGTTTTGTAGACCTGCGCCCGGGGTAACAACCAGAGCTATTTCATACCATAAAGTAGGACTGAGCTGAACTGTGCTGCTTGGTGGAAAAATGGCTTAAGGTATTGCACAGTACCTTCAGACTCCCAGGCCTCTGGGAGAGGACCCAAACACGAGAAAGACACAGACTGGGGGTGAGAGGGGGATTTTTATATGCTTTCTGTACTTTTAGTTATACTTTCAAAGCTGATCAGGCATTGTTGATAAACAGGTCAAGACAGAGCAACAGGTCAATATTTTGTTATAGAGCCTGTTCAAGTAGCAAATAAGAATAATAATCATATATTGTTTACGCATTAAAAGTGTAAACAAATAAGGCAACAATTTGTTAGTTTGTCAACCCTTTAGGTGCAAAACAAAATACCTTTAATATGGACTGACTGAAATTGATGGTTCCCAGAGGATATATTGGTGATCTTTGATATCCATCAGGACACATTTGAAATGCATGTTAAATATTCTGTAGCATCAGCATGTACTAGGCAGTTTGAGTTAACATTGCAACACGTATGCCCCCAGAGGGAATGTGCCTTATTAATAGCTTTGATCACAAACATTTGCCTTAATTTCCATCCTTAGGACTTATGAAATGGATTTGGTCCCACTTTCTCAGAGGCAGCAAAGTTGTCAGGGTATTAGACTTAACAGTAATGATTCTGAGTAGGATATATGTTTTTCATGTAGTATTATATCATTTGTGTGCACAACTCTGGTGGTCTTAACTGAAGGTTTACAAGCAGACAGGTGTTGGAGAAACTCCAGATTATTCATTTTCAATGCAGAGACAGGAAGCTTCACTCAGTGGGATACAGTGGTTTCTGTCATTTTTCAAGTTAAATTAACTAACTAGATCCATCTTAGTAGCTGCTTTCCTCAACAGCCTACTGACAGATCAGCAACGGAAATGAAATAGGCTGCAGTGGTTCATATAAAGTAGCAGAGCAGTATATATCAAAAGGTATTATTTCTCATGTGTGAAATAGACATATAAGATAGTTTACAAAATGAATAGTGTGATTTACGCAGGGCACAAAAAGATGACAGAATGCTGATGCATTTGAATTGTGCATTTGAATTTGAATTTTTGAGAACCATTTTGTGCATAATTACTTTGCAAAGTTTGCTATGAAGCACAGTGTTCAACAAAAAACAAGCTTTGATGTTGTGAGCAGCATTAAATGCAGCATCAATATCTGATGTTAGATAGCTACGCATGTCCTTTAAAATTGTAATAGCAGATGATACACTGGTCCTTTTCCACCACGTGAGTTGAGACGCATCCATTTTGATATACAAAGTGCTTCTGATTAAACAGCAATGGAGATGCCGAACAAACTGACAGTTGAAGCACAATATACTATGCAGTGTATGTTACGTTACCTAGCATTAGCATTAGCATTAGCATTAGCATTAGCATTAGCCATTATTAATTTAGTTTTTATAAAGTCAACAATCTTATTTCAATATCAGCACAGTTACATAATGATTGAGCTCCAAATGCATTCTGATTTGCTTCTGGTGGCTTTTGTTGTCAGTCACCATAAACAGTTGGTGGGTGGAAAATAAAGGCTATAATCCTGTAGTGTGAGCCTGGCAACAGATGAGGAATATATAGATATATAAGCCAAACAACTGTATTGTTTGGTTAGGATACTGTAGAATACAGTATATTTAGCTAGATGAATTAGCTTGTGTGTCATTGTTCAGTCTAATAGGACTTGCATATTTCTCAAAATATCAAGTAAACTAACAAGACATTTCAAACATTTGATAAACTTGGCTACCTGGTCTGTACACACTGCACGAAGTGGTACAAATGTGAGCGGAAAGGCTTGTTGGGCTACAGAGATTTCTTGATCCTCTGTAGCCATATATCACAGCACTCTTTCATGTTGACGTGGTTATGTCTACGGTGACATTTTCTGGTCATTCTAACAGGTCCTTATAAGCAAGAAACTGAAATGAGATTTTCTGCGTCTGCAAGTGAGCGAGGGTCTCCATTAGGTGAATTTTAAAATAAAAAATGTAGGCTGGGCAAATTTCTGCAAATTCCAGTTTTTTTGTGGCTGCACAAAATTTTTGTCTGCTGCTGTCTGTGCATGCTTCCATTTGGGAGTATACTCGGTGCCTTTGGCGACTCATTACAGCCAGAAATTATATTATAAAAGCTGTTCTTCATTTAGTGGGATTAATCAAAAAAATGGGTTTATCTTTCTCATCTGTGTGTCTGCTCTTTGATTTTCTCGACAACCTGTCATCCAATCAGCTTTCAGAGTGTATCAGTAAGGACCGCAGTGCAGTGCCAATTGAGAAGTAGTTAGTTAGGATGAGAAAACTTGAAACTATCAACCTGCAGAGCTGGAAAGCACTTATATGCAAGAGTTTAAACGACACCCACAGCCATACTGTAAATAGAGGTTTCAGATAAATCCACTCTTCCAACAGTATTTGTTATACTGTAGTACGTAACAAGGCATCGACTTTGAATATTTTGATAACACCAATAGTGGTACCTGCCTACCTGTCTGGAACTGCTATTTCTTAAAATGCCAGCTCTGTCGAGCTTTGCAGGTCAATGAAATTGAGAAAAATACCAGAAGCAATGCTGGAGGTCAAGCAGCCAGTCCAATCATCCAAGTCCAGGATTTTCTGAAAATCACCAACACAAACATACAGCCTTTGACCTTATGTACATACAGCAGATATTCACTTTACTTCAGTCATACCAAAACACAGACTTACTTTGTCCGTCTCCACAGGTTCAGGTCTGGGATACAGCAGGCCAGGAGCGCTTTCGTAAATCCATGGTCGAACACTACTACCGCAATGTCCACGCAGTGGTGTTTGTGTATGATGTCACCAAGATGGCTTCTTTTCGCAATCTACAGACCTGGATAGAGGTTGGTAACTGCCTCGATATAATGCAGAATTAAACAACAATTTAGGTTAACTGATAACTCTAAATTGCCCATAGGTGTGAATGTGAGTGTGGATTGTTGTTTGTCTCTATATGTCAGCCCTGCCATGAGCTGGCGACTTGTCCAGAATGTACCCCTACTTTCATCCAATTATGCTGAGATTTGCTCCAGCCCCCAGCTTTCTACCATTACCTCTGCTATTCGTTGTAATACTTACTAGAAATAGCATCTGCAGTAGTTGTAATGGTGAAGAGCAATAACACTCGTTTTAAGTTGTTAAACTACTAGTAGCTGTGGTATCAAAGTTAGTAATAATCTTAGTGATGGCATTTGTGGTTGCATGCCCATATAAAAATGTATCATATACTGTAGGTATTTGGAAGACATGCACATACAAATTTTACAATATATATATATATATTAG
>KV751330.1:8184082-8225533 GCA_001698575.1 Mola mola | reverse complement strand
CAATTCTGTGTATCAAGTGGGAAATTAATGTTAGTAGCAGTTTCTGCTAAGAGACTGGCAGTAATGTTTTCTTTCACTGAGCTGCTTATGGTCACATACTGTATCTCATGAACATGCACGGCTATAGTTTATGAAACTTTATTCTGCTGTCTTCTAGGAGTGTAATGGCCATCGGGTCTCAGCATCAGTTCCTCGAGTCCTTGTGGGAAACAAGTGTGATCTCATGGACCACATACAGGTGGGTATACTGCATATGTATACGGCTGGGACCACTGCACCATTTGATCATTTATTGACTTCATTACATTGAATTAGGGTTTATAACACACCAATGGTGCTTTTCCAGGTTCCCTCCAACATGGCACTGAAGTTTGCTGATGCCCACAATATGCTGCTGTTTGAAACATCAGCCAAGGACCCAAGGGAGAGTCAGAATGTCGACTCCATTTTCATGTCCCTGGCCTGCCGCCTGAAGGCCCAGAAATCCCTGCTCTACAGAGACGTAGAAAGAGAAGACGGAAGAGTTCGACTTACACAAGCAACTGAAACAAAGAGTAATTGTCCCTGTTGAAAACAAGGAAACGAGGAGTGGGAGGCATAATAGAGGGAAGAGAGAGACATCGAGGAAGAGGGACGATGGGAGAGTGAGGCTGAAGCAAATTCAGTGCAACTTTTCTGATTGAGGATGAAGTTTAGGGGTTGAGGCTGATACTAAGAGCTTTGTGTTTGAAGAAAGAGAAGGATGGGGAGGAAGTGGTGACATTCATGCAAGGGACTGAAATATCATTAATAGTCTTGTTATTGAGGGTAAGCACTAAAATAAGACAAGGGGACTGGGATTGGGGAGTTATGCATTTATGAACAATTCAGAAATTAGACAATGTTGCCTTTTAGACTTGAGTGTATTATTAACTGACTAAACCCAGATTCATTGTGCCCAGCCAAACACAATACTTTTAACATAGGATAGATTTTAGGGTCTACATCAGTCTTGATGATTATTTTGTAAAACCAGCCATTGTTTGACTTCTATCCATTCTATCCATCTGTTTGACTGAGATTCACACACATACATTATCCATGGCATTAAAAAGCTGCCTCTGCCATAGTTTGAAGAAATCAGAAATCCTTCTGAGATAAGCTGGGTGTACACAACCAACCAACCACTGGCAGCCTCTTAACCAGAATGTACTATTTTGGAGGATATCAATGTCAATCCATCCCAAGTAGGACATTGACTTGTATCACTGTGAAATCATGACACCAAAAGGATGTTTGAGTCACTCATCTTATAAAATAGGGAACAAACAAAAGTCCTTCAGTAAGACCTTGACAGCAAAATTACCCGTTAATGGACTGTCTTACCCTTGTGCAGGAGAAAGGCACCCTCCGACAAAGAAGGGCTATCATGGCAAGGCTTTTTCATCTAACCCAATGTAAAGAAAACCCCTCCATGATTTACTACTGCTTGAGAGGCGTATCCAACTTTCCCTCTGTATGCAAATGCAGAAACACTCAATCTTCGCCGTAGTGACTTCAAGATAGCCAGTCAGCCATTGCAATTCGATATTGTGTGATGTGCTTTCCCCTTGAGTATCACTGCCTTTAGTCTCAGAGAGGGAACACGGTGACCCCAACATAATGGATATAATGATACATCCTGAGCCTGTTGATGTTCTCTGTGAGTGGACTTAATACTGCTGTGTGTAAACAAGAATGAGCCCAGGAGTATCTGAGCCGTGGATGATACTGACTGCATGAAATGCTGTAGAACAGCATGTTAAATATTTACTCTCCACACTGATGCAGTGTGCTTTAGATGTACAGTAAGTGTCAGTGCTGGAGTTCTGAAGACTTTTGAACAAGGCATCAATCCACAAACCTCACCGTGATATATTCAAGTTGACAGAGCAGCACCCCATCCTAATTTAACACTGTAGCCGGCTTACTAACAACACTAGAAATATATTTTGATGCCAAATGTAAAAATGAATGAGACTGTGAGCATTTCAGACCCATGCGCCCCCTGGTCTGTGTGACTGCTGACCTAATGAATTCATCCAGCTGAGCAATTTAAACACTGAACATCCAGTGAAGGACACAGAGCTATCACCTCAGCTGTGTCGGGGTGTTTTTCTAATGTTTACTTAGAAATTCTCTTCATCTGTTCTTCCATCAGTTGCAACAGGATCAAGGCACCATTACACATTAAAATAACTTTATTATATAAAAACATGTAAAGCTGTTTTATGTGTTATGGTCAGAACTGTGGCCTGATAAGAAAAAAAACATATTCCGCCTCCATTTCCTTCAAAAACCTATTATATTTAAATATAATAAATAACGGGCGGCAAAGTGGTGCGGTGGTTAGCACTGTCGCCTCACAGCAAGAAGGTCCTGGGTTCAGTTTGCATGTTCTCCCTGTGTCTGCGTGGGTTCTCTCCGGGTACTCCGGCTTACTCCCACAGTCCAAAAACATGCAACTCTGGGGGTTAGGTTACTTGGTCACTCTAAATTGCCCGTAGGTGTGAATTTGATTGTGGATGGTTGTTTGTCTCTATATGTGAGTCCTGCGATGAACTGGCGACTTGTCCAAGGTGTACCCCGTCTTTGCTCGAAGTCATTGCCGCGACCCCTAACAGGATAAGCGGTAGAAAATGAATGAATGATAAATAACTTCAAAAGATTGAAAAAGAATAAGGAAATCTAATTGAAGTTATAAATTCCACATATTACCTTAAGTTCTCTCTCCCATTTTCGTTTGAAGTATTTGAAATGATATCCCATATGTATTTTATTCAGGTCTAGAAATTAAGAATACAAATGTGCAGTGTTTGCTGTCCTTCCCTTTTCCCTGCACATACACATTACAGTACACATTCAATTTCTTAGAATATTCTACTTCATTTGCAGTGGATGTTTGTTGTAACAACACGTTTGCTCTCAAAGGGATACCTTGGCATTTTGAAATACTGTCTGTTTTATATCTACAAAATGTTATGTATATGGAATTAAATTGACAGCCCATTCTCTTGCCGAGCTCATCAGTTATCACTTTTTTATTACTGCCACTAGTGGCACATCCAGACACAGAACATTCACACTTTAGTTTTAGGAAGAGGAGGATTCATGTAGAAGTAATGTAAAACTGTGTTTTAATTTAAACATATGACAGTGCGTCCATGGCAATGACTAAAGGGAAGACCCAATGTGTCAGCCACAGACTCTTGATGGGAGATACAGGCTTCTGGAGCCGAAATCATCGGTCATTTTATGTCAACGCGTTGCATTGAGAGGAGCCAGTTGAGGTGGTTCGGGCATCTGGTCAGGATGCCTCCTGGACATCTCCCTGGGGCGGTGCTTCGGGCATGCCCATCCGGGAGGAGACCCCGGGTCAGAGCAAGGACACGCTGGAGAGATTACATCTCTCGGCTGGCTTGGGAACGTCTTGGTGTCCCCCCGGAGGAGTTGGTGGAAGTGGCTGGGGAGAGGAGCGTCTGGATGTCCCTGCTCAGGCTGTTACCCCCGCGACCCGGACCCGGATAAGCGGCAGAAAACGAAACGAAACGAAACGAATTTTATGTCATTTTGATAATGAAGCGTTCAAATGATTTTTCAAGCAAAATGCCGATCACAGACCACACAGAGCAGGAAGGAGCCGAGGTCATGTGCCCCAGGGACAGCCATCCCAAGAATGAGCAGATCTCCAAGGCCCCAGGCCTGATGAACACAAGACCTGCCCAGACCCCTGGGAAGAAGAACGCCTGCCCTAGACAGTCACCCCGGAGAGAGCGGTCTCAAACCCACCAAGAAAACACCAAGCGTCCTAGGAACCACCACATGCCCATGCCGAGGGAGAACTGGAAGACAGCAATAGAGTGAGTCTCCCATCCAACAGGAGGACAAGGAGAGAGACCCCAAGCACAGATACCAGCCACCCACAAGTGTGAGGGGAGGTGAGCAGAGCCCAATCCCAGCCCTGCCACAGAGTCTGCCATGAGACCAAGAGACCAGAACCCCACACACCCAAAAACAAACCCCAAAGGACTGAGCCAAAGCCTGCTGAAACAGTCTGAATAAAACAGCCATTCCCCAAGGATTCCCTCTGACAATAGGAACAACGGCCACCAACCCGGGGCCGGCAACATCCCAGGGATGGAGTCAACGCTTATCTCCAGGCTGCTGACCCCATACCACATGAGGGAGGCAAGGGACAGGGGTGACCCCAACATACACACATCACACCTCCTGTCCAATTGCTGGACCCCCTGTGTGCATGGAGGTGTGTTGACATGGATGGTAGGGATGGTGTGTGATAAGTTGGATATGATATACAGTATAATGAAAATGGGTGGGGGGGGGTTGCTCAGCATGCATTAAGCAGTGAAAGCATGTATGTTGCATTAACCACCATAATGATGTTAGTAAAGTCACCTAAAGTGAGAGGGGTCTGGTATGGGGTACCCTTACCATGCTGATAGGTCTTGACATATCCTCTGCAACGTTTGTGATGGTGCAACAAAATCCTTAAGCGTGGTGATACTTGAATTATTAGTATTTATTTTATTAAAAGTGTAAGACAAAGTTTTTTTGTTCGCTGTGTTTACGATAGTTCTGGGCTGTTTCAAATTGCCTACTATTAACATTGTGGTTGTTACAGTCTAACAAAGGGACTTCTCATAAAACTGCTAAGGAAAGTTTACTTGGCTCAGATCTCTTTCTTTGGTGATAGTTTCAGTTATTCTCCACCAAACATTTGTCTGTTGTTCAATCTTATCAGCACCTTATGTGCCTCCTAAGCACTCTTGTAAAAAGTACCCAAAACGTATATATTTAAGTCAGATAATATGTTAAGAGATCACACAATCAAATATTCTTAAAGTATATAAAGTATATATATAAAGTCTTAAAGTTCTAAGATGTACTTCTGATATCAAAAGTATTTTTCTGGCCTTACATTTAAGAAAGTAAAGACAAGTAAGAATCAAGTATACTGTATATGTACTATAATGTATATACATTGATTAAAAGCTGATCCAGGCCAGTTGTTGGTTGTTGACTGCACTTTTGCCATCATGGCCCCTCGACTCTGTAATGACCTACCTGAGGAGATTCCTTTTAATTAGTCTCAAAACCCAGCTTTATAAGCTTGCTTTGATGTGATGTCTTTTAAATGTTTTTATTCTCTCTTTACTTTGTATTCTTTCATTCTTTATTATCGTTTTAAACTCATGCTTTTATTTACTGATGATGATAATAATTATTGTTATTATTTTATTATGATTATACTATTTTACTTCAGATTGTAATGGACTGGACATTTACAATTGCAGAAAAAAATGGGAAGTTCTTGCGGCGACACAGTGGTGCAGTGGTTAGCTCTGTCGCCTCACAGCAAGAAGGTCCTGGGTTTGATTCCCGGGTCAGGGCCGTTCTGTGCAGAGTTGGCATGTTCTCCCTGTGCCTGCGTGGGTTCTCTCCGGGTACTCCGACTTCCTCCCACAGTACAAAAACATGCACAACTGGGGGTTAAGTTAATTGGTCACTCTAAATTGCCCGTAGGTGTGAATGTGAGTGTGGATGGTTGTTTGTCTCTATATGTGAGTCCTGTGATGATGAACTGGTGACTTGTCTAGGGTTTCCCCTGCCTTCGCCCGAAGATTCTGAGATAGGCTCCAGCCCCGCCCCGCGACCCCTAACAGGATAAGCAGTAGAAAATGGATGGATGGATGGGAAGTTCTTGCCGTTATTGCTCCTAAGCAATAACACAATGAAATGCTCAGAAAAATGTCTGAAGTTCAGTCTTATATAACTTGTGACCTGACTGTTTAGGCTTGAGCTTGTTTTCCTCCCACGTGCAAGAACTACAGATTTCATTTCCAGTTTTCTTTTTTTGTTGATTTTTAGCCATTCCCTGACGACCTTCCTCTCTGTCTTGTATCTAATTTCAAACTTGATGTGTCACCGTCTGCCTCCCTCTCAATCTACTTCTGTGCTAATTGTTGTATTGTATATCCCTTTAAGTCTCTCTATGTCCATCTCACTGTCAGTGCTTCTATGTTTCAGTGACTCCTACTGTACATTTCAGTCTCCTTCTCAATCTAAGCTCAAGGTTCACTGGTGAAAAACACTGAGGTGTGTCAGTTACCAATTTACAGATGTCTTTAAGCACAAGAAACATCCTAAAGATGTGTACCATCTTCGACAACACGCTGAACTAGACAATCAAATGTCAGCATTTGAGTTGACATAAAATAACTCAACTTGAGATATTGCAGAAACTGACTATATTTTTTTGGGAGTTGATGATGCTTACATTATGAACACATGGCTATCTGATCTGAAACAGATCATGTGTGACTTTGATATGAAAAAGAAAAGAAAAATGTCAAGAAATCTGAGTGGGGATTTTTAAAATCCCCCAAGCATTGAATGTAAAGGTTTTCATTTCTGAGTCCTACAACAAAGTTTGCTGTGTAGGGATGCACCGTTTTATCACCATAGTATTGGTATTGGCCATTAAAAACGTGATTGATTGGCATCTGAGTATTGGCAAACAAGGTAGCGATCAACAATGCCAGAGTATCAGAATTCCATCAGTGCAGAATTTCTTTAACAGTGGTTAACCTAACCCTGTTTATCAAGCAATACAATTTAGGGATGTTCATCAAATTAACCTGAAGCAATTATGAAAAATAATACTGGTAAGTGAAAAGGACTATTTTGCATAGTTTAATGTAAATAGTGGCTGTTGGTGGTTCTCAAAAATCCCAGTTGCTGCACCAAAGATCGTTCCAAAGGAACAGACTTATTAGTGGAAAGTATTGACCTAAGCTTGATAACGATGATTTGCTTTCAGGGAGCAGTGATTTAGATTCAGGCCAGTCTTTTGGATAGTAACACTATGCTGTGTCTCGGGGCCAGTGGTTGGGGTGAGGTTCACTACAGGAAAAAGATACAGTGGCCATTTTTATTCAAATGAGCTGTCCTGCTATGTGAAAAGGGGTAATCCTATTTATCACCTGTGGAGAGCAGCAATAAGCCGAGAGGAGCCAGACCTGCCACGACTGTCAGTAGAGGAAGAACGCGGAGACGTCACATGGCAGGATGCGCCCCAGCAGTAGCTGCTCCACCACTACTCACACAGCATGACTGGCTAGTGCGAGCCTCTGCTACGAGCTAATATAGCGTGCTACATTATACACCTCTGATTTGTTCGGCATCCGGAATTACAGATTCGCCAAAAAAAAAGCGCGTTTGTAGACGGTGCGCAACATTAGGGTCACGCACAGATATCGTGGCCTGTTCTCACGCCCAGCAGGGAGGCTGTTTTTGATAGCCAGCGAAGCCAGCGATAGCACCCTCTGCCTTGGCTAGCGTTAGGCTAGCTAGCTAGCTAGCTACTTACATCGCCAACGGTAGTTAGCTAGCTAGCTTGCTGTGGCAATTTGCGTCATGGATGAACTGGTCGTGGAAGTGAGGGGAACAAGTGGGGCGTTCTATAAGGTAAGTTAATGAATCCTGTAAACCTCGGGTAACGTTACCACACGATGCGCAAACGTTAGGCCAACTGATACTAGATCGCCCTGCTGGAGATACCTGGCTGCGTCCCCGGGCCTCGGTGCTTCAGTCCAGGCTAAAAACTGTAAACAAAGCTGGCTCTAACTTCAAATCTGCGGGCCAGTTTTTGTAATTGGTATTATTGGCATTGCTCAACCCATGCAGTCGTAATGGTGGTCGTAAATGTGTCTGAAAATTGATGTTTTCTGGGATATCATGGGCAGGAGTGTGTGAACCTGAGGCACAGGTACCACCATCAGCTCTGATTAATCTTTGTTAAAGTATCTTATAGAAAATTTGGAGGTTGTTTTTGTTTTGCCAGTCTGCTTCCTCAAGTGGGAAAGCAGAGGCTGTTTTATCAATTCAGGTAGTGCTGTGTGTATTCTCAAAACAAGAGGCAACAGGTAGGAGAAACAGGAGTTTAAGGGGTCGTGTTTACATATTGGAGGGGAGCCTGTCTGTTTGTAGCCCGTCTTGCCTGCGGATCTTTATTAATGAAGAGATGCTGATTCTATGATCTGTGATGTTTGTGAATGGTTCATTTGTAGTAGAATATTCTGAGGAATTTGAAGTAGTCATTGTATCAAAGTGTTGATGCCGGATGAAACCTTTTATTTCCAGTGTTTGAGGGATTGTTATGCTTTTAAAATAGTTACAAACATGTACAATAGGGAAGAAGAAAGGAATAGTGATTTTTTTTTTTAAACTTATGTTTTAATTTGAAAACCATTATCTACAAAATAATTAACAATTGAATACATTTTATATTAAGAGTGTCAAAGGCAATTGTTAATACATGAAATAGCATCAGCACATCTGTCCATTTCAAGTTCCACATCTGAGAGCAGACCAATAATAATGAGGGTAAACTAAGGATGCAGGAAATGGATATTGTGGACTTCAATATAACGCTATTTGAAATAGCAATTTGTCCACTAACCAATACTGACACTCTTGTGTGTCAAGAAAATAAAGAAATTCCCTGTATGAAAAACTGCTGAACTAAACATCTATAGCCGCAAGTCATCACTGGTTTGTCAGGGTTTTTTTATATAGAAGACCCGAGCTGTCTTTCAGTTTTTGGAGACAGACATTGGTGGATTGCCGAACAAAAGCAGAACTCCTCAGTCATGATGTGTATTGTAGTTCCTAAAAACATCTTATGGACCCGTTAACAGAGTCAGAAATGTGATTTTCATCAGAGGGCGTTTTTAAAGCTACAGTAGGTGTAACTAATGCAAAACTAATGAGACACAGCAGATTATTATAGGCATAAATGCCACCTTATTTTTTCAATACAAAAATACCGTTGTTAAACCGATACATCTGTGCAATTTCTAGAATAAAAATAGCTGTTAGTTGGGTTACAGAGTTAGTGAGGTTTAATTGTGATCATCTTTGTAGTAGATGAGGCTCTGTTGTCACCAACTAATGTAACGAATATAAACAGTACAACTGTTGGAACACATTTACTCTGGCGTCTTGTTAGTCTGACCCTTCATGCTGCATTCAGTGGCAGTTGAGTAATATGAGTTGTCTAAAACAAATCAAGGGCTTAACTAAGGTAAATTCTTGGTGGAAACATAAGCAGTGAATGTGTACATTACTATTTGGGTGTGGTGTTGGCTAAACAAATTACTTTATGACTGCAAAGCTAATTAAACATTTATAGAATTTCAGTTTTGTTTATTATTTTTTTAGTCGATTTTAGGAGATCCACATAATGCACAATAGACAGACTTTGCAAACTATGAAGATCATGAGAATGAGCAGACAAGTTATCACATCCTTCTGCAGTATTTGAATGACTAAAATACAAAAATCATTGGTGGGTTCAGATTTGCCAACCTCAACATTGGTTGAACAACTTTGTTTTAAAAACTGCATAGACATTCAGTCCATCTCTGATTTTGTTTTTGAAAGTTTTGAAGAATTTTTTGATTTTCTGTGAATATAATTCAGCACACCGTTGTGCTTTTTCTGATAACAATATCCATATTGCCTCTCTAATACCTGCTTAAAAAGACAGATATATCTTACACAGATGCATTGCACCTACCTGATACCACATAATTCATTAGTTAAGACGGAACTCTCCTAGTACCAGAATTTTTTTGCAGCACAGGCAAATATCCATAAATGCTGGCGACGTGTTTGACTTCAAGTTCCTGTCAGCAACTTTGCATTTGTTGAAATTCATGACTCTTTTCACTTGTAAATGATGGAAGAAACTTTTATGACCTTCATTCTCTGTACGTGTTTGTTCACGTTTTTTTAAAACGCTTTGACCTGAGTTAGGTCATACAACATTGTAAGGGAACATAGCTATATAGGATGTGATATGTTTATATAAATAATGTATTGATTGATTTTATGTTCTCCATTTGACTTGTTTTAAATGGTGTAAGATAGTCATCAAATTTAAAATGTCCCCACCTTGCACAAAGAGCAGTAGCTTATGAAGACGTGTCTCACTTGGGCATCCTGGTGTTGTAAAGTAATTCACTAAGTTAAAAAATGGTACCCAGGATGCAAATCTCAAAAGTTTTATATTTAAAACTGCACTGAAGCAGCGTTTAATAGAGCTGAGTAGGTTGGATGTTATTACAATTTAAGATTAAGTTTTCGTTGTAAGGACTATGGCTTTTTATATGATGTTTTAATAATTGCTTTATATAGTTTTTAAGTGTTAAATTAGTTTGCTTGGTTTTTGTTTTTTTTGTTGTTTTTTTTCATAAAGTCTGCCGTGGTCCTTAAAACAAGATGAAATATACCTCTCTGCTGGTGGGAATTACCTTTTTTGTCCCTACCATGCTGATGCATGGTGACATTTATCATCCAGTCAATAATTAAATATTTTTTTGTCAGAAATGTTTCTGGTGGCTGGTACTTTTCCAGCACTGGACACCAAAGTTTTTACTAAAGAATGTTTCCAAAACTAAGATGTTCTCAAATATTTAACAGTAAATCCTCTTGTAGAATGGCACTCTGTAGAGCCTCATACCTGTGCCAAGGCCCAGCAGTCCTGATCTGCACCAATATTTCGAGAATCCTCCCACCAATTCTCATTGAAATCCATCTTGTAGTTTTTTTCAGAATTCTGACCCCTAACAAGAAATAAACAATAACACATGACCAGAAACATAACCTCCTTGGCATTCGGTGGCATTTAGCTAATAGTTTGATTCTCGTTAAAGGATGCTGTTGGCAAATACATTCCTCTTATATTGTTGGTGGCAATAAATCTACACACATTGCATCTCATGCATCTACCTTGCCTGTGTGGAATAGGAACTGGGCTAGTAAACGCAGAACTTCTCCCTGACTTTACAGTTTAAGTTGTCGTAATGTATGGGTCTGTACAGTCCCGCCCCAGAGAAGTTAGAATGATTTTGAGAAGCTTTCCTTTTGGAAGCTTTTGCATCTTTTCATCCGTTGCTGACAGCTAACTTCCCAGGCTAATGCGTCCCTGTGATTAGGCTCTTTATTGCAGTCTTTTCTTCAAGGCATTGCACGTCCTACTTGCAGTACTTGACACACATGGATGCCGTCTGAGCACAACTAGAGAGAGACGGAGTCAAAGCCCAAATCCCCCCAAAAAAAGAATCAAGTTTGGCGGTTTTGATGCCAGAAGCTTGGTCTTGGGTCAAGCTGAGGTAGCAGAGTTGTAAGCCTTTTAAATACATGATATCAGTGTAAAGCTGTGGAGAGTATTTGTATTTATGTCAAGCCCTGATTCTTCTAAAATCAAAATGATTCTTTTTCTGTAGGCCTTTGTGAAGGATGTTCATGAAGGATTGGTTACTGTGGCATTTGAAAACAAGTGAGTAATATACAAAGCATACAGTACTGTACATACTGTAAGATGCTTTATGAAATGATGAAATTCACATTAATGTCTGAATGTCTGTGTGTCTGTCTGTCCTAGTTGGCAGCCAGAGCGTCAGATCTCGTTCCAGGATGTGCGTTTTCCTCCTCCGACAGGGTTCTACAAGGAGATAAATGAGAGTGATGAAGTCGAGGTGGGTCAGCCCTTACAGAACTGTTTGAAACATTAATAGTGCTATCAGATGTTGTTTATTTAAAGAGCAGAGAGAGCCAAGTTGTTTGAGGGAAGAGAAGCAGCAGAATAAAATTCTGTTGTGTGGAACGAAGGGATACTTAAGGCTCATTATTTAACATTTTTATTTTTTGTACCTAATTAATACAAAAATAAGCAGAAAGTAAATGTACTTTTAGTTAAATCCATAAGTATTTGGAAGTGACATAGGTCCATTACTTTAAGAAGCTCAAAAGTAATTGGACCAACTAACATAATTATACATTACCAGAATTTCTAAAAAAATACTTTGGTCTTCAAAAATAATCAGAGAAACTACATATACTCACCGTATAGTGATAAAACAAATAAGTCATCATTTTTATTGATTTGCAACCTGGTGATGCCTCAGATTGTATTTTTGAATGGTCCATTTTAAAAGGACTAACTGGAGAAATTGGCCCATGTTGATCCATGCATTCAGTTTGTGCATTAGCATACGCTCAGGGTGGGATGATGGGTTGCGTGTTTGTGTTACCAGGTATATTCCAGGGCTAATGACAAGGAGCCGTGTGGATGGTGGCTGGCCAAGGTTCGCATGGTCAAAGGAGAGGTAGGACTGAGATCAGTGTTTCTAATGACCAATGGAAACTACATGACCTTAACCCGACCTTCAGTTCAAACTACACTTAGGCTTAAGTTAAAGTAACGAGCTCATTGAGCAGTGTAGGGTGGGATTTCAGCACATCAGCTGGGTGAAAACAACTAGCACTGAGAGAGCATCGATTTTCAAACTAGTTTCATTTTATTGTTCAATATAGTATAATGTTTCAGAATACCCCCAAAAAGCTGTGTTTTTAAAAAAGTGGCTCCCTTTTTTAACTTTCTCTCCAGTATTTGAATTTTTATCCAAACTGACATTTATATGTTACCTATTTCTTTTCTAACCCACAGTGACATTATCCTTGTCTCTCTGTGTTTATGTAGTTTTATGTAATAGAGTATGCTGCATGTGACGCCACATTAAATGAGATAGTGACGCTGGAGCGATTACGGCCAGTCAACCCAAACAAACCAGCCACCAAAAACACCTTCATTAAAATCAGGCTGGATGTACCTGAGGATCTACGGCATATGTGAGTGTGGTGTACTTTAACGTCACGTTTAATGTGTGTGTGCGCGCGCGTGTGTGTATGTAGTTGAATTTGAGTAACTAACTGAATTCCCTGCCTTAAGTTCTCTATAATGAAAATTCAGTTGTTATCCATTCATTTGTTTTTCTGCTATAAAACTGAAATTTGAAAGTTCCAAAATCATTGCCTTCCAGCTCATCCATCATAATCCAGGAAGCCTAGAGAGCCCAAAGCCCCTTTTCTAAGATGAAAACTTCACTGTAGGAGCTTAGAACGTGTTCCATAGTAAAACATTTAGCCAAAAAAATACAGTCTGGGACTTCTTGACTTCCAGATTCTCTGATTGCACCAAAAAAGCTTGATAGAGGCAGAACTTTATGTTTTCAACAGTACGAGCATTTTTCAGAGAACAGAGTGTCAGGGTGTTAACATGGGCACAATATTAGCATTTAAGAAATAGCGAGCATTGGGATCCACATGCACATATTGGTAACGCTAATTACTCATTAGCTTTATTCAAATCTGTGATGACCTGAAAATATGTACACATATCTTTTAATAATCAATAGAGATTATTGAAATATTTGGGGACATGAATGAGCATGCTATGAATGATTTTTGTCACTCTTTGTTGATAGGTGCTCTAAGGAATCAGCACACAAAGACTTTAAAAAGGCTGTTGGAGCTTTCAGTATCACATATGATCCAGAGAAAAAGCAGCTGGTCATTTTGGTTTGTTAAACTTTTATTTTTTCCTACCTTCAGGAAACAAGATAAACTTGTCTATTGATAGTTTATACATATTGTTATTTTTAAGTCTTCCGTTGATTCACAATGACCGGGCCACATTATGCATGACTTGACACATTATCACATCAGTTTATAGCTTAATGACACATTCCCAAGTATGACTCTTTGTGTGAATGAAGCTTTGCTTGTTATCGCAGTCAGTGAATGAGGTCACAACAAAGCGGGCCAATATGATGAATGACATGCACTTCAGGAGCCTCCGCACAAAACTGTCTCTAATACTGAGGAACGAAGAGGCCAGCAGACAACTCGAGGTAGATACTCAAACACAAAGTGAAGCGTGCGTACAGCTACCTTTTCAACTGTGTGTCACTTCTTCATAGGGCAGCACAATATCAGGAGAACATGTGATCTGTGATAACACTGAATATCGCAATTTGCATTGCGATAAAGAAATTATTGGATGTGGATTGGAAATTAAGTGTCTTTCTGTTTTAGGTACTGATACTGCAATATCTGCGTATCTTCCATGATGTCCATGGCCTATTCAAGTTGTAAAACAATACAGACTACAACATAGACTATGATTAAAGTGACAAGCAGATCAGTTTCATAATGCATTTATTTAAACAGTTACCAACAGAAGGATGTGGCTGTTGGCTGTCTCATTGGCTAATGTACTCAGGAGCTGGTTTTCAATTATAATTGTTTTCTCTCATTGAGTTTAATGAAGGGTTTTGACATTAAACAAGTCTTCTCTCTGTAGGATTTAGGATGTAACGATTCACTCAGTTCACAATATGATATGATTCCGACAAGATACTAGTTTCACGATTTTTCTCATTTTTGTTTTGTCTTTCAAAATGTGATTTAGGACAAATTGCAAATAGAAAACTATTTTATTATTTCTCAGATTAAAAGGATGAAATACTGTTATTTTTAAACGTATAAATTAAAAGAATCCCTTGTCACTTGTAAGGTAAAGGTTAGAAACCTTTCAGTGCAGTGGCGTGCAAAGGATCTTAAAGTGAAGTCACTGCGTATAGTGCCAGCTGCTTAAACAAGTATCGTGAATCATTTAACATCTTAACTGGCTTCATGAGTCACATCATTTTATTAATGATTTTCAATCAGATTTCTTTGCATTGTTATATTCCTGTCTGATCGAATCTGGTATTTTTACTCTGGTATTGTTACTCGGAGTGCACTCACACTGGGCCATATGTACCATGCCAAAGCACACTTGACTCACAATGTCTGGATTGTTTGACTTGTGTGAGCACTCTGTACTGTACTTTAAGCATGGCACGCTTCTTTGGCCCTGGCATGGTCGGAAGAACAGACAATATAATTAAACGCCTGCCTCATCTCCTGCTGTCTCTGCAAAAATCAATCTCCACATTGCACAATTGATAGATTTTCAAATGTGAGTGTGTTGTATCTGAACAAAAAGACTCCAGACAAGCCACAAAGTTAATAAAGTTGTTGTCAGGTTCTCCCAACGTGATGATGTAATTACAAGTAGCAATCATATCAGTAGTAGCAGGCCTGGATGTCCTTAGAGCGATAAGAGTGCAAGCCAGTGGAGGAGTGTGGAAGGGGGACAAATGGGCACGGAACAACTGGGCCAATCGTGAGTGTGCCCTTGAGCGTGACTGACAAAGTCCTCTCTTCTCACGGTATTCGAAAGCATCATGTCCTCTTTTAAATAATGTGCAGTGACTTTTGTTACTTTTTGTGATGCTTGGATATTTTCTTGTAAGGAGTAAAACTTGTGAATGGACTTCTGTTGGACTGTTTTGCTGTAATATGTCATCACTCCTGTATCTATAAAAGTTTAAAAAAACAGACATGCCATTCACCAGTGTTCTTCCTAGCTACACCTCCATGTAGCTTCACCAGCCCTCGACAATTAGGGCAGCAATGTTTTATCTGATTAGCCAAATTTGTTGACATGCAGCGTGTTGATGCATAGCACAAGTAAATTTACCATTTATTGCACTTAAAGGAGTCTTTTTCAGTGCGTATATTTTTCATATTACTATTGCAATGAAGGTAAATTTGGAATTTTCTGTATTGTGTAGCCATAGTTCTTTACAGTTTAATCAAGTTGATTTAAAAGTTGTTGAAGCATAACCAAACGATTGCCCATCAGTAGTCATTTAACTCCTGCAAAGTCAGTTGTGTCATGTGAATATGTTTGCTCATGTTGTTTCACCGTGTCCCTCTCATGTTTTTGCAGAGTTCCAGACAGCTGGCCTCAAGGTTTCATGAACAGTTTGCAGTTCGTGATGACCTGATGGGTTTGGCCATCGGGACACATGGGGCCAATATTCAGCAAGCACGTAAAGTCCCTGGAGTCACTAACATAGACCTGGACGAGGAGACATGCACCTTTCACATATATGGAGAGGTAGGATGGCTTTGCTGATAGTGGGGTTACATGTACAGACTTGAGTGAAGAGATTTATTCTGCCTTATTTGGAGGTCATTGACGATATAAATTGAAATTAAGCTTGTGTTTGGTCAGTAATAATACAATAGTACAAAAACAGTGTGTTCGGTGTACTCTTGTTATCTCAGGACCAGGATGCTGTACGCTTGGCCAGGAGTTTCCTGGAATTCTCTGAAGATGTCATCAAAGTTCCCCGGAATTTAGTAGGTAAGCAAATCACTCAATTTAGTCGATGAGATTATTCACACAGTAACCTGAATTTGGTGAAGAATTAACCAAATTGTTAAACCTCAAATGTCTTAGTAGTCTTTGGTTGATTATTTTTGTTTGGTTTTTTAAAATTTTTTACCCTTGTAGGGAAGGTGATAGGCAAAAACGGCAAACTGATCCAGGAAGTGGTTGACAAGTCTGGTGTGGTGCGGGTTCGTATTGAGCCCGAGAATGACAAAAAGCCCTCGTCAGCAGCAGCAGCAGCAGCAGCAGCAGTGGCAGACGAGGTGAGTGGGAAAGAAAACCTCTGTTCATTTAACAGCACAACAAACAACTCAGAGTTTTTAAACGGTATATTGTAGTCAGGCTCAACCCTCTAAACAACTGACCTCTGGTTTCAATAAAGAATTTATCTGTGCTATTGTTGGTATGCATCATTTAAAAATAGATCAGATGCAAGACATGTTAATTCAGTCTTCTTTCTGCCCCTGTCCCATAGGGAATGGTGCCATTTGTATTTGTCGGGACCAAGGAGAGCATCTCCAATGCTACAGTACTGCTGGATTATCACCTCAACTACCTTAAGGTCTGTATCATCACCACTGATGACAACATGTATGAAATTTAGGACAATCCATTTGACTGTGACATAATAACTGAATATTTTTGCTTCAGTATAAAAATGAAAATAATCAGAGCTTAATCAGTCTGCAAGCCCCCATCCATTGCAAAGACATTATTTAAAAACTTAATTTAGTCAAAATTAGTGCAACTGTAGCAACAGGGGAGCTTTAGAGAATAGACAAGAGAATCCCATACATGTTCAGAATGTAACAACCTGCACTGACTCCACTCAAAAAAGAAGCCATTTAATGACATAGTGTACTCACCCATGGCAAATATCAAATAAAAATGACTGAATAAACACGATCTGACATGGCATACATGGAGATAGAACCAAACATCGTTGGACATGCAAAGAAGTGCCCAGTTTTCAGTGAGCTGGTGCTTGATGTTTCTATGCCACACCAGAGCAGAGCAACAACACAGAAATACAGTAGAACAACTTATGTTTATTCTGCTAAGCTGTCCTTGTACATCTTTTCCTCTCTTATAGCATTTTTCACAATGACGGTGGCTTGCCCTCTGTATCAAGGCTTGAGGAAGCCTTCTCTTTCCACAAAACTTAATGGAAGCATATTTCTAGTCTTCATTTACATTAGTAGCAGGCTAATCTTCTCCACGCTGGTATCATCATAAAACCGTGTGCTAACAAATGATGTTATGAGACTGCCCATTATCAGTCTCCACTGGTTTTTCCTTGTGCGTTAAGCACGCGTGGACCAACACCAAATTAGTATTTCAGTTACGTAAATTTAATTTCACACATCATATCCTTTTCTGTCAAAGTATTTCCTGACATCACTTTTCTTGGTCACAGCTGCTATGTGTATATACATATAAACAGTTCATTGCAGCAAAATATAAGAAATGTTGACCTCTTGTTCTTGTGAGTTGTGAACCAAACAGCAACTGTCTCAAGAGAGTCCTTGTCAAACCTTAAGTCAGTCATTTAATAGCCATTATTGGGCAGCAGCTGATATGACCTGACTGGTACTCAGGTAAAGCAGCTGCCTCCTCAGCCAGAAAGTGTACAGAAACTTCTCTGTTTTAAACACTGTGTCAAGTTAGTTTAAACTTTGCTGATGGTGAATGGGAGCTTGTGATGAAAACAGCTGGAAACATAATTTACCTGTAGGTGTTTAGGCAGTAATGACCGTGATTTATTGTTTCTGGCATCTATATTTTTGCATTCATGTGGCCCTTTTCTCTGACATTAAAACTCAGTTGGCATTTGTTTATCAGTCTCTGTTATTACAGTTTACCTTCAATATCATGTATCATAAATTCAAGGATAGACAGTTTCAAGTACCAGCACCATCTAACATTTGATCAGTTGCCTTAAAAAAGCAACAGTGATGATGGCAGAGCATTTCTAAAAAGTTCAAAGATTTTCAACTACAAACGCTCTGATAAGTGTCATTTATGCTTAACTGATAATGGATGTACTCTACGACCGTTGTGGTTGTGCATTATTGCAAAATGATTAAAACTCTTTCGTTGTCCATATACTTCTGAAACTAACTGTATGTTGCTATATAAACACAAGCTCTTAACTGAGTATCGCCATTTTTTTCAGCACTTGGTAGCTTTTCTAGGAAGTGAGGATGTGGAGCCATGTAGGACATTCACAGTGTAATGGTCTAGTGTCCAGGCAAACATGCTCATTCATGTCTGTTGATTCCTTCATGTCCACAGGAGGTAGATCAGCTGCGTCTGGAGCGCCTTCAGATTGACGAGCAGCTGAGACAGATAGGAGGGGCAGGTGGAGCTGGAGGACTGGGGTCCCGGAGCCTCAAAGACAAAACCTACGTGTTCGATAATGGCATGGGTGGGATGGGCAGAGGAGCGGGAGGAGGAGGGAAGCCCTACACCGGAGTAGGAGGACGAGGTGGCAGAGGGCGAAGAGGTGGAGGGGCATCTTTTGCCTCAGGTGTGATTTAAAATACTTTATCTTGACAAGAACAAGTAAAATTAAAATCTGTTCATAAATTAATTACATTGTTGTCAAATCTTGTGCCTGGATATATAGAAGAATTGATTAAATTACTTGAAGCATAAAATAAAAAGTTGTCATATGCCATTTGCAGATAGCTCTACGTAGAAGTGCACCTGTTGGTTTGGAAGTGAAGTGTACAATGACAAAGCAAAAGAGCTTATTTTCTGGTGATTGGAGTTATTTTCAGCCACACCTTTTTTGCACAGTAGCCCCATTTCAGGATAAAATAAATGCTTGAATTTCTGAAGTTTGAAAAGAAATTATATGACACACTGAGCAATTCCAAAGCTATTAGTACTGAAAGGAGTGTCTCTTTGCCAGACAGTGCTTTTATTATGAAACAAAACAGTTAATGAGCGCTTGATTGTTAAAGTGATGTTTGATTTGTGGCCACTGCTCCCACCCCCAGGCACCAACTCGGAGGCATCCAATGCTTCAGAGACGGAGTCGGACCACAGAGATGAGCTCAGCGACTGGTCATTGGCTCCCACCGAAGAGTTGATGACGGGAGGCAGCACCCTGCCCAGACGGACAGATGGGAGGAAAAGAGCTGGTGGAGGAGGGCCAAAGGGGCGAGGGGGGAGAGGACGAGGAGGGGGAGGCTATAAAGGTAGACAGAAATTATCATTGACTCTCATTGCTTTTTTTTGTAGAGATTTTGTAGAGCCATTCCAGATTTTCCTCAGCTGTTATTTTTGGAAATTTAGAAAGAGAAAAGTCCAATATTCACAACTGAAAACCATTATCTTAACCAGCCATACAACCATATTCTCATTATCTTTCTACAGTTGGTTGGAGAAAAAGAAAGCTAATTTTTAAAGTAATGAATGGAGAATGCAAATAATGAGTTCCCCGCTTAGTTTCCTTCACTACCTCTGATTAAGTGTTTGCTTTTCAAAGAAAAAAAAACATTGATTTCACAAGAGTCTCTTCATTCACTTAAGGTGGTTTTTGTCTTTTTTTGAAAAAAGGGTGAAATGAAAGTTGGAAACATCTTTTCCAAGTGTAATAAACATGTGTTGTTAATTACACTGTGAGAAGAGATGAAACGAAAGAAGATGTAGCTACTGTTCGTATTTTTCCACATATGTCCATAAGATTCCCTCTCTGATTCATTCTTACTGTCCAATACAGATGGGCAAGGACTCTGGTTTTGTTTTTTTTTTTTCTTCTCTGAGGTATATTGATGTAGCCAAGCTCCAAAACAGCTAAGGAAAATGCACCTTATTTGCACTTCTTATTTTCTTTTTTGCAACATTTCAACTGTATGGCTCAAGTTTTCCTGACACTTAGATGGAAACACAACAGTATTATTCTTGTCATGAGGTGGAGGGAACAGATGACATCTGTAAAATGACTCTCAGGTTTTGTCTGTTGTGGTTTAGGCGAGGACATGCAGTGGGGCGAGCCCAGACCTCGCCATATCAGAGACTCAAAGACGAGAGGTCAAGAGGACACTCTACAGGTAACACACAGACATGCAAAGTGAGCTACTGGAGGCCAAAAAAGTGTTTTAATTAGATTTCTGATTCGAACTCATCGTAAGATTAAAAAAAAGGGGTAAACCAACTGAAACATCAGTGACACATATTTGTTGGCGCTTTAAAACTAGCAGTAAACATTGTTGCAAGTCCCTTTATTCAGGATTAATTCAGGTTACTGGTGATCTGCAAAATTCATATCCGTTTAACATTTATAAATATTTTAAAGGCAAAACTTAGTTATTTCAAATTCTTATATATCCTCAATAGGTTGTAGCTGAAAAGGGATTTTACAATGTAAAAGAAGCTAAGATGTGTAAAAATGCCATATTGTGCAATTAAAAACAAGAAGCTGCACTTGCAGTTTAAACTAACTAGTTTCATTAAACACTGTGATTAGGTTTGGGGTAACCTGGATTTTTTCTTGCAGCTGAGTCTTGGTAACTTCCATGTTTGGTGTTATGCACGTTATAAAGCTGGTTTGTCTGTAGACATAAAGCAGATTATGGTCTTCATATCAGATAGACCACTGTGTAGATCTGTGGTGAGTCATTGATGTGCACATGGTAGCGCTCTCCCTAAGTGTCAGTTTAGACCATGTTTACACAATTTAACAGCCCTGCTTAAAACAGGAAAGTCTTTACTTTGTATTTGGGGGTGGGGTGGGAATCAGCATTCACATGGTTGTGTTTTGATAACGATCTTCATTTACACAGAATCACAAAAACACCTGAAATTGCAGCTAATGCTGGATTTTGTTAACTTGTCCAAATAGGTGGTGATAATAGGAACAAATGAAACGGCAATTATCTACTGCTCAATACAAGTTTGTAGTCTCACAGAAAAATATTACTTTTAAACACTGCACAATGACATAAACATGCTGCACCTGCTCACCACAGAACAGCTACCTGGCAGCCTGCTGCTTATCCTCAACTAAGTCCTCGTAATCTTATGTGGCGTGTAAGGCTGGGTGTTGAGCCAATGTCCCAGCCCTGATAGTCAAGGTTAACCACCGCATGAGCAAATGTGGCTTTGACATCGCCATCTTTGCAGGGTGCGTAGATTTCTGTGTACACATGGTAGCAGAGGTTTTCAAAAGATTTCACTCTGGAAACCAATTTCAAAAGTTTTCATTGCTGTCACCATGTAAAGGAACGGACGACATGCAACAACGGTTGGCCATTTTCTGTTGAATTTATTTCTATCTAAACAGCCCATTAGCAAATAACTTTATAGTTATTGTAGCCTTAACTTAAAAGAGCAGAATCATCATCATCTCCCCGTCATGCCAATGGAAAGTTGGGAAGTTTCTTCCTCCTCAAAATATTGCTGGAGCTTCACAACAAAAGAGTACTGCAGTATTCTTCTAAACAACTGAAACAGACGAAACTAGGTTATTTTTGTTCACTGTCTCCCACAGATCCGCGTGGACGGCAACAATGAGCGCAGCGTGCAGCACTCCTCAGGGGGGAGAGGAGGAGGAGGGCCTTCCTCATCCCAGGGCAGCGTCAGTGTCAGCGGTGAGGGCCCATCTCGCCACCACCATCAGAGACCCATCAGAGACCGGGTGATGAAGAAAGACAAACAGGACACTCCTGCGCTGGTGAACGGGGTGTCATAGATTGACCACTGAAAGACCCTCTCATTTAGAGAGGCACACACACAACCACAACACAATCGGATTCACACACTGAGGCAACTTTTCTTAAATCATGATAGAGTCTCTCTCACTTTTCTTCTGTATCTGTCAAACACATGAATACACCTATGTCATCAGCATAGAAGAGTTTACTGTAGTGACATGGCAGACCAGAGGGGATCTGGTATCTGTGCACCGGCTCTGTTGAGGTCTTTGATCGAGATGGTCTGGTGTCCTGTTCTTCTCTGTAGTGACACATGAAAGAAACAGCACTTTTGGACAGAAGGAAAAGAAGAGGACTTAAGTTCATCTGTTTCGCAGAGGCATTAAATCCAAACGCTCAACTGCTCAGCCAAGGCAAATATTTGTTTGCTTGTTTTGTCTTTTCTTTTACTTTTAATTGATTTCAGTTTTTTTTCACTGCCTTGTTTGGACTTGCTCACATAAAAAAAGATCATAAGTCAAATAATCATTGAAATAATTACGTGACATGAAACGCGTTAGACGGTATGAAAAATGTGTCACCTCCCTCTTACTGCAGAACACTTCAAACACGCCGTTACTGCAGATGTGTATTGTAGAAATGATCTGACTGCAGTGTGTCCCGCAGGTCTAGAATCTACATTCGGTGGTCTAAAGCTCCAAATCCATCAAATCATTGCATGTCTTCTGGATGCATTTTTAGAGATATTCAGGACTAAATTGATACATTTTAAAGTACAAATATTTTTCAGAAGTGATAGGTGTTTTTGGTGGCACCCAAATAACAGCAGCTTTAGGACTAGGAGAAGAGGCTTGGAAAGGGCACTTTTGTTTTATTTTTTTGAGTAGTTGTTTGATTGCCACGTTCACGCTTGATCAAATCAAACCAACCTTTGGATCAGCAAAATGGAAAGTTCAAAGTGTCCATGCTTCAGCATGAAATGCCAAAGGGATGCATGGGCATTGGAATGAACTGCACATACCTTTCTTACCACTGAAGTCTTTTGTTTCCTGTGGCCAACATGATGTAGAGTTCCTTCTTCTGCTTGACACTCAGCTCGAGCATGATTTGATCAAGCTGCACAAGTGGAGACACATAAATCTGAGGCACTCTGATGCAAGTAACCTGTTAAAATGCCTTTACATAAGTAAGGATACGTCATCAGGGTGATGTCATGCACTGCTGTTCTGTATAGAAATATTTACCAGTCATTTAACCTGAGGAAATGAACGCTGATCGTGGTCAGCCATCTCACCATTAAAATGAGCAAGTCATAGAGCTCTGAAACAAAGCCACTAAAAAAACCCCCAAAAAATGCGCTTAATACAGCCACTGTAAATTTACTTAATGAAAATGTATTGATAAAAGGATTACAAATTCACCATAAAGTGGCCAGAAACAATGATAAGCAAACCTGTATATACACAGTCGTGATCAATTTGACTGAAACTTCAACCAGTCATGTTTCCATAGAGCCTAGGCAGACTCATGGAGTTCAGTGCAGTGGTTTCCAGCATCTCCTGGTTTTATACAGGGATATTATATCCTCCCATGTCGGCAGCAGTTCACATCCAGTGTCTGGTCTGTACACCAGACTTACTTTGGCTGGCTCCACTTCCATACATTTAACAGTTTCGTCAGATGTGCGCCACTTAATTTAGTACAGTAAAGTGCTCTCAAACCTGATCAGGTTGCAGCATTAAGGTGGCAAAATCATGAATGTAGAACTCCTGTCAGCCGATTTCACAAGCTTTTCTTTAATTTATGAAATCTTTGTACCTAACCGTTACAGTTCTGAAACCTGTTGAAGTAATTCTGTAGGAAAAAAAAAAAAATGTCTCTTTGAGTTATACCTTTACAAAATAAAAATTTGTTCAAACTTTTTTCTTCTTTGTTTTCCAAATTCTTCTAGACCCGCCCCTCTTCCATAGATGTTTTATGTATCAATCTTACTCTCTTTTTCATTTGTGATTGCTGCATGCTGGGCTCTAACATTATTCCCAACAGATTTACATTGCAGGATGGTGCATGTCCCCCTTTTACTGAAAAACATTGCTGGAACCAGAGCATGAAGTCAGGGTTAATTAAGCCGGAGTTTTATCTTTTTATCTTCCAATTCCACATTTCTGATTGTTCGTTGTGAAGTCTGCTCTGGAGCAAAGAGAACTGCAGTCTCAATGCTCGGACACTGTTGTATATACACTGTTGTTGTTCATGATTTTTTTTTTATTATTTCTAATCTTTGTGCCTTGGGTTTATGTTCCTCCATTTCCGTCAATTTGGCCTAATTTTAAAAAGAATCTTATTTCTCTGATGCTGTCAAGAGGACTTCTGCAAATCCAGTTAATTACGCTTACATCATCTGCTCTATGCTGGAGCTGCGTCACACGCCAACAAGGACTTTCAAAGAAACACAACTAGACAGTCATGTCATAAAAAGTAAATCTGTTGAGTCAGTACAGTTTCCCAACCAGCAATTAAATATAGAAAACCAAACCATATGTTGAGCTCAATTAGGCGCTCATCTTTAAGGGGTTTCAACCTGTTCACTTTAACACCTCAGCAAGTTACTTTGTAAATCTGCATGGAAATGTTCTTCATGAGAACCATGTAGGTTCATAAAAGCCTTTAAGGTCATGTAGATTCTCAGTTGTCCCAAACTATCCTAAATTCAGATGGGCTGCTATGACTTAGATGGCCTAGTGTAGAACCTATGTCTAGCTTTACCATTGTCAGGAGATTGATATTAGCATTAGCTTGATTTTTTTTTTTTTTAAAAAAAGGGTAAAACATGAAAAAAGTAAGGCAGCAAAAACATTTTCACAAGGTTTCTTGGTGCATTCATTGACTCAACGCCCTGCAAAAATTGTAACCCCAACATATAAAATCTGGTATTAATTCGAATATGGGTTGGCAGACTAACTCAATTTGCAAATGTGCGCATGTAGAATCACACTCAAAGGTGGAATTTTTTGGACTTTATAAAAAAAGAAAAAAATGTAAAAAAGACAAGAAAACTGTTTCACTGGACTGACTGTTTATCCCTTCTCCAAGTCTTGCTCCTCTCATGTGGCTAAAATGGTAAACTCTTTCCTTAAAAAAAGATTAAAGATAAAAAAGCTTTCATTAGAAGCATCTTCTGTGACCACATAGTATAGATTTACTTTGCAATATGTTTGATTAAATCAGAAGGCAGGCACAAAAGCTGTACTGAACTTCAAAATTCAATAGATGCCTTAAATTTTGTAAAAAATTGAGCTTGTGAGATTTCCACATTAAGGAGGCTTGCTTACCATTTTGGGGATAAAAAGCTTGACTAACATGGCTTCAAAGTTGCGAATACTCAGAGAAATCTCAGCATATTTTGTGTGATGTGTGCCTTTAATTGTATCACAACCTAGGCATGGGAATGAGGGACATTTACCATGGCCCGATGTGTAAAGATCGCTCGTTCTGTTGTGACATGGTTGACTGTGTTAACTGCATAGGGGATTTTTGGCACAACAGGAAACCACCTGCTTCTTTCTAACACTTGTAGAGTCATCAAACAAGAGCTTGTAGCTTCTGACCTGGTTCATCTCATTCATGAGAGGGATTCGGTTACTATTGTAGACAGCTCTTCACCTTTGGAGGTTGGATTTGTTCTAAAGTCAGAGACCGTAATTTGTCTGCTTTTTATCTGAACTTATTTTGAGATGCAAAATGGTGTAGCCCTGTGAGACTTCATTCCCCCTCTCTGTCCTTCCCTGGAAAGTAACCAGGTCTTATCTTTAGCAGAGATCAGTGTATCTTCCTAGTCTTACAAAGTATGTATGTCTTTATTGGATATGGACAATGGGGATTTCCTTAGGGTTGCACGCGTAAAAAAAAAAAAAAATGTTTTTTTTTTTTTTTCCATTTTAAATCTGTGTCTAATTTCTCATCCTGAGGGTCAGCTGGAGTAGCTGGTTAGTTTCTGACAACATGGGAACGTTCACCTGTAGAAGACTTCACAAAGAATCTCTGATGTAGTGAGTCATGAAACAAGCATTGTTTTTTTAGATCTTGATTTCTAATATTATCGGTGTCGCTTTTTTTCTCACTAATCTGTCAGGACCTTTATTCGCTGTTGTGAAACTAACCTCTATGTTGTCAATAGAGTAACAATAGTTAGAAGTTGCTTGTATTAAAAAGAAAAAACAAACTAAAATAAAAGAAAGGACAAAAGAAGGGAGGGGGGCATATTGTATATAATGACATCATTATTAGATATAGAAAAGATTTGTAATATTGTTTCTAATGTGCACTTAGACTGATATTTTCTCTCTTTTGCTATTTAAAATCTGTTAAATGCTAGCACGCTCAATAATAAACTAAAAATGGGGAAAAAAATAGGATCCTCTATAACAGGGCCACACACAGCTGCTACCCAAAGTCAAATGTCCACAGTGCTGTACAACTTTAACAAACAGTGTTATATGACGGAAGACGGTGAGACTGAACAGTCCTCCTTCCAGTCTCTGTGCTAACAACTTGAGAAAAGAAGAAAATAGACCCTACTACGCTATATCGTGTGGAAAGTTAAGCTAACTTTTTTCACCTGTGTCCAGTTTTATGCTAAATTATGCTAACCATTTTATGGCTCCTCATTGTGCTCAGATCATGTCATCCGTGTGTTTTTCTTAATGTCAAGTAAGCACATGTTGGCCTTCTGTAGCTTTGTCAATGGTTTGCCCCCTATAGTAACTGAACTAACCTGCAGGATGTATGTTTTACAGTAGATTTTCCTCTAAATTTCAGGTCTCCAGGGTGACGATGAGGGTTGTTTTTTTCTAGATCCACTGACATTTTTGGCTGGTGTAAGTTTTCCTAAGGTTCACCCAGCATGGTCCCAGTGCTGAGCCAATTCCCCCTAAAGTGACACAAAGTTAGCTGCACTGGACAGTGTTACAGACTCTTTGCTCTCTAAAGGTCTTTAAACCTTTTCTACTTCAGCCCTGTCATGTCACAACCAGAGACAGTTTCTATGCATCTGGATGTGCTTCAACCTACCTGTTGTTGTATTTTATCGTGCCTCTAAACACCATGTTGGAGTATGTTAGACTCTTTGACTGCTGACATTGAACCAACAAAAGCATTTTTATGGCTTTTTCATGTTGGCTTTCATTTTGGGGTCATTACTAATACACTGTAATGCTAAGCCAAGGCTTGCACTATAGTGGATAATGTGGGAGGACTGCTACTTTATGACAAGTTGGAGTTGTTTAAGAGTTGGTGCTGAACAAGCTTTTTCCACAGCAGGGATTTTAGTGGAGTCTCCCAAAACTAACTGCTTTTGACATTAAACAATCTTGCTGCTTTCCAGTGGCCAGCCATGGAATTTGAGTTGAACACGTGGTCAAATGGAAAACAGAATGGGAAGACATTCAGAAATGGTTTTGTTAGACATTTGTCCAATAAGTGAGGTTAAAAGCAAGGAAAAGCATTTAGACATTATTTTCCCAGCAAAACAACACTGCTGATGACATGCCCTGTTCTTATGGCTTGTAATGATGGGTTTAGGATTTGGTACTCCACAGTAGAAATGGCGCAGCTTAAATTGTGCAGTGGATCATGGGTTATATTTTGTAAGACTGAATCCTTGTTAACTGACATGGGACTTTTCATTATTAAAGCTGAAGACAGGTGCTGTGTATTGTATTACCTGACTTGATTTGAGGTTTTAGGCTTCAGACATTTCGAATGTCTCCAGGACTGTCAGTGTAAACAGACAGTTGGTTTCAAGTGATGAAATGGTTCATGTCGGTAAACGATGATAATTGCAGGATTGTTCTCATGAAGTGTTTGGATCCCAGTATCTTTTCATGATGTTGAACTGTCATGGCTGTCTTCAAAAAAGTGCTGTTCTCATGTTCTGGTGTACAAATTGTACTTTTTAATTCTAGGAATTTAACCTGCATTCAGCATGGATGGCGTTCATTCTTTGTGAGAACTGTGGTGATGGCCAAATTTTAAGACTTTGGACTATGTTGACTGATTCCTACTCTTGAAGCTACCATACTGTGTTATTTAGCAAATGCTGTAAAATCCTAGATATTTATGCCTAATCTTGACAACAAATCTTGGTTTAGACTTAAGAAAAGTGATGCTTTCTCAACAAGAGCAAATACTATGTACAGGAAACATTCAGTGATTATTCAGAAAGCAAAATTAGAACTGAGAGAACTTTAGAGAGTTTCAGTCCTTTTAACTGGAATAGCATCTTGTAAGACCCTTTTACATCCCTCCTTCAGTCCAGTTGGGATGCCTCACATGGAACAAAGTCAAGATAAGACCCCCCAGAAATGATCAGGTTGTGTGCTTGTCCATAGATAGTTTCAGAAGTCATATATTTGCAGAATCTACAGTATATAACATCAACAAACACTAACAAAAATCTACTGTGGTGCTGTTGAGTGCCGGGAGGTGAAGTCACAAGATAACCTGTAGATACTTAAACCAGGGTAGTCAAAAAAAGCTGTAAACCTTGTGTGCACTTTTGCCGTTTTTATTTCTTTTGTTGTTGTTGTGTGTGTTTCCTTATGTACATAAAATTGGCATTTAAAATGTTTGGGTTGACATGTCTGGTTATAGTGCAATATATTTTGTATGCAAGCAGTTTCAATAAATAAAAGTCGATCTTCCTCTGTAAGCTCCGACTCATCAATGCGTTTTCTCACTTTCATGGTTTTGCTGTCAATACTCTGCAAAATGTGGCAAATGTTGGGTGGGATTTGCTGTTGAAGGACACTATTCGACTTAAGTTATGTTAAAAGAAAGGCCTCAAGAAACATTAGCTATCAGAAGGTTTACCCATGTGGCCACAGTGTAATTATCTTTACAGCCATGCTAGTAGCTCAGTGAGAATGTACACGAGACAACAGTAGTGTTAAATGCTAATGCCAACATGACTACATTGAGATTTGGCAATAGTTTACTATTAAGTTATCTTCTTCTATGTATCTTATGATATTTGTGCTAGATTGTTTGGATGAAACAAAATAAAATTTGGACTTGATCATGGCACAAAGTGAAAAATCAGATTATCAGAACAGCGATTATAAGTCATCCTGGGGTTGGATGTGGTTATCTCAACCTGTTTTCATGGCAGTTGATCCAACAGCCTTTTAGAATATTACTCAAAATACCAAATGTCAGTCACATCATGGTTACTTAGACTTGTGTGGGAACCATAAAAGTCTAAACCAAGTTTAAGAGCATTTCACTTTGGACCAAATGCTGCAAACTCACATGGCCTGTAACAATAGGTGTTTTGTTACAGACAATGTCCAAAATGGCTGATCATATTTATGCTTTCATTTGGATATAATAACATAAAAAAATTGTTTGTTTTCTTTGCGGTAGACTAAACTTTTCCTATCTACGAAATGAGCAGGTCTACAGCCTTGTTGTACTGCCATGTTTCTGCAGAAGGCCCCAACTTGGAAAGCAAACAACAGCCTTAAGTGTTGTTGCATTTTGTCACTATTTGGCTGACTCACAGTATTTGTGTCCCCATTGGATTTCTTAAAAGCATTGCGATTAGATAGTATTGATTATTGCAATTTTCTTTTCCATCTTAAAGAAAAACAGAAGTTAAATCTTACACTTCTAGAGACAATATGTCATGGGTCATATTTCCAAAAACAATGTATATCATGTCACTGATAGTGTCGAAGACTGACTGACTGATATTAGCTGCATGGAAAGGCAACACTTTATCTGCCCCATGAGTTTGCATGCAGTGTTGGTCATTTCTAGCTCTACCTTGCCAGGAAGTGTATTTCAGCTGCTCTCGGTGCAACTTGAAACACATTTTTTCCTAGAAATAGATATGATGTTGAATCATTGCCATCTCCGCTACCACAAAAAGTTTGTAGAAACATAGCGAGAAAATTAGATTTTTTTTTGAATTGGCATGTGAAGAAATAGCAATACATCCACGATTTGATTTTTTTTTTTCCCCATTCGTAATTGTTCACATTTACAATAGCCACTGTAGGTTTTCTTTAACCCTTTAAAAGGGAGCATTAGTAGATCTTTTTTTCTCAAACATTTTGTGACAGCCTTAGCAGCTAAAAAATAATACACTGGCATACTGCCGATTTGATATAGCAAGCATGTCAGAAAAAATATTGCAGAACCAACAGACAGCAGCACTATTGTCAATGTGACCACCAGGTGAGTGTAAGAATGTAGTTGTAAATGCTCCATATGTTCACTGACTAGTCATTAGTTGTACACAGCCTTTTAAACTGAAGACACCTGCCTGCTGTGAATAGAAACAGGCTCAGTGAGAATGAACCAAAACAAGGCTGTGTGCCATAAAAATAGTGAAAATAGTGAGCTTTCCCACGCTAAAATGCTAGAGAGCGAAGTGGAACGACGGAGTTTGTCAGATCATAGAGTCCACTGAGCTTAATTAGGACAGCTTTAGGAAAACTACAGTAGTTGCTGCTGAAAACTGCAATTTTTTTTCATTTATTATCATTATTATTATTATTATTATTATTAGTTCATCAATATATTACTTTTAAGAAAATTAATGAATTGCAATAACATGAGAACAATACCCAAACAAATATATAATGCTGTTATTGTAAATTCAATTGGCCACGATAATCAAGTAGTGAAAATCGGTACAACTTGAAGTAGATCTGGATATTTTGCTGTGGTACCAGGACTGGCCGGCTGGAGCTCAGTGGCCCTTCCTCTGGTCAAGTCAAGGACACGTTCTCGTTCCATTCATTATAGCCGTATATGGTAAAGCCTTGAGGCCTTGAGGAGGATCAACTTGTCCGTCCATTAGTCAAATGAGGATGCTCTGGATAAAAGATGTAGTACAGACCAAGGCCAAACTATTCTGCGCCATATGGCTTTCGAAATTGGACAAGATACAACTTTGAAATTCCCAAAACATAATTTGAGTGGTTAGCTCATGCAGTTATGATAATAGACAAAATAAGGTGCATGACCACATGGTAGATGTACTAGGAAAACACAACTCCTCAAAAGCTGAACAGGGTAACTTCTGGATTATTAGGAAGATCAAGAAATAATATTAAAGATATGTTTAAGTTTTTATACACTAGAAAGCTATGAAGGAAATGTTTGTTTCCCTCAGTGATAAAAATTTATTTTAAATGCAATATCATTTGCTACAAAAAAAACTGATGAAAGATGCAGATCAAACTTCTCAGGCTTATCAGAAAACGACGAATCTACCTGTCTTAAGAGGTAGTAAAAAGAAGAGTTTTGATTTTGAGTTATCTGAAGAGTTCAGAACAGCTTGAACTCTCTCTGTCATGACTGCAGTATTTATTTGTAGCCACATGGGGGAGCTGTGGCCCCGTATGAGTTTCCTCCCACTTCACGTGTCTGAGAGACAAGAGAAGGAGGAGGAGGAAGAGACAGCCTGGGTACATATTGAAAATTCTTGACACGCACTCCTCAACTTGTGCATGATACACAGTCAGTATAATGAGCTCAAATCTGAAAACTTTCCGACTTTTTTTTTTTAACAGTTTGTATTTCTCTGGGGCTCTGTGTCTGTGTGTCAAACTCCAGGTCCCTGTGTCATCATTTAAACAGAAATTACAGCTGTGGCTTTGACAACACTGCAGAAGACACTAATGAATAAGATGGAGAATCTCTAAACAAACAGCAGTAACGACTGCGTAATGGGCTGGAAATGATTTCATGTTTGCAGCTCTCTGTATTTTTTTTTTATTTTTTTAATCTTTTTTTCATCTTATTCTCCATCAGATCATTCTGCCATTGTTCTTTTTTAATTCGGTCATCTCTATCTTTTTTATTCTTCTCCCTCTCTCATGTTGTCCTCTGTCCCTCGGTGTCTGACCTAGTTTTGGACAGCCTTTTTTTTTTACAAACACACACACACACACACACACACACACACACACACACACACACACACACGACGCCCCTGTGCCCGCAGGTGCTTAAAAATCCTTGAAAACTGGTTGAATATCGATGCGGGTTTTTTTAAGGTCCTAAGTTGTCTGGAATTTTGATTTGTAAGGCTGAAATGGCTCTAACTGATCAAGGTCATGAGGCGGCACTTTCAGAAAAAAGATTGCTTATGGCTGTCAGTGTTCTATTCTCATCATGCACCATGGTTAACTCTCCTCTCCACATTTGATGCTGCTGTTTGTTCTTGTGGTAGTGTGATGCAGAGCAATGCTGGCACATTGCCCGAGACCCAAAATTCCCACGCACACACGCACACCGACCAAAACAAGACACAAGCACGCATTCAGCCCGCAGTATCTTCAAACATTACTCCAGACACGTTTGGACTTCTCATGTTCTCCTATCCCAAGTGGAAAGATGCATGTCTCTGCGTGGGAGGACTTTTCAGAGGAGAGGACAGTGATGTCACAAAGTACCCATAGTCACAGCGACAGCGCATGCTGAGTGTGAAGTTCCAACCATCTGGTCCATCATTATTCATGGCTGGGCATAAACGGTGGAACGTGCTGCTGGGCACGTGTGGAAGTAAGAGTACGACAGAGAGTGAGGATGCTAAACTGCTATTAAAGATGCTGCTAGCTCGGCTGGTCTCAGACAGAAGTAACGAGGTCAAGCGACAGAGAAATACGAGGCTGTCACACCCTGTTTGTGAGGAGTTCACAGAGCACCTGGTCTAACATGAACTGGAACATGTTCCTGTGGTAGCTTGTGGCTTCCCTGCCTGTCTGTGAGCTTATTTCACTAAAGATGCTCGTTAACAGTTTGTGTAAACCTAGAAATCCTTTAACAATGAGTCAGCTGAACACACTAACTAAACTAGTCGTCATATTATAAACAGTTGAGGAGGCTTAAGATGCAGAGGAGCAGTAAGTCTTATACTTAGGTCGAGGGCAGGAAGGCACATTCAGCGCAACCACACAGTAGATTGAACAGGTGATGTTTGACGCTGGGAGACTGCAGTGACACTAGCTCAGAGTAAATACATACAGTGTCGCTCTGTTGTAATCCAATAGATTTACCAGCACAAATGTTTCCCCTGATGTCAATCTCACAGCTCAAAAAAACTGATCTTTTAAGCCGAAAAATGATTCCATGTGCATGTTATTTAAAACCAGATTAACACTACTGTAGAAGAAGAGTTCCGTGAGTAAGACCCCGGGATGGACATTTTAAAGAGCACCCTTCAAGTCTGCTGACTCCTCAAAGTGCTCTCCAACATTAGTCACATTCATGCATTCACACAGAGTCACACACCGAGGCCGCAGCAACAGGAGCAATTTGGGCTCCAGCGCCTTGCCCAAGGACACTTCGACACGCTGACTGCAGGGGGAGGGGAATCCAACCGCCTATCCTCTGAAGGATAGATTCTGATGGCAACTCTACTGTTGCCATCAGAGGATGACTCACGCTGATGATTTTTGCTGTTTTAATGCCACTAAAAATGGAAAATCAAGACGAAGTCAAGTCATAAGCTGCTGTCATGGCCCGTCTAAGAAAAAAGTCAGTCAACTTAAAACGAAAAAAGTGTGTGAATAAACTTGTGTCATATGTAGAAAACATTTGATAATAAAAGGAATGCACATATCAAAAGAAACTATGTTTTAATTTAACTGGGTTTTATTTTGGTAGCTGCCATTGGGAAGCCACTGAACGTATGAAACATCCACACTCTGACATCCTGGTTGCACCCACTGGTTTTCTGTGCAGGGTGCTGTATGTCTATAGAGGGATCTACTAAGAATTTTGATTTGTTTTAAAACTGCGTTAGTGATTGGCTGTTTATTGTTGTCGACTTGTCGGACTTTTTTTTTTAGCAATTTTGCTGCGTTGTCAGCGCTGGGCAATTACCTCGGCTTTAGTACATACAGGTAGGGATAATAGAAAGAAAACCAATTCACCTCAAAGGATGAAAATATTATTGCAGATGACAGTCTCATCAAAATATTGAACAATATTTCACTAAGTTAATCTAGAATTGTAGTCAAAAAGTACCTTAAGGCCTTAGTTGGAATTTCACGTGTTTCAGTGTGCCTGATGATAGTGGGGCCCAAATTATGCCGCTGCATTGCAGGTAATTTGGGAGTTTGTGGTTCCTCCCTGCTTCTTCCTTCACTTTTGACAACATTGTTTTTGTGGATGGAGCATTTGCCGGACTTACGTTCCTGAGAGTGGGAGGGATTGTTTTTGTCTCCACAGCCCTCTTGCTTAGACATTTAAAGTGATTAGATAAACTCAGATCTGCCTCGACGACCAACAAAACGCAACTCCTCACCACAGTCATTGTATGAAGGGACACCGAAGATCATGACCTCAGTGTCCTTCCTGTGGATTTCAACATTCCACAGTTACACACAAATTAGTCAATTGGGAAAGCTGTTTCTGCTCATTTTAGACTAAATATACCCATGAGCCATAACATTCAGACCCACGCAGTGAAAACAATGATCTTCTCGTTACAGTGTGGAGTGCTGTTGAGAAACGCTCGGCTCTGTATGCATGTGGACGGTACTTCGACATGTGCACCTAAACAGTTGTAGACCGCCTGCACCACCTCATTGCAACACACTCCAAATAGCGGGAATGTTACGGAAAACAATGTCACAATACCAACATTGGTTTGCTTAAATTAATCAGTGAATCAGCCCTCATCAATGACTTTGACTTCCCCGTAAATAAATGGTGCATGTTTATAGTGACAATTTATAAATGCCCTACTCACCCCCTGACATATTTGCGTTACAATAAAATAAAAAAAAGACTTAGGAAGGATTTGCGTGAAAACTGATACCAACATTGATACAATTTTGTGTCAATAAAAATAAAGAAATGTGAAGCCTCACCTTTGCAAGTCGTCTCGATTGCCTCACTTTTTCTGTGTGGAAGACCTGGGCTGTTTGGTTTGTACAAACTTTCACTGGTGGATTGCAGAAGCCACGATGTAGACTGCTTAGTTCAGTCGTGATGCGTGCAGTAGTACATAAATAATAACACCTCATGGACGGGTCAACGGGGTCAAGAACATCATTTTCATCAGCTGCTTCTTTAAAGCTGCCGTCAGGTGGAGGACAGCATATGTAGCCAGTGCAAAATCAAAGAGACACTTCAGATTATTATCTGCTCTGGTCGTTTTCATGCCACGTGTGTAAATACTCCAGTATCAGTCAACCACATCCATGTCAGGGAGTGCCAATATCAATAAACTGGCGAATCCCCACTTTTTTCCGTTTATCTCGTACGGTTTTAGTTACATACTTTTACTTGTAGGCTACTTGTAGGAATTGAGTCCAATATTTTATAACTCTTTTATTAGTCAGAAAGTCCTAATGTCAGTGAACAAAGACTCGGTGTGTGAGTGCACTTCCACACTTGCTCGACGTGCGGACAGCAGCCATATTCTCCGGCTCTGACGAGAACACGCAGTCTAAAAAAGTGACTGTACCAAAATGCCATTTTCAAGATAATTCTCCAGCTGTTGCCAGGCCGCATTAACGGCCTTGCTCCTGAGGAGGAGGGATGACGACGAGGTATGTTTTCGCAGGCAGTATAAATAGACTCTGCTTGTTTTGAAGGGAAATGATTGCAGAGAGTATCTCAGTGTGACTTGTCCACAGCCCTCTTCTGCTCTTTGCGTGCGTGCGTGCGTGCGTGCGTGCGTTCCCCCCTCCGTCCCTCCCTCCCTCCCTCAGTCCCTCCACCTCTGCCTGTCAGCTCGCCTCGACCACGTAGCAGCTTCCTGGCCGCGGCAGCCGCTCGTGTCTGCGCTCCGTCGATCAGCAGCCCATGTAGAACCACGTAGCACTGGATCTTACCCACCAGCACACGCGGCCGGAGCGGCGATGGATCTCTTCGAATTCGACTTTTTCAGAGACTGGGAGCTCGAACAGCCATGGTGAGTCCTGCACACGCCGCTTTACTGCCGCTGCTGTGTTATCATGTGTGCGTTTGACGTGAAGAGGGACGAGCGGATCCGGGATCTTAGGGGGGGGCATCAGTCAGTGAATTGGCCGGAGATGGAGAGGCAGTCAAAAGTGAGTCCCGGAGAAAAATTGGGCAGAGCCTCTTTCTTTGTCACCGTGAAGCTGCCGTTGTTGCTGGAGACAGAGACTCACACACACGCACACACGCGCACACACACACACACACACACACACACACACACACGTGCGCGCCGCTGAACACCGGCTCCCTCCGTGTCACTGTGATATTGAGGAATGTTTGATTTGGACGCAGTACTGTGGTGTGTGTGTGTGTGTGTGTGTGTGTGTGTGTGTGTGCGTGTGCGTGTGCGTGTGCGTGCTGGATGGATTGTGACCTCGTGTTGGGTCACACACAAGTTTGACAGTTTGATACCAGACTGATCTGGTGTGTTGGCAAACAGGGTGCAGGTGAGCTGTAGGTTGCTGAGGTGGTGCAAGCAGCCTCGCAGGAGTGAAGTTGGCCTCTGATCATTCTGGGATGTCAGCGGAGCCTCATTGTTGTCTGCAACTCAGCATATGTGTTGGCCTCGGCTAAACAGCCCGCAGTGTTATTAAGTAGCTTCATTAGAAGAGTGAGTAGCGTTGTGCTGCTGATGTGGAGTGGGGATTCCATTATTGATTAGTTTAAAACAAAATCACAGTTTTAAAATAGTTAGCAGGAAAAAAAAAACTGGTAGAATATAAGCAAGTCATCTTTGCTGATCAAATGATCAGCCGGAAAATTGAAAACTGATCGGCATTTTTATATTTTTTTATTAATTGGGACTGTGAGATGCAGATCTTGTTTGATATAAAAACAAGTTTTTGGCTTGAGTTGGACAGAACTTAATCTTAAGATGGTCACTTTAAGCTGTTGGAACTTGCAATGGGCCTCTTCCACTCTGACATTTTATAAACCTAATGAATAATTAATTAATTTTAAGAATATAAAAAAATCTTTAAGACATATCTGTAGGCCTGGTGGTTTGGCTCCAAGATCCAAGGCTTCCTGTGATTTTACCTTTACAGATTGTCCAGCAGAGAGCACTAAAAAATTGTTTTTTATGCATTAGAAATGCCCAACTCAGTATACTATATCTAGCTCACGAAAAAGAAATGATCTATGCGATTCATATCATAATGGTTTCAGTAAAAAAATAATATTAGAGATTTTCCCCAATATCGATATCAGCCTCCAACATTCAGAAGGAGTTGGGCTTCTGTAATGACAACGCTTGTCAGTAACAGGCCTCATTCCATACAGCAAGGCTACATTATCTTACATTCAAGTCCTCAGTGAACTTATTCCATATGCAGCAGAGGAAACAAAGAATCACATGGAGAGAAGTGCTGTAAAGGCTTTTAACACCACTGAGGTCAATAGATGCTGGAGGTTTAAAAGAGGGCATTAGCAGTGTGGTGTAAATATACTGCTCTGCATGATTTGGAATTTATTAAAACAATTTGTGCAAAAATTAGACACACCACACTGACAGAGCTCCCAGTTCAGGCTACAGCCAAAGCAAAACCCTTTGCAATTTCACCTCTCACTTACTGAAAAAACTGAACAGCACATTGTACCAAGTCCCAGCGGCTCTGATGCTGACGTATGTATGCGTGATAGCAGGTCACGTAGGGCTAAGCTCAATCTTCAAGGAAACTCCTCTGGATTCATGGGTTAACAACACAGAACATGGGTTACGTTACTAAAAACATTTTGAAACCTGTTTTGCTTCAGGGTTTACCGGATGTCCTGTAGAAAATATATTCATCACTAAACTGTTCTGCTGTTAGCCACTAAAATCACAAGCATTGTCAGAGCTACGATGTGTATTATAGTGAGAGCATGATAATTTGGCAACCTCGCTGCTGTTTTTAATCTCTGTTCCAGAGGGGACAATCTGAGCAGTGCGTGTGTGTCTGTGTGTGTGTGAAGGGACACACAGTGTCATCACTCAGCAGCAACCATGGAAGGGCCCTGGGGCAGGCAGGGTCCTTAACCCCCCACCGCTGGAGTGAGCTCTGGGTGAGCTCTGGGTGTCTGCACATGTAACTCTCTCCCCCTGATGGGCAACTGTACACTGCACTGAAGAAAAGAAAAGACAGAAAACTTTCAGGAAACAACTGATTAAAAAACCGAACTGCTGAAGGCTTGATCGCCCCACGACATGATTAGATGTGTAGTTGAAGGTGTGAATGGAAAAAAATCCCGTTAATCCGCGTCTCATGTGAATGGATCACACTTCAATGCACAGCATGCAAATAAACAACCCTGGGACAAACACAAAGAAAGAGAGAGGTTTATATGTGACATTTGCCAAATCCCCAGAAAGGCCCAAATAACTAAGAATGTGTGATAGACGGTGTATAATATTTCCCCTGACTTGGGGTGGACGATATTACAAAAACATTGTATCACGATTGTTGATGACATTTGCACAATCATGATTTCATCATGATTCTCTTTCATGTTGATTTTTTAAGACTATTTTGCAAGTTGTTGAATGGTAAAACCACATGATACACCATTTAGGCCAAAATACCCTTTTGACCGGCTTTTAATCTGTGTGCGTGCAATTTTGGAAAACCTCATCTCAGACTTTGCATACAACGTTTTGTATGTGCCTTGTTGGTTTTGGAAATTACAAACCATTTTCATATTACTGACGTGCCCTTCAGTTTCGTTTTCAGCCATGGTTTCCTGCTTCACCGTGAACCCAAAGGGGTGGGGGAGTAAGAAATCCAAGGCACCACCTATAGCTCGCTGTGACTGGTTTACCTGTGCGTCTTGAAGGAAGGCATGAAATAGACAAGGAAACAGTGTGATTTTGCTGTGACAAAAACCTTTGTTTGTCTGTGTATCAGCATAGAACTGCAACATATAAGATGTGCGCTGTAGTCCTATCCTACGATCTCTCTGCAGTCCTAATCCTTCATTGTACCTCTGACTCAACAGCTGAAAAAGCAGAGCATTTTTAAGGAAGTCCATTGACTTTGGAATAGGTGTGGTAGAACTTTTGTAAAAGTTGACAAACTCTTTTTGCACTTGTTCTTTCTTTGCACAATGTAATTGATTGATTTACGACAAGGGACGAATGATTTAGTATTTGCCGTAGCCACATGCACGCGCAGGAACTCTCCAACTTGCATGGTTTTTAAGCCAGACTGGGGCTGTATCCATGAATAGTTCGGTGCTTAAATCTGTTAAAACAGGAAACATGTCCACAAACATCTCCTGCTTACCTCGGCGAGTAAGAGAACCCAAATCTGTTGCTTGACTTCGAAAATCTGCAATCCATCCTGCCTGCTGCATTGTCTTCTTGTCAACATGCATTAGATATAAAGTTTAACAAATTTTAAATTCACACCGCCTAAAGAATTTGGTCAGTATCAGAATGAGCGACTGGTTGTAAAATGCGTCGTCGTCGGAGGGGGTGGACAGATGTCAATACCTGATCCGACCGGGGCTCCGAGGTCTCTCCAACACTTACACTTACATGGTTTCTCTTAAGAAACCAGGATCTGTTTTTGTCCTGAGCTGCTGTGAACACCAGTTTACTAAGCTGCACCTCTTCCTGTGTTGGGATTGTACGTTTCCAAAACAGTTGCTGCAAAAAAGAGATTCTACAAGTGTTCAGAATATTTCAGACACAACTGACACCGCTCTGAACTTGACAAAAGGGAGCAGTCGCAATCGTATGCAGATGTGTGAAGGTAGAGCTTCTGTCTCAAATTTACTCCACTCAGCTACCTCAGAGAGTGCAGACAGGGGCTGAACGATTAGAGACCGTCTCAAAGTTGTTGCCACCTAATTAATATGAAGGCAAAAGAAGACACAACAGCTAAGTCTTTTTTTGTTCTTTGGAATGGTGCCAGTGCTGCCACTCCTAACCGGTGTCTTTTACCAACAAATATGGACATTCCTATTTGATGTAGCTGACGATTCAGCACTAATACATGTTAAAATGGACTCAGGTGTCCAAGATTAAAAGGAGAACACCTGCACTGGAGTGGAAAATGAGAGGGATTTTCAAAAGGAAAGGAGCTGTTTTCGTGAAATTTTTCCAATGGATTTTCCAGTCATGAAAGCTGACAAACACCTTCAGTATGATCCAGGAAGTCGGTCAGATTGAACTTAAAAGTCTGTCACTCGCCATCGATATTCGGCTCCGGTTTGACTGTGCATTTTCGCTTTATGGGAGAGAGAAAACAATCTTGATGCTCCCCACGCCTTTGTTAAATCTGAACGAATCCAACACTGTAGATCTCCTCCTCCTGAAGAAATACCCTTTCATCTCCTCTCCTCTTTGTTGCTCCTTCGCCCTCCCCCTCCTCCTCCTCCTCCTCCTCCTCCCATCTCCCTCCGGTTTCATTCTTGCGACCAGAGATCTTAAGGCTTTGTATGAGTGTAACAGGGCTAAATGTTGCACGCTCCTCACTGTAATTACCCATTATGTAGCTGGCTAATCATGGCGGTGGAATCTGGGGGAGGTCTCTCTGAATGTTAATTGACACTGATGGTGATTGGTTAAACCATTTAGATAGTTAATTATTGAATTGATTAAATATTTTTTTATTATAATTATTATTATTTTTATGATTATTACTGTTATGACTGGGTCATAAAGTGTGTAAAAATATATTTTTCAGCTTTAAATTTGATTTTAAATGCAGGAAAATGCTGCTTATAGACCACAAAATGAATGTTTGCGTAAGCTTACAGGAGAGAACCTTGGGATGTGCATCAAGAAGCTGTGACACAGTCAATTTATAGACAATGCAATGTTCAGTCTCACAGTTCAGCATGCACATCAGTCCACCCAAGCCCTCAATCATCTCTGTCACACGTGCGCACTCAATACGCCAAAAATCATTAGGCTGAAATTTCCATCCTCGCCAAACTGGCTCCACTTGAGGATCCTTCACACCAGCATCATCAGCAGCTCAGAGGCTGTGAGAGGAGACTATTTTCTCATCCCAAACTGGAACAAACAAACAGCATGTAACACTGCAGGAAGCTTTTTATCTGGAAGAAATCCGTTTGATCCCACACTGGCGGGGCAGTTATCCCTCAGGCTGTACAATGGGAGCTCTGTCAGCTGGCGAGAAGGCGAGAGAAGTTCACAGAGTCTTCATTAAAGTCAGCCAGGTCACCTGGCTGTAACACAACACAATCACTTCTGTGAATTTTTAAATGGAAGTCTAGAGTCTAGATTGTATATTTTACCTGTGGACAGTTTGTGAAAATTGATGGATTGGAGTTGAGAAGCTCCACAAGGGAAGGTCCTACACACATTCAAAGACAAACATAACTGCAGTCACAATGACAAAAATCAATCATGCCTGCCGATGGAAAGTGTTGATAAAACATGGACAGATACACAGTCCCAATTTTTAGGAAACATATTACATATTACATATTAAAACTGTAGAATTATACTAAAACTAAAACTCCATTGAGCTAAGGGGAACTGCAGAAAACTGTCTCATGTCGATATGATGTACCTCTGAATTGTATATTAATGTCTGTTGCAAAGGCTTTAACTGACTCATTAACTGAATTTTTTGCAACAACAGGTGTAATATTTTACAGATGTATCTTTGCTTCTCT
>KV751330.1:8158667-8184015 GCA_001698575.1 Mola mola | reverse complement strand
TTCCCCCTGTTCTTTAGGATTTAGTTGAATTAGTTCAAATAACCCATCTGTGACATATTAGGACTTAAAAGACAGTCCCTCTGCCTACATCAAGAGGAAAATTATTCATACTGATATTGTTCCCATTAACTGCTTGTTGCTGTTGTTTGTTTTTGCCAAAAAATAGAAAAAAAAACAGTTCTGTCAGTCATCAAAGCTTACGAAGAGGTAATAAAATGCTTTAATCATTGAGAAGATGGAGCCAAGCTTTTCCTTTTTGGGGAGGCAGTTTGAGTGACAAAGCATGATGGACTTATGGGCTGAGCAAGGTGAGGTCTAAAACTTTCCATAGAATTTTTCTGCTGCTCAAAGGGCGTTTGATCCTTTATAAAAACCTTTATCCGAGCAGTCATATTGCCAGGAAATAGCAGGTCAACACAGGCGTTCCCAGTGACACTGATTAAGGTTCAGATCGGGTCTGGTCAGATAGAATCAGTGTGATGACTGTTGTACTTGTTGTCATTAGATGGGTAATTCCAGTAAAATGTTTTATTAATTAAAAGTGTTTATCTGCGGTTTCATGTCAATATGAAATTGACATGAAAAGTGTGAAAAGTAATACTCTCTATTGAATATGTTATAAATTGCTTTTTTTTTATTGCCAATTATCATTCATTCATGGGTTGGCTCAAATCTTATGGGGTTTTGCTATTTGCAGAAGAAAACACAGTGTGAACCTTTCTGTGCACAGTGATAATCAGTATGAATATACTGGGTTTCTTGTTGTTCTCATTTAAGACAAGTCAACTGGTGGAGCTCTATTTGATACATCAGGACCCCTACACGTGGCTGAACGTAGAAGTGTTTGAACATGCTGCCTATAAACAGCTAATTTGTTAAATTTCCCATCATAAAAGATGAGTGATCATGTGATATAAAATCTTCAATGTAAAAACAATCCCTTTCAGTGAAAGATGTGAGAAGTTTGCTGTCACCCCTCCCCTGCTCATTCCCTGTAAGCACTGTAGCCTGTAGGGACATGACTTTTGACATTGACATGGTAAACGCTGACTTCTCATCTTGTCCCACAACTGCTCTGTTTGGTTTTTGATTTGTAGAAATTCATCAATGAATTCATCAAAGAAAATATCAAGGGGACTAAAAATATTGATTATGATTACTTGATTAATTCTAGAGAGACATTTCAGCATCCTAAACTTACTTAACTCAATATGCACTCAAAATTCTACCTTTTCTTTTTAAATGGTGTTTGTATAAGACATATTGACGTTATCTAAAGGGCGACTGTAGCTCCTGGCTGACAAATATTATGATACATGACAACAAAGCGTAAGCAGTGCATGAGTCATAAAACAATCACTCAAAGTCAGACAGGTAATCAAAAGAGACACAATAACAAACTGAAAGCATTAAACAGATGAAATTTAATTTGAGATTCTGTGTGGAGTTTGCATGTTCTCCCTGTGTCTGTGTGGGTTCTCTCCGGGTACTCAGGCTTCCTCCCACAGTCGAAAAACATGCAAACTGTGGGTTAGGTTAACTGGTCGCTCTAAATTGTCCGTAGGTGTGAATGTGAGTGTGGATGGTTGTTTGTCTCTATATGTCAGCCCTGCGATGAACTGGTGACTTGTCCAGGGTGTACCCTGCCTTCGCCCGAAGATGGCTCCAGCCCCCCCTCCCCGCGACCCCTAACAGGATAAGCAGTAGAAAATGGATGGATGGATGGATGGATTTATCCACCCAACACAAACATTTAATGTTATAATATTGCATCCTAGATAGTTTGACTTTTCCCCTCATTTATGAAAACAAACAATAATAATTAGGACTAAACTTTGTAAATCTATAACATGCTGTATCTGGAACAGCCAGGAAGAATAAAGGATATTCTTCTGGCTTGTTGGAAGTGTTGGAAGCTTCATCAGCTATAATTTGCACCTCTGTCGGAACACATACAGCTTGTTCTGAGGTGCGCTACGTTCCCAGAGCATCGATTTCCCCTTGTCATCATTACATGCCCCTCAGTGGAGGAAATATGAGCTCTGATTATAACTGGCCAAGAGCGGTGACGAGCCGGATCTCATTGCTGGTGGAGATTTACTTGCTCCAGTGTAATGTAACATCATTTAATCTGCAGGTGTACGAGCTCTTGGCCCACCTCTGGCCTGTAGTCTTTTAAAGCAATTCATTCTCAGTGACATCAGAATCAGAATCAGATTTTATTGCCAGGTATGTGTCAACATACTAGGAATTTGACTCCGGTGTTTCTGTCTTGGACACGTGAAGGAAAGATAGGGAAAATATGCAAGCTGGATCCTGCCATGGATAATTTGCCAAAAGGTCACAGGCCTAGGTAAAGTGCAATGTAGCTATTAGCTGTAACACCATTATCCCCAGAAGTCAATCTGCCAAATTTATATACTTGGTTTTATATTAAATAGTTAATTACATCAGATTATATGGTTTTTGTTGACTAAATACATTGAATTACACATTTAGTATAGATTCAAGCATTTAATTAAGCATGATATGAAAACACAGCAAATGACCAGGACCGGCTGCTATAGCTTTATTTAAAATGACGGGTCGAAGCAGGGCTCTTCCCGGATCACAAGCTATTTAGAACATTTAACTGCACTGCGTTGAGATATCTTTTGCTGTGCAAGAAACGCAACTGCCTTGTCAATAGATGTGACTAAAATCCTTGTAACTGCTAATTAGACTATGAAGCAGAATAGAGTACATAACAGTAGCAGATTTCCCCCAAGGGATCAGATCACCCAAGCTTCTGTTGTAGCTGTTGTTCTAATTTTGGCAGTGTTTCCCACCTTTTCATTGCTGTTTTTCTGTGAAGTCATTGCTCTGGAGTCCTTTTTCATGTCTTTGCTTAAAGATTAGGTCTTGGGCAGTATTTTTTTCTTTTATCATTGAATAAACAGTGAGAGATAAGGGGAGTGTGAGCTGTCGTGGAGTTGTTGAGCCGCATTTTCAAAGGGGAGAGGAAGAAATTGACGTGAAAACAACGCGAGATTGTAACGTCCATCAGATAATTGTTGCACAATGCAAGTGTTTAAACTTGCCTAAATGTAATCCTGCAAAAAGCAGCCAGGGCTAAGTCAACCCAGCCTTTTGAACTACCAATGTAGACAACAAATCTGTGCTGAAAAACAAATCTGTATTGGAATTTTATTTGAAATTTTCAAATTGAATTATAGTATATGGCAGCTGTACTAATTACAGATGTTTCAATAACATTTTTCCTTCCTGATACCTTGACACTTGAGCTTTGAGTGACTCTCTGATACCAGTGCATTAAGAAAATATGTGTTAATGCATTTTTTTTTATCAGCAGTATAGTTCTACGCACATAGTAGAGTACTACATATAGTATGTGTAGAAGTAATATGAATTGTATCCTTTTGTGAATATGAACAAATACATACAAAGAATGTGTGACTTAGAGCTTTCTTTTTAGTATGTATTTGACTGTGAGTCATATTCTAGTACTAATACAAATAAATCTAAAGATAAATAAAAAAAAAAAAAAATGAATTAGGAGAAAAAAAAAGTAAAGGCAAAGTGCAGCCACAGTTTAGTTAAATATAAAAATATGCAACAGCCACTTCAGATATTTTGTGTAGTCTGGGTAGGAAAGTTTCAGACCCCTTGGCTCCAGATAATCCCAGTGAAAACCCATGTGTTCAGCGACCAACATGGGGTGATCGTCCAGTCACTTTTGTATGTTGTTTTATGGCATTGTGGAGTTTGTCAGTGGTTTGACTGTGTTTTTTCAGTGTTTGCCGCTGCACTTTCCTCCTTTGCCTCGGTGAACTCGTCTTTAGCGGCACGGTGCATCCTCACACGTTTCAAGAGATTGCTGGTGTTGAATTTGTAAAGTGGTGACGACACTACCGGAAATCATTTCTTTGCTGGCCTAAACAGCCAAATGTGTGTGCTGTGTGTGGCAAAGAGGACATGATTTCACGGATTGAAAACAGCCATTTCATTTGTGTAAATCTACTAGAAATGACCTGGTGTTGGAGCGTTCCAAAGACATGTATACGCGCAAAAATCTGGTTGTTATTTATTTTTTTTGCCTTTTTGTCATATCAGCATTTCCGATAGGTATTATGACAACTCTTCTAATAACAGTTTTAATTTAGCTCAGTTAGTGTCAAGAACACGAGACCGAGGTTGGACCCAGGAAAAAGTCGGACAAGCTTCGGCAGTTGAAAAAGCATAATCCAAAAATGTGCAGAAGCAATAATAAAATATCTAAAGCATAAGCTGTTTTTACCAAAGCAGGCAACAAATGCAGGGATGAGGTCACAAAGTCAAAATGTAAACATGCAGAGAGGAGCAGGTTAAGATGCAGGTGGAACCAGAACAAAGACAGTGTTGCCATTGCAACCGGCGGTTGAACTATACAATCTAGCATATTTTACTGCTCTTATACTGTGATTGCAGCCCAGTGTGGTCTAAAACGGCCCTATGAATATAACTCTGACGCCCGTGTCAGGTTGTCACACTGCATACACTGCTTAAAATGTGCTCAGTCGTACATGCTGTCAAAGCACCTATGTTTCCTGAAGTAGCTCTTTGCTTTGCTGTCATTCTTGATTCTGGGCCCCTGCCAGGTTACGACATCCCTGATCTCAAAGTGAAAAAGACAACTGAGAAAGTGAAAAAACGATATGAAAATATATTTTAAAAACCCAAAAAATGACAATTTATTCAAAAAATTTAAAATTTTAGGTTAAATTAGCTGTTTTATCGACTTATTTGTAGTTTGATTAAATTTTTGAAGCTCAAATTAAAAAGTTTAATGTACAGTTTGAAATTTTAGTTTTTCATTCACAATTTTAAAGTTTTACAAATTAGTGAAACTCCTGGCCCTGATTTAGCTCCATATACCGGACCTTGTCATGCATTTACATCACCAGTGAGATCTGCACCAATAACGGCAACAGAAACAAACATCAGAGAGGCCGAACAAAAAGACAAAAACTTAGGTTTAAAAATCAAAATAAAGAAATGAATAATATTCTGCCTCATCCTTGGCAGTAAGGAGAAAGGCTCCTCTTGGCCTGGCGTGGGAGTGGGCACTCAAAATGAACACCTGGTATCATGAAATGTATTCAGTAAAGAATATAGCAGGGTATTTGGCCCCGATCTCACAGCTATTTACTCATTAGCTGTGAGATCTGAATTAGGAACAGGTCAAGTTAGTTTACAAGGATCTCACTTGAAATTATATTCCTAATTTGTTGTTAAAACGAATTAAGTTTAATTAGTTAATCAAGTATTTACGTGAAGTGGTGTTCCTTAATTTCTTCAGAGAATTAATTAGCAATTAATTTAATTAGTAAACAAAGTACAGTGTTTCCTCTGCAACACGAATCTTAAGCACAATTGCATGTCCCGATGATGTTAATTCGGCATGATGCGATCATGCGTATCACCTCGAGTTTTTGACCAGCCCAGGTTACCGCTGCTGTTTGTCTTTTTCATACTAAAAGAAGTTCGGTTATTAAAGTAATTACAGCAATATTATCTTAACGCAATATCTTTTTTTTACTGCTGGACCTTTTTAAGAGCTAAATTCAATCTCATACATAATATAGTCGAGACTGGGCAAGGCACATCAGCAGGTCTGTGTGTGTGTGTGTGTGTGTGTGTGTGTGTGTGTTGGATGGTTTCGAGAAAGAGAGAGCACAAGAGAGCGATAGACTTGGCAGTCAACACCAGGCAGGTTTGCCCTCTCTTGCCCACAAGAGACCAAGACAATACACGCATGCACACACGGATACACACATACCCAACACACAACCCAGGTCCCGAGGTTGGCAGAGCCATCCGCCAAGAGGAGAATGGTGCTGAGGAATGATAACAAATACACACACACACTCTTTGCCTTGAACCCAGTGCCAGTAGTTTCTCTCCTATTCATGCTGCTGATACCTGCTTTTCTGTGTGTGTATCTTCGTACATGCACACAGACATTTTGGAAACCCGTCTCGCTGTGTGTTAGAGGGATGTTTCAGATCTCCGAACTTAATCGTTGGTGCAAGTTTTGTGCATTTTGTCCAATAGCATTACTGTGAAAACAAGCTTTGGTGATGCTTCTGGCAGATTACTGCACAGGCCCACCCATACCTGCCCTGCAGCTGCAATAAATATTTATAAATAAATGCATGCAGACGGCAGAGGGAAAAGCTGCCGCCGTGTTCATCAGTTGTTGGTGGAGTCAGGCTGCCTCAAAATCACATGCAAACTCTGCACAGCTTGTACATAGTAGGTACCATAGAATGTAGATCCTACTGAGGGAAATTCTGCATATTTATTTCTGGGAATTTTACAGTTTTAGGCATGATGTGGGAGTTTAACCACTCCTTAAACTGGATTTAGACCTACATTTCGGTGTTTTTGATCACTACCTACTCGGGCTCTTGTCCTGATTCGATTATATCGTGGTACAGGGGTTTTGATGTCATTCGTGTTGAGATTCTGATTTATTGCCATTCAATCGTATTGATTACTGTAATTTTAGGTAAATCATACTCCTTTAGGGTCATTTTTTCCAAATCATCTCATGCTCATCTCATGTCATTCACTCAGTCTTTGACATTTACTACATTCAGGGTGATTTATATATCTCCATGGCTCCACACAGAGCCTACACACATGAGTCTTGTGTGTCTACCCCGCTCTGCCAAAATGCTGGCGGTGAGACTTGCAATGCAACAATTTTTCTCCTTCCTTTACTTGTAAATAACAGCTACTGAAACACAGCATATCTTGTTGGACTTATTAAATGTTGGACAACAGTTATTTGTACTGAAAACATTGCAACAGAGGTTCCCCCAACTCTTTGTGCGCTTAGTGATGTCCAGACCGATGTTTGAAGACATTTGTTATTTCTGAAATTGCAGCCATCTGGGAGTCTTTGTAATGCTGTGACGAAGGGTTGGAAAAATGCACAAACTTGTGCACTTCTAAAGTCAACCTCTCCTCCATTTGGTCAATGTTTGTCCCACAGCAGCTAGAAATGAAACAGAAATGTGTAGGAGGAAATTCAAAGCAACCAAGCAGATCAATCACAGCTCTTGCTATATTTTTGTGGATTTGCATTGCAGACTACGGTGTAGGACACTGCATAGAGTATTCGGGGACGCAGTACCTATGGTGTACCTGTGGCATCGATCCGACACGGAAGTACAAAATCAGTTTGAGATGTGAGGAACAGCTGTCTCTGATAACAACTTCATTGACAGAATAAAGTACTGCAGCACCAAATTGTAAACCATGCTTTGAAACCCTGTATTGTCCATCACATGGTTAGAGGTCTTTGCAGATAAAATGGGCAACTGACTTTGAAGTGGGTCAAAGTCATCTGCGCTACCACAAAAATGTATTGATATATATTGATTCTGGGGAGGGAAATCGGTATTTAAAAGGAACTAAATCTAATTAAAGCGTATAATGCTTCAGTGTTAATATACATTAGTGGAAATGTAGACACTTATTAAGATTTTTTTTATCCTACTCAGGATTTCACTTCCAGCATTATGAAGTATTTTCTCCTAATACACTATACAGAGAGTAAACTTTGTATGTTGTTAATCAAATGTTATGCTTTTTTTTTTTTTTTTCTTACATTTTGTTGAAGAAGCAAAATGCAAATATTAATATATCTGTTCATTCCAAAGTCCCAAACCGTTTAAATACTCCTTTTGGCGCTTCCCTTGTCTGGATAGCCCAAGGGACACACAGGAAGACATACATAGTACGGTGGTCTGTGGGGATCTGGGTCCTCTGCTTCAAGGGAAATAAGAGCCACTGTAAAGTCTTCATTTCGCTGCTCAGTAGATAACTTTGGTTAATGTAAAATTCATTGAACCTAATGAATTATCATGAAGTAGTGAAGTAGTGATTGTACATTACTGTATAAACACAAGATGTAACACCACAGCACTACAAATTTGAGGGGTTTCAGTGGATTTTTTCCTCCAGTGAAACAGCTTCCTTACTGCCCTTTTCAGTGAGTATGTGATATATCTGCTAGGTTTTTTTGTTGTTGAGCTCGGGATGTGGTGCAAGGCACTCTTTGCTCTCTCTTTCCAGCCATGCTTCCTCTTCCTCTCAAGAAAAAACAATGGGATGAATCACATACACCCCAATGTCAGCTGCATGACATCAAATTTACAGCCGTAAATGATCGGAATGTGATAAAACAACAACTAGTTACATAGCTGCTGTCTGAAGATTAATCAGTAGATGTGGCAATATGGACAAAATCTTTCAATGTATCACAGTGTGGATGATATCACAATGTGATAATGATATATATCATGTTGTTGGTTTCTGTAAATTCTATTAAAAAAGGGTTCACACAAAATTACCTCATCAAGTTCTGTGAATCAAAGAGTTACTAAACCCCAAAACTACAGTTTTTAATTGAAAAACACTTGGATCCTTAGTTGTGTTGACATTTTGTTGTAAATACTGGACTTCAACATAATGTGTTGGAAATAAGCTCGGTGACTGGCGTCAACAGGTTGAAACCTGCTATTGCTAAATATTTTTTGAGGGATGAGAAGGCTTTGATTTGGTTTGGACAGTGTATGATTCCGTCTCAGATTGTTGCAGGGAATTTTCTGTGTCTCGCTCTTTCATGTCTGTTTGTTGTTCCTCGAGACCGAGACCTCAGGTAGTGATTGAAAAGTAGGAATCCAACAATGTGCCCCCTTTTTTTTTTTTCTTTGGAATGGATCAGTGTTCCTTTGAAGAAAATAAAAAGCTTTGTGTGGCTGTGGATTTTTTTTCGCGGTGATGATGGTATTGCACTATCCATGTTGAACATTATCACACCGGTGTACCGCCCACCCTTAGTTATCAGGGAGCGAGAACAGCAAAACAGTCATTTAAGCAAAAATGCTGTAAATGTTGCTGTGTGAAATTGCTTTAATTGACTCATTTATTAACCCCCCACCCTCACAGCACCAAGTCAAATGAGTTGACTTTGCTGTGTGCTGACCTACCTGTGATCAAAAGTCGACTCATCCAAATGTCTGTACAGCCAGTGAAGATGTCAAAAAGCCGGTGTCTTTGTTAAGAGCATCATTAGGCAGTGTCTTAGCAAATGGCTTAGGGGTTCTCAAGTTAACACTATAGACCAATTACAGTCCAACAAGCGCTCTTGCCCTTACTCTCCCTCTTTTATTTTTTACTCTCTGTTTTTCTCTGGCTCTCACTGCCGCTCTCTAACCGGTGTAAATAACATAATTTGTCACAGACAGGCCTCCGTGTAGGAGATGACCTTTAGAAACCTCACAGAAAATTGGCCTCTGCTAGAAAAGCTACGTCATTAGTCCTTTCTGTCGCCATTTCGCTCCCACTAACTCCATGGCTCCCAGCTTTCAAATTCAGTTTTATTATATCTGGTCAACTTCAAATCATGTGTTTAATCTACTTTTGTATGAGGTAACGAGCTCCACTCATCCTTCTCTTTGCTTCTCTTTGCTTCTCTCAGATGTCTCGGTGCTGTCTCAGACAACCATGAGATACAGCAGAGGTCACATAAAGCACAGGATATTATATTAGATACCACTCAATCAAACTATTAGCTTCATGTGGAATAACAAATATTGAAGGTAATTATATGCTTTTGAAAAAAATAGTAATGTTGCCTTCTGCATGAAACATTTCATAAATTTCAACACTCATAGATGTAAACACAAGGCATTACTGTATTAAATATAATACTCAGTTGACGTTAGATGTGTATGTAACCATTTGATGTGACGGTAGCTTCTGTTTTTTATAAGTGGTATTAACTATTACCTGATTGCCAGAAGGAGTTGTCATTTTCTCCTCCACTGCTCCTCTGTCCCCGTCACTCCTGCTCGCCTTTAGGACACTTAATACTTCTTTATCAACCGATTCATAATTATCCTGTGTCTCTCTTTGCCTTTTTCCTCGGTGTCTCCCCTCTCTTTCCGCTCTCTGTTAACCTTTCGCTGTATCTATCACCCTTCTTCCTTTTCTTCTGGCTTCCTTCAGAGCTCTGCTAATACATTTGTTATCGTCCCCCTGCCTAATTAACATGCCCCCGCTCTGCCGGAGTCTCTCCTATCGCTATTACTCTGTCGAAATGTCCTCTTCATGCACTCCCATTGCATTCTTTTTCTTCTTTCTTCCCGTCAATTTTTTCATTATTTTTCTTCTTTTTCCTTTTTTCCGAGTAGGTGAATTTCAGGACGTCTCCTCACCTTCACTTCTGAGCCTCCATTATCTACAGACAATTTATCTGTCTGAAAGCCAGCAGGACACATGGATCCATTTTCTGTGTGAATGTGTCAGCCTGTGTATCTTTGTGTTTTTTTGTGTGTACTGAGCCAGTTGCTTTCGAGCAGTGGTCTTGGAGTCCTTGGCAGGTTCCCATGCTGGGTTCGCGGGGAGTCTGTCTGATTGCCATTAGCATTTACTTTAAATGTTAACCTTTAACATCTCCTGCTCAGTGAAATTGCTCTTAAGGTCCTACATCTACCCTTGAAGAGAAAGGAGAGTCTTGTTTCTTTGTGCATTTGACATCGAGGAGCAGCTTAGAGCAGAAAACACTGCTCTAAGCTTTTTAGAGGCTTTTACTAGCATTGGTGTTGCTATCAATGCCACAAATTATGCCCTTTTCCAAAGCATCCTCACATCCAGTCTACTGGTTGTCTAATACACACAAATATGCACTCATGTTCAATAAAAAAAAATTCTGCAGCTTATCCAGCACATGAAAGACAGTACTAAATATGTTCATCACATGTTTTTATTTGTGCAATTTTTGAACATTTTTGTCGGTGCACATGCTTGTACAACATGATCCTAAGCTTCTACTACACTGTGCAAGTGTAAGTTTAGTGAATCAGGCCAATTTACTTACAAGTAAAATGAATATGTCATGAAATACAAAAGAGTTTTGTAGTAATATAGTAATTCATTGGTAGGAAATATTCAATCTCTGTGTTTTCTGCAAAGTCCAGGTGGAATTATGATGGTTCTGATCAGTGCAGGCCCAGAATTTCCATATTGGTGCACCTTTACTTATAACACATGTTCAGACCAACATTTGCTGCATCACAAAAAAATCTTTCACACTTAGGTCACTGCAATGGGTTTTTAACTCCAGAAATAAAAGAAAGAAGGATATAAACATAAATATATCCTGTAAAAAGCCACTTGTGCTGTCAACTTTCATGGCCACTTTTGACATTCGATTTTACATATCCTGATGTCTCATATGATTCTTGCATATTTTCACCATATGTCAGCTGCACCCTATTACCATTTGAGATGATAAATAAGGGAAGTCAAAATTCTGCAGATACTTTTGTGTAATAAAGGGAAAACTGGGCTTCTCTTCATTGCTCCAAAGTTCTATTTTGCTAATATAAATTATGCTAAGGGCATAACTCAAAGACAGTAGGGGATAATTGTAACTAATCCATTTAAATGAAACACCCTTTGTAGCAGTAAGGACGTTTTTTTTCCTACATTTGCTGTTTTCCAGTGATGACTGATCATCTTCACACACATTCAAAACAAGGTTTATTTTATAATTGTTTGTTATCCTCACTGCACTCGTGCTAAGCAAAGAAAAAAAACAAATTTGAGCCTCATTAACCTGTTGATCAATGGCAATGGTTTGCTGAGGACTGTAAGCTGGGAGCCTTCACTGTATATACACCTCGTGCAGAAAATGGCTAACAGGGAACTCAATCGATACGCTAAGGGTCTGTGTGTGTGTGTGTGTGTGTGTGTGTGTGTGTGTGTGTGTGCGTGAATCTGGCTCATATTCACGTACGTGTGTGTGCATTTGCATTATGTGTGTGTCTGCATGTGTAACCACACGCAGACTGTCTGAAGGCGTATTGATCCTGGGTTGTTGTTTTGCGTATGTGACGGTCTGCTGTGTTTCGGTTTCATTAAGTTTGACTGATTCGCATAGATTATGACGGATGAACCTTTCAACTCAAACAGGGTTCATCAGTCGGATTCTTAAAAGTAGTCTCAGGATACTTGTCAGTAGTCTGGAATTAGGCCCGATGCAATTTTGGGTAGTGTGCGGATTGCTCATACCCTGTTTGATACACATACAACAAGCAAGTGTGAGGAGCGATGGATGGACAGATCTGTTTCAGTATCTGTACATACATTCAAGGCTTGTGCGTGGATCAGATTGTTATATCCTCAAGCACACACACACACTCACTGGGCACACAATAAACACGTACATATTGAATATGCTGAGTTGGTCCTGTTTTTGTTTACAGTCGAAATTCCCACATCTTTCTATCCACTTATCTTTCCTCATTAGCCTTTCTATCATCCCTCTGATTTGCACATCATTATTCCTCTCTGCTATCATTTTTTTAGGTGTTGTTTGATGTATGTCAGGACGAAGAAGAAAGATTTTCCATCCTGAAATAATTATAAATAATTCTGACTTCCCAAAAACCAAAGACTGACCCAGTGTTACTTTTCTTCTGGTCAAAAACTTAAAGGAGAATTCCAGAATTTTTCAAACTAAGCCCTATTTCCCCAACCGAGCCTCTAAAATTTAAGGGTAAGCGGTGCCCATTCGGCAACTGACTGATCGTGCGTGGGGTGCTTTGTCAGTAACAGGATGCATAAACATGTATTTTCTATGGTATTTTTACAGTGATTAAGTCAAAAACACTCATCTGTTTCACTGTAGGTTATCTACTCCATGTTACCAGACATTTGCAGTAACACTTTGAGCATCGTTAGTTACGACAAAAGTGATTAATTTCCGATATTTCGTCGTGCCCCCGTGGTCTTATTGTCAGGTACCACCATACGGGAGTTTAAGAAAAAATAAAAAAATATTTGTGAAATTGTTGACCCCCCATAGATTTTCTCTCTCTCTCTCTCCCACACAAATAGATAATTGTTCTAATTTAACTAATGTTATCGTAATACTTGAATGATTCAACATTATAAGCCATATGACATAAAACAGTCTGACAATAACTTGTTTGAGACAATAACAATTTTAAAATAATCCTATTATTTGCAATTAGATCAATTAGACATTGATTTAACAATAATTATTCTTTCCCCGATAATGCCATCAGAATTAGTATTTTAGTTCTTACAATGGCAGCACTTTGGACCATAAGTCTTATTTTTAGCCCCCCATTAGAAAATAAGGCACAACATTTGTTTGAAGCGTTTGCACATCATTCCGGCTCCCACGAGGAAATCGTGAAACAGCTGGAGACGAATAATAAGAATAATAAACCTGAGCCAAAACAATCGAGTCTAACACTGTACGCGGCTTCAGCCCCAAAAAGAAGAAAGGAAACCAGGTCAAATTGTTAATGCTACTGTAAATAACAACACATAATCACAGAGCCTAACATACATACCACCTCCCGCAAGTTCTCACGTAAACATACAATTCCCAGCAGCAATTTATATGCTGTTAATTCAGTCCTTTCCTCTCCTTTGTTTTCCTTTTATATCTTCATTCCTAGATTTTTTTTTTCTCGCTCTTGTTCTCTCAGTGGGATCATTTTATCAAAGTAAATCCTTCACATTGAAATCTTCATGTGAATTTGTAATATTTTCCTTGTTGATTATACAATATCATGGTTTTAAGATCATTTTTTTCTGTCTCGAAGGGAGATCTCTATAATCTCGCTATCTATAATTTTATAGAGCACTGCAAAGAAAACTATAATATTCTCTGAAGACATTTCTTTAGCATCTTGGTGCATTTTCACAAGTTGATATCCACCCTTAAAAAAAAAATGTTTTTCCTCAGGAACACATTAGCTTTGATGCCTCCATGATTTTTGTGGATTTCAAGTTTTTCATGTTCCAGCTAAAAAAAAATAAGGATGTGAATGTGTCTATCAACACAATTATGATCACTCCTGGTTTGTTTTTACTGGTTCCACTTACACCCAGTCCGAGATGCAGCAAATCAAAGCCAAAATCGGTAAAGTTGCACAAATATCAAGACTTAGAGTAAGTTTTGAAAGTTGTCTATCGAACAGAAGATGTTTCCTTATGTTTTGAGGCTTCCTATTTTTAGCAGTTGATCGTAGGCAATGAAACTCACATATTCAAAATCAGCTTGGTTTGGTTTCAAGTAAAATATTCTTGGTTTTAAATCATGATACATATAATGTGGAATCATTTATGTTTTGATGAAATGTATTAAAGAGTTGCACTTATACAGTTGATGAAATGATTTGACATTTTATGAAAACAGCCAGTTGCCCCCTTGTTGAGAGTTTTAAAACAAGGTACAGATGACAGCCAGGAAAAAGAATTGTTGATACTGATGCTGCGACATGTAGACATTTTTAAAATCTCATTTTTAACTTTATACACTTCGTGCTTGTCGTGTTTTTTGCTGGACATCGGTGTACAAAAAACAGTTATACTCAGTGAATACTTAAAGGGAACCTAAAGATGTACACATTGCATCTCAATAAATTAGAATAAAGTGGGAAAAGTTGTGTTTTTTTGTTTTTTTGATAATTTAATTCCAAAAATTAAACTTTCATATATTCAATATTCATTACAGGTGGACACAAGTAGAATATTCTCCGTTAGCTATAAAGCTTTAAAGATAAAGGGATAAAGCTAGCTTGTTGTTACAGTAAAATTAAATTAAAAGTAAAAAAGCAACTGGTTGCAGTTTTAACTGTGATTATGGACTTTACTTTTACTTACTTACTGCTTGTAACTAACAAGCTAGCCAGTGTTGCATACTGTTTTCCTCAAGTCACTCAAAGCCAGCTGACATCATGTGCTCCTTTGCATGTTGATAACATCACGGCATCAAAAGCAGGAAATAGAGAAATCTTTAGCTAAATAATGACAAACTTGCTGCAAACATCAATATGAAGAGAATTTCAGAGCTACATCACCCACTAAGTTGTGTTTTCCTTAAGTTGCTAAATTTGTCTCTAGCTGCTTTGTAGTTAAGTATGAGGGTCTGAAAAGTCACAAAAGTTATTGCGAAAGTCATTAGGTTTGCCTGCACTGAAGCCAGAGAGTCTTATGCCAAGCTAAAAAGTTTCATAATCACAATAAATGCATGAATATATCAATTTATTTCTTGCATTTACTGTAAGAAAGTGACAGATCTTTTCTTCCAAAAGTTGAACTCTTCTTTTAATATGGACCAATTCAACATATTGTGTCAGAGGATCTCACTGACTTGATGTTATCTCACTTCTCATAGCAGAACGGTGTCTGCCCAGTCAACTGACAAACTGATCTTTCAGTCTGACTCATTTGTGCAGATGTTCTTTATTCCTCCTCTGGAGCTGGCTGTCATGTGCAATGCCACCTCACCAAGCGCCAGCCTGTGTCTGTGAAGAGATAACTGAAAAACAGATTCCAGGTCCTGTCTGACGTTTTCACGCTGACAGAACACAAAGTCCTTGTTTGTCTGAATCTGCTGCAGAACGAGGCCTCCCAAAAAAATCATAACCCTAGTGTAGAGATCAGGTACGTGGGTGGCCTTGATGGAAGAACTGGCCTAGAAAACAGTGGCTGCCCTGTCAGGCCATCTCCTGGCGTATCGTATTGCTCCTCAGAGTTAAACAAAACAACACAAACAAACAAACAAACAAACAAAAAAGACTGAATGTTGACTCCTGTGGGATTCATCATTTAAGTCTTTGAATTTTTTTTTTTAGCTTAGTCTTCGCTGAAGGTCAGTCCAAAAAAAATATTTGGAGCCTTTTACTGAGGTTTACTAAGAACCAGATAGACAATACATTTACATAATTTTATCACCCACTCACATTCCTGTACAGTTATGGCAGTGGTGATGATGATATATCGTGAATGAAAAATCGCAATATTCTAACGTTAGAGATGCACTAGTATTTGCATCACTGTTCTTGGCTCATGAGTTTTTTCTTCCAAAAATCTTGCATGTGGCTTATTGAAACCATTCTGTAAAGTCAGACCTCAACAGAAATACTGTAAATGGCCTGTGACACAGACGCTTGCAAATGCTGACGACCGCATTTTCTCAAGAGGCCTCTTTTGACAGAGCATTTTGAAATCATTGCTTTTAAAAATGAAGCCCAGGCCGGTTGTAGTGTTGAAGTGCCCAAACTCATCTACCTGCTCCATAGCTCTGCTATTTGCTGTGAAATTGGATGTGGGCGTTAGGTTGCACAGGAAGTCTCCAACAATCCCCGTTGTTTTTTGATGCTTTCAGGTGGAGGTGATTGCTTTTCCTTCAGGATGCCAGGGTGGCACTCAGGAGCCTCTCGAATGCGTCTGGGATTACAGTGTCATCAGAGAGAATATATCAGCCTCTGCACTCCTACAGACACTCCTATGCAAAGTCAACAGCAGTCGTGATAACACTGAAACTTTGGGGGTTTTTAGATCTGATGCAGTGTGAATGTGAGTGTGCTGAACCTGACTTGCCATTAGCAAAGATGGAATCCGCTGGATCAGCCTGAGCACTTCAAAGCAAATCAATTTGCACCACATTGTGAGTGCATGCAAAGCAGGCTTTTATTTGTGGAATAACTAAAGCAACACTCGCCTAACTTAGACATGCGAGTACAATAGCGGGTTTATGGAGCAACTGGCTTTGTGGTGCAATCTCTCAAGGAGGTCCATCACAGCTGAATTCAGAGCCACTGGGCCAGATTGTTCCCATCAGGGATGAAACAAATAACTGAAGATTTTCTTACAGCTGCAGTTTAAAGTGCTCACTGACAGCAAGCGGCCTGTATCAGGTTTTCAGCAACCACCTGGTTGAGCTCTGTGGTCTCAGAGGTGGATGTGTCTTTATACTCACTGGCATGATAAAAAAGGCCGTCAATAACAGAAAAAACATTGTGAGGTGGAGATAGTTGGACACATCAGGGTGGGGCAGACAAAGAGACAAAGGTGAAACACTTTAAAGTAATCACAGGGTGGAAAGAGAAATACAAATAAGACACAAGGAAGGACAGAACCTACAAAATAAAATAAATCTATATGAAATAAACGGTAAAGTCAAAACCATCAGGATATAGCACACAATCATTACATAAAGCAAGAAACTAGAAAAAAATAACAAGAAATCACAAAACAAGAAACTCAAAAATGAAAGAAACCATAACAAAATGCCACAATCATGACAATGATATGTCAGAATGCCCACATTTAGCCAAAATCAATCAATGTAGCTTTAAAATTAAACCGTTTTCAGATCAATCATTTGTTTTTAGAAAAGCAGCATGTTATGTCGTAAAGTTTTATCTTTTCAAAGATAAAAAAAATCCCACAATGATGAAGTGTTGAAAACACAAAGATAGTCAAAACTCAAATTTCAGATAATTGTGATGGAGGTTGAGACTACATGTTCTCTAAATTGCTTGCTGCGTATACTTTGGCTAAAATAATGACTTATTGAATGCACACATACAATATATTGACAAAATGTCAATATATTGATTCTGAGCTAGCATAATACACAGATTTAGTGAGTCTGCTGAGTCCCATGATGATATTGGTGCATATGCATATTGTGATATTGATTCAGCCTTATGAGCAGCAGAATAAAAATATTGATTTCAATTTATTCTCAAATAATAAACAGTGATATATTGATTGCAGTACATAGAATCATATCATCAGATCCAGATCTATTGATTGCTCATCAACATTAAGCAGCAGGATGGTCAGCTGGTCTGTCATTAGACTGCTGGTACACTGTCTGTTACTGTAGGTTCCCACAATGAGGGAACGCTATTTCACATAGTTGGCATACATGTAACGCTACAGAATAGTGTGCAGCGATTACAGCCAAGACCAAATGGCTCGAGGTAAAATCTCTGTGGTACAGACACAGAGCAGCTGTTAACCCTTCGTGTGCCAGGGCTGGATAATTGGCTGGAAGAGCCTTTGTCTGAGACAGACAGAGAGAGAGAGGAAGGTGCTGTGGAGGTATGTTTGCAGTGTGTGTGTCCTTGGGGGTCTCTCTATCCATCTTTCTTGCTCTCACTCTCTGGTCCAGAGCTTGTTGCCATGGCAACATAGAAGAAGATGTACTGCTGCCAGAGTCCCAAAAATTTTATTATCTTTTTCAGACACATAAGCTCACACACAAATGCGCACACATACACACACATGCACACACCCTCACACACCCACACGCATACATTGCACCTTTATCTTTCTTGCATATATACAAAGTGTCAGGCTGTAATGTGTGTGTGTGTGTGTGTGTGTGTGTGTGTGTGTGTGTGTGTGTGTGTGTTTATCTCTGGGTCTGTGTCCAGCACAGCTTGCTAATGCTGGCAGGCAAAAGCATCTTGACGCACACACACAGACACACACACTGAGAGAGAAATTGGAAAAGGAGGACAGGCGAGTGTTGCCGCAGCCTAGACGAGGTCATGTAAAAACAGCAGTGTAGTTTATTTATGCCACTAAAGGGGGGTAGTTGGCCTTTACTGATTCATTATTTCATGTGTTGCGGCATTTGTCAGCCTTTTGTACAACAGGTAGTTTTGGCTCCGCTGGGTGCCATAAAGTACAGTTAGCTAGCCTATGACAGTTGTGCAGAGACTGCCATAAAGTACCATGGAGCAGCCTGTGGTTGTGCCTTGGGACAGTTTGCTGTATTATTGGACATGGTGTGGTGCATTAGAGCGTAATGATATTTCATATTAGATATTATGATACCCAGGGCAGTTTAAGCCAGAGCTATTTGCATTGAAGCTGTCAATAGCTACTATTTTGTGTTAATGTATCTAAGATGTAACAAATGTCTGTGAACACTTTTCACAGATCTCTGTACAACATCTGCAAAGAATTGCCCCTGCTTGTATCTAAGAAAAGCTGAGCCTCGTTGTTGAGTTTGTTTGTTCAATATCTATATTTTTTTGTCAGGTCAGAAATATTAACCTCTATAAATCATTTTAGATTCAGGATTTTGTATAAATTCTCCAGTAAATGTGTAATTATAATTTAAGAATGGAACTAAACCCCAAACTGCTCCCGATGCTTTTCCATCAGTGTGTGAATGGGTGAATTTTTTTGTAGTGTAAAGAGCTTTGTTTGCGCAAAGTGACTAGAAAATCACTATATACATAAATGCACTTTACCATGTAGCATCTTCACATTTGACCTCAGAGTGGACAAAGCCTTGCCCTTTCAACTTTGGCACCGCCCCAATGAGACCCCAGGTTAGGAACCATTGATCTAAATATTCAAAACAATTGCTCATCCGCCATTTGCCATTCCCTATATACTAATAATTAACATTAAACTATTTCTTTTGAACTTCGCTGACATTGTTAAAGGAGGTTATGTTTTTGCCCTTTGTGAATATATATGCATGACTTTTACCAACATAACTTTAAAGCTTGAGAATGGATTTGAAAGAAATGTTGTGTGTGGCTCGTGCATGACCCAAAGATGAATTGATTAACTTTTGGTTATTATACAGCTCTGTTTCCAGTATCTGGATCCGTATCAATTTTCAAACCTGGATCCAACTCAAAAATTAATTTTCAAAAAGAATTTTCTGCATTTTTTTTTCTGTGTGTGTGTGTGTGTACTTATTGGTCCAACAAAAAAAAATTTAATTTCGGCTCCTGAACACAAATCACCATATAGTTACCTCCCAACAAAACCTATAAACTACGGTTTTTGATTTAAAGTCATCACACACTAATGTTGTCACAGTTACAAAGATTATTTTATGTGTTTGCAGATAGATATTTTTCAATTCTGCACACTGGTCCTTTAAAACATGAATTATGTCAAATTGATGTAAATAGATGTCAACAGGGACTAGCTGGGGAATGAAATGGAGCTAAAGAGGCGCATGACCCAAAGATGAATTGATTAACTTTTGGTTATTATACAGCTCTGTTTCCAGTATCTGGATCCGTATCAATTTTCAAACCTGGATCCAACTCAAAAATTAATTTTCAAAAAGAATTTTCTGCATTTTTTTTTCTGTGTGTGTGTGTGTACTTATTGGTCCAACAAAAAAAAATTTAATTTCGGCTCCTGAACACAAATCACCATATAGTTACCTCCCAACAAAACCTATAAACTACGGTTTTTGATTTAAAGTCATCACACACTAATGTTGTCACAGTTACAAAGATTATTTTATGTGTTTGCAGATAGATATTTTTCAATTCTGCACACTGGTCCTTTAAAACATGAATTATGTCAAATTGATGTAAATAGATGTCAACAGGGACTAGCTGGGGAATGAAATGGAGCTAAAGAGGCAACATTTTTTTGTTGGAGGAGTTATTGAAGACCAAATCCAGTGAATGCTAGGTGGCCAAAGAACATTAACCTTTTCTTAAAGTCTGACTTATATGTGTGATGTTTAGCATAGTTGATTGTTACATCTCATGCTTAAGTTGTCAAAAACCAACGCTATGTTTTGTGAGGTCTTCAGATAAAGATTTGGGTTAGTGCAGCATCGGTATTTGGTGACGCAGGAAGAAGACTCAACATCTTGCAAATTGCTCCTTCAAAGTTATTTTTATTTTCATTTTTTTTAGTCTGATTTAAAGGCTCGATTTTACGAGTGTGCACGGTTTATGTTAGCATGGATAGTTAAGGAGGAATTGGTAAACACCTCCAATAACACCAAGAGGGAACTCTCATTCATGTACCTTGAAATGAAAAACGACTGCGTCACTGTAGGACAAACTAACGGATGAACTACACAGTTATTAATAATGGTAATCCGTTTTACAGCGTCAGAGATAAAGTTCAGGTTGGGAATCTGCCTCTGCAGACTTCAGCTGCACTCACACAGGCACCAAAACCCAAACACACGCAAATGTTTGGATGCATTTGGATAGGCACATGTATGTAAATGAGTGAAATCAAAGCAGGAGGATTACACGGCTGTCTTTCCAATTAAATTTTCAAAATCACATAATTCCTGGACTTGTGAACAGCAGAGGACACACGAGAAATGTCAGCGACGTGTGCGCATTAGAGAAGTGACGGGGGCCGTCAGAAGATCCCAGCAGCATTGACAAGCATGTGACATCGGCGATAATGTCTGAGACAGAGATCATAAGCGTGATAATGACTGTGATTGCATTAGTGAAGCTATTATGATCTGGATGACAGATCTCATTAACATATAAACGGCCTTAAACACTGCATTCACTGTGGAAATGAACGAGGCCACACACACACACACACACACACACACACACACGCGGGTATAAGTGATGGAAATTAAAGCACGAGCATTATGTGATACAGATATTAACAAACAAAATGTCATTAGATATGGAGAGAGAGAGGCACACACATATAGCGTGTACTTTACATACATACACAAATAAAAATGCAGAAAGACTAAAGCTCATGTCAAACTAACCTAAATTGGATTCCTACAAAATGATTGTCTTTTTTTTTTAACCTTCTCTCGGTCTTTTTAAAGAAATCATTAAAACACACACACAGTTTATGTTCATGTGAATGTGGGGATGGTCTCTAATTATTCTCTGTCTCTTCCTGCCCTTATGATAAACTGCCTGTCTAACATTGTTTTCTTATCACATCGTGCTTGCGTGTGTGTGTGCGTGCATGTAGGCTTGTTGCAAGGTGAGTACAGGGACCTTCTAATGAGTGTTTCAGAGAAGGTGATGTGCGCTTTCCTGTGTGTGTGCGTGTGTGTGTTTGCGCACATTTTGACCAGACTACTGTATATCACTGGAGCTCGGCCCTCAGAGAATTCAGAGGCAAACATCATAACCAGATGCCTCTGTCTGACTCGCCCTCTCTCTCTGCCTCCCCCCATCTCTCTGCATCCTTTGTCCTTCCTCTAACCTGTTATCTGATAATATGCAGTGTATCTATCCCCCTCACACACACACACACAAACACACACACACACACTCTCTCTGATTTCACAGAATATGGGATGTAGTTAAGCATATTCATTCATTATCTAATTAACGGATTTAGTGCTAATTTTTTCTCATCAGCTAATAGTGTGTGATTAAGTATGGATGTGTGTGAGGAAGGGTTTGCGTTTTGACTCTGTGTTAAATTATTATCCCTCAGTTATCAGGTGAAAGTCATAAGATAAAGAAAGCCCTTATCACTGATCTGGCTAATCGGGGAATAATCGCTTTTCCTTTCTAAAGACAACAGAGAGCAGTCAGATTTTTCTTCACACCATCAAAAAGGATTTTAGTCATGTGTTGTATTTGCTGCTGCAGAAAAATCTTGTAGAATTTCAGCAACAATAATTCCTGTGGAATAATGGATTTAACACATTTTAATGTTAGGAATACAACACACTCCTTTTCCAAGATGGCTCACATTATGCACAGTTTTTTTCCATTCCATTTTGTGGAGCAGTTTGGGAGTTGCTGTGCCCACTGCCACACGAGAACACCCCATGGGCAGACTCAGGAGTTACACATCAAAGGCAGAGCGGAAAAAAATCTCAAATTCTGGTGATGGGAACCAGTCTGCTGTAGCGTCAAAACATTAGCACTGCTGGGTGTATTCAGAGTTCACCCGGAGTCTATGTGGAAATCAGTATGTAGCTGTCAAGTCCACAGAAAACATCAGTGATGGTACTTTACTCATAACTATTGGTGGTTACTTCAAGTCAGTAAGTCTGTTTTTCAGTTCTAAAAATTAGATGAATTATATCAATACTTGTTCTACATTTTGATCGTGTATCTAAACACGACTGTTACATGTTTAAAACAACAGTTAACAATCAAAATTAGAATCTATACAATTTCTATATACGATTTAACTTCTCCAACAGTTCAAAACCCAAAGATATTAAAGAAGACAAGCACCATATATTGTAAAGCTGGAAACAATGAATGGTTATGGAAATTATCAGTGGACACCTTAGTCACCATGTCTAGTTAGTGAGAGATTTTATTTCTTGTATTTTTGTAAAAAGTTAAGGTTACTTAACTTGGGCAACATGGTGCTATCACATGCAATCTGCTTTTATTCCCATCAAGGTGTGGGAAATATTAATGTTACTTAATGTGGATGGCATTGATGTTAGTACATTAGCTGCACTGGCTACCCTATTGACCTGCAGGGGAAGTTTAACCCATAGAGGATGCATTCATTCATGCATCTGAAATATTAATCCAAAGGTTATCATTCGGGCCCGTTAGCTAAAGATAGCCATTTCCATTTCCTACACAGGTGACATCACACTGGCTAAACAAAAGCCATAAAACGCATGATAAAACTTGTGCCTTTCACAATGTAGCCTACACTACACATTTGAATCATAGGTTTTAATAAGCATACATCTTTTAAGTGTCTGTGCTGTGGTTATTCTAAACAGTAGTCAGCATACAGTATGTAGAGCCACAACTAACAATTATTTTAATCACTGATTAATCTGCTGCTTATTTTCATCATTAGTTGATAAATCGCTTACAAATTGTCAAAAAATATCTAAAAACGCTGATCGCATTTGTGAGCAGTTAAAAACCCAAAGACTTCACTTACTGCCAGAAATGAAAAAGAAAAGTAGCAAATCCTGACATTTAAGAAGCTGGAGCCAACAAATGTTTAATAACTTTGCTCGAAACAAGATTTAAATGAAATGTTGTTGATTAATTTTCTTTCAATCGACTAATCGATTAATTGTTGCAACTCTGAGCATATGGTTTTCTCCTAAACATGACATTTTTTTGTTATCATTTTAAGCTAAATGTGCTCTTTCTATAGTGTCTCTTATTTTCCTCTCATTTTATATCTAAGTCCACTAGTTGAGTTTATTGCGACATAGCAAATTATTTATTTATGAAAGACATTCGCTCAGCCGATGTGTTATACTGTATTAGAGGACATCTAATATACTGGAATAATTCTGTTATTTGGAGATACTGGAGGACTTCTGCTACTGGAGGACTTCTGCTTCAAAGTCAATGTTAATATTTATATAAAATATTTGTTTTTCTTTTATTTCTCAAGAATATCAAATGGCCTATTTCCTGTCTCCAGAAAAACAACAACTTTTGTGCAGTTACTTAGTTTTTTTTAATGCCTCTGTCCATATTTTTTGCCACACAACTTGTGAAAAATCTTTTCCCACATTTTGTCCCATCATTTTTCAGCAACACCTAAAAAAAAATGAAGTAAATGTTCAATTATTAATGAACAGTATGAATTTTCCCACCTTAGCTGTGAATTGTCGCAAATCTTTGACAATGCTCTTGTTGTAGGCTCAAGAAAAAAAGGCTCATCAGCACAGATGTGCAATTGTACTGAACAGAAAAGCCTTTATAGAGTGTTAAACTTTTAAAAATAATTACATTTATCCTTCTGCCACTGGACAACTATGACAAATGTCCATCACACTGACCTAGGACATACTAAAGCCAAATATATGAAATTATTGATATTTTTAGAAAGCCATTTTATTATTGAATTATTGTGTAACAAGCTGTGGCTGCTTATTTAAACATTAGCAGTGAGTCCTGGAGCAAGACGGCCAATGTGAGATGAGATGGCGTGAGAACGGCCTCTAGAGTCATTTCAGTCTGTGCTTGCCTTGACAGTCATTCTACTCCAGTGCAAGTGTTTGCACTCAGAAATGTGCCTGAGTGGCCTGTTTTCATTGTTTCACACACAATTCAACATCTCTCCCTCTCTCCTCTCTCTCACTGCCCCCCTCTCTTGTTGCTCTCTTTAATCCTTTGTTTCACAGGGTTGCAGATGCCGTTATGTTAGAGTATCTAAATGGAAAGAGAGACATGGTTTAATATATGTTCACACACATATTTTGAACACAGTGTTGGGATATTTGTATTGCCTGTTACCCCATATAAGCACTGAAGATTTTTCTACCATAGTCCATAGTTTACCTGCAGACACTGCTCAGGGCTGTAAAAATGTTCATTTCAGAATTGGTTAAAAAAATGAGTATATGTTTGGACATAATTTTATCCTAAACTCAACTTTACATTAGTCAAAAGTCAATAAGCTGATAAAGCACAGTTCTCTTTGTAGTAAATATGTTGATTCAACATTATTCAGAATGTATCAGCTATCAATACACTATCCTGTTGGCCTCCATACACTGCATGTAACACTGGATAAGTTCAGGACGCTTGAAAAGTGAGTGAACGCCACAAAAAACTGCACACACACACACACACACACACACACACACACACACACACACACACACACACACACACATATAAGCAGTATATACTGTATCTATCAGGCTCCCAGGCCTCTGTTAGAGCACCTGAGTTTGAAGGAAAAACACCACCACCACCAACACACACACACAGAGGGCGAG
>KV751330.1:8140634-8158653 GCA_001698575.1 Mola mola | reverse complement strand
ACAGCAACAGTATTCCTGGAGATACTTGGCTACATGTTCAATATGAGCCATAAGGGGTACCCTCCATGGAGAAAAAGGTTGGAGGATAAGGTCAAGGAAACACAGAGAGACGTTAGTCAACTGTCAGAGCTGGAGTAGGGCAAGACTACAAAAGACCTACCTAGGAAGTACAGCAAGCTGTCCATAACTGAGGCACTGGAGGCTGTCAAAAAGATTCTCATAGCCCTGGCTATGTGCCTGAAGATGTACACTAGAGAAGTGGAGGCCTGGAGAATAAACTGGATGTTCACCGCAGAACCATCCGAAGTGTGTGGCTAGTAAGATTAGAACAGACCCACCCAGGGGTGAGACTGAACAGTACTGGGAAAGCATATGGGGGAAGGAGGTATCACATAACACCAATGCCCAGTGACCAGCAAATCTGAGAAGGGACCACAACCATCTCCCAGAGCAAGACCCAGTTAACAACACAATGGCAGACATCCAAGAAAGAGTCTAGATGAAGAGCTGAACAGCACCGGGCCCTGACATGACCACAGCTACTGGCTAAGGAAGCTAACTGCTCTCCATGAATGCTTGGGGAGCAGATCAGATGAACCAACTGCTGAAAGATGGGACCTACCCAGAGTTGTTGACCCAAGGTAGCATGGTCCTGATCATGAAGGACCCCCAGAAGGGAACAATTCCATCCAACCACCGGCCAATAACCCTCCTCTGCACAACATGCAGTCAGGCATCACTGCGGCCAAGATGAGTGGAGATGTGGCTCAATACATGAGATGGATGCAGAAAGGGGATGGTATTGACATCAGAGGAGGCGAACACCAGCTATTGGTTGACAGAAGTGTCACTGCAGACTGCAAGACCAGGAAGACCAACCTGTGCACTGACTGGAAGAACTACAGAAAGACTCCGACTCAATGCCACACACATGGATACTGGAGTGCTTGGAGCTATACAAGATGAACAGGACACTAATAGTGCTTTCACAGTGACACAGCTCAGTGCCAGTTCTGGTTCCCACACCTTTTTTTGAACCAGCACGAGCATTCACACTAAGAACTTTTTAGGTTCAGAACCCGAGAAGTTGGTTCGCAGGTCAGCCAAAAGATAGCTGGTTCCTTCTTGCAAGCTATGATGTCTCCGGTGACGTTACAATGATGTCTTCAGTGGGCAGAGAGATACCACCACAACATAGAGAGAGTGTTGGTTGCCGCCCACCATTAAACAAAAACTAGAAGACGAAAGACAAACGAAGAAGGACGGAGACCAAATCTACATTATAGAAAGTTGTTCAGTGGTCTGCTGAGGAATCAATATGTTTAGTGGCAATTTGGACATCCCAGAGTTTGAAGAGAAACTCGAATGCAGCGCCTGCAAAACAAAGCTGTATCCGGAACTGGCAGATGATTTGGAAAAAGCTTGGTTCAGAAGAACACCAGACCAAGTCATAATGAAATTTTAAAAATGCGTTGCGCATTAAGTAATGCCCTCCGATAGTGACGTCAACCTTGGGAACTTTGGTTCCGCTTAGACCAGTCTAAATGTGGGCTGTTTCGTTAGAAAGTACATAAGTTCTCAGACCCGAGAACAGAACCAGAGCCAGAACGAGAACCGTTCCGTTGTGAAAGCACTATAAAAGCCTTCATCAAGAACTCAATAGGGCTGTGGAAAACAAATCTAGAGGCCAATTAAAAGCCAAGCCCAAGTTAGCATCAAGTGTGGCATATTTGATGATGTCCTATTCCCCCTGCTGTTCTGCATTGGGCTTAACCCGCTCACATAGAGTGGCCTTGGATACTGGTTCAGAAGTGGAACAACAATCAACCGCCTCGACATCAAGCTGTATACGAGGAGTGAACGAGACATTGACTCAGTGATCCACATCACCTGGATCTACAGCAATAACCCTGAAATGTCATTCGGGTCATGTCATCAAAGAGAGGCAAGATAATCACAACTGAAGAGGTTGAACTACCAGAAGGCAACATAGCCAATGCTCAGTACAGCTATCTTGATATCCTGCAGGCAAATGAAAATCATGAAGCGGCTAAAAGGAAGTCACAGCCAATTACCTATGTAGACTAAGGCAGGTCCTGTGAAGTCAGCTGAATGGTCAGAACAGGATCTGAGCTATCAACAACTATGCCCTGCCTGTGATCAGATACCATGCTGGTATAATAACCTGGCCAAAATTGAAGTTAGAGGCCACAGATATCAAGACAAAAAAGCTCCTCAGCATGCATGGAGGGTTTCACCCCAGTCCAACGCCTGAGGCTACACACTAAGTGGAAAGAGGGAGGCCGAGGACTGAGAGTATCAGAGCCACTATCCAAGATGAAAAAGCGAAAATCCAGGAATACATCAGGAATAACAGCAGGGTGCAAAATGCATACCTGAAGCGCCAAAACCAAGTGGCTGGCATTGTATACAGGTTCATCTGCACCAAGTATGGCTGGAGGTTCCAGGATCAAAGTAAAGAGATCCAGATCCAGACCAATGGTGATGGCTAATCAACCAGATATCGTTGTGGTCGACAAGCAGGATAAGAAGGCGGTAGAGGTAGACGTCACAATCCCAAGTGATAGCAACATCAGGAGGAAGGAACATAAGAAGCGCCAGAAATACCAACGGCTGAAAGAGGAGCTGGAAAGGATGTGGGAATTAAAGTCATCAGTGGTACCCGTGGTGATCGGAGCACTTAGGGCTGTAACCCCCAAGCTGGGATAGTGGCTCCAACAAATCCCAGGAACAACGTCTGAGATATAGCTAAGATCCTGTGGAGGACCCTCAGGCTCCCAGGCCTCTGGTAGACGACCAGAGCTTGAAGGACACACAAGACCGCCCACAAAGGGCGAATTTTACATATAGGTATATATATACAGTATATATCTTACAGCTGTGGTATAGACATTGAATACAGCTCCAATGATTAAACTATTAAAAAATGTATTTCTGGTTCATAAAATAACATATTTCATCCCTTTGTGGCCTCAAAGTGACTTGGATATAATTCTACATCTAGGATGTGGGGATATATGAGTGCCTGTTGGAGCTTACCTGCTCATCGTTTTCCAACTTTTAAACTAGTCTACTGTATGCTGCACAATTGTTTTTTTACATAGAAGACCCAGGTTGTCAGAATTTCCTTGGCAGAAAGAAAGCAGAAATCGTCAGTCATGATGTGGACTGCTTATTTTAGTCAGGTTGTGTGTCATAGTGTATGAAAGCAACCTTATGGGCACATAACAGGGTCAACAACATAATTTTCATGAGAGGGAGTCTATCAGTAGAGCCAGCTAGTAATGCACACATGCACTATGTGAAAGGTTAGGCCACTGACTGACCTCAAGAGTCTGCAGGAACTCCAGTGCTTGTCCATCACAGAGTGAATTAACATCCACTCAAGCCTTTGCAATGACTTTGAATGTGCATTTATTTTCTATAATTGAGTTTCATATTTTGGATACAGAAGAAAACGGATGAATCGGTGGCTTCTTAGGTAAGATTAAGTACATCCAAAAGTATAGTGGCCAAGAGACCTGAAAGCCCTGCAGCTTAAGAAAACATGTGCAAATAAACAAAACAGTAGCCATGTAAGAAATGCAGTGTGTTGAGCTTTTTCAGCCACGATGCAAAAATCTAAAAGGCAACAGCATGGTCTGTCAGCTGTGTCTAGTTTGTGATGGAAAGAATTACTACAGAATCGTAGTAAATTGCTATATCTTGCAAAAACACTCATACAATCCTTTAAATAAACATAAACATAGCATACACATAGCTTTACTTTAAGCATTTACTTTTAACCTCTCATGTTTGTTGCTGTTAATGAAAGGATTCAAAAAACATTTTTCATATTTAGTGGATTTGAGATCACTCAAAGTACAAACAAAAGTCAAGAAACAAACAAACAAATATGTACATATGTAAATGAGAGAACCCCCTTCCGTAATGTTTATTTTTTAAATATTTGTGTTGTTGGCTCTCCTGCAGTATGATGTGAAAAAAAACATAAAGCTGTGCAGCCCTCTCATCTTCCTGTTCTGTCCTCGCTCTCGGTCTATTTATCCATCCATCAGTGTCAAATACACAGTGTGTGATGTGCATTAACCCAAAGCTGCAAGTAACAATGTGTTTGAAGGCTGCGGCTCATTATAATGCCCTCGTTTGAAACCCACACGGTGACACAAAGCAGCGATTTCTGATATCCTCCCTCTTACTATCCACATGGAGAAACCTGAAAGCTGTGTATTTTCATACTGATGGCATTCTAAAACATCTTCTCCCTGTCTGAATGAGCACACAAACCAGAAAACACACACAAACACAAACAAAATGCATCGCTGAAATGACACTTCAAACAAAGCTTTTCGTCTGCGGCCTGACAGCTATTCCTCTCTCCTTCCCCCTCTCCTCCTTTTCCTCCTCCTCTCATTATCCCCCTCACTTCTGCCTGTCACTCCAAATGCCCACTCTACCCCCCTTATGCTCTCTGCCACACACACACAGAAAACACATTCAAGGGCTAATTCCTAATTGAGCATCCTGGTTAAATGCAGGTTAAATAAAATAGAAAGACTGAAAATATGAAGAGCCTATTATAAAACCACTTGAACTAAAGCTGTAATAATCAGCAGTGTTTATTTTATTCTAAATGACATGATTTATCTCAAATGCTAATTGTTGTCATGTTTAAATTATTGGCAGAGGTGTTACTAAATAAAGCACGGACTGCACTGTGAAGTGAAAAATAAAAAAACACTCTCAGTTTCTCAGTGATGTTGGCCTGTTTTGTTTTGGGTTTTTCTTAGTTTCTTTGTTCTTTTTTGTCTGGAGGATTTGAAAAGAATTCAAAATTTCACATTGCTCGTGGTAAAATGAAATTAATTATAGTATAATTAGTGTAAACCCTGATAAAACATCTTCAAAAATAATTGAGGTAGGGCTGAGGTAATGCCAGTATTGTAAACTTGTCAATATGCTATCATAATGAAAAATATTAATCCAAATGTAGAATTTATCAGTAAAAATAAGTGTTATTAAGCTTATTTGACCTTTAGATAAATTATATTTTAGTATTAGTAACAATAATGAATCAATCATTAAATCAGTTATTTAGTTTTCAAAATGCCTTGTCATGCCTGCAGTTGGTCCAAAATGAAGCCGCTTCTGTATTGCCTGGCACACAGAAGTGAGAGCACATTTCACCAATTTAGCATCCCTACACTGGCTTTCTTTCCATTTTGGGATTCATTTAAACATCTTATCATTTGTTTGTTCACTCTTTTAATAGAGTAGCGCCTGAACGTACACTAATCCAAAGTCCAGAGACACGTGGATAAAATTTCAGTCACACAGTGTTTCTCAGTGTAGTAAAGGATATTTTTGTAAATTTTGGAACATTCAATCAATTCAATTAGGGGACAAGAATCTTTTGCAAATAATGATTAGACAAAAATGTATCTCTGTCATTAAAATGCAACTTACATTATTTGTGTACATTTTACAAAGAAGTAAATGACGAATTTACCTCAGGGCAAACAGATGCTTTGATGGGCTACTTACCAGCAGTTAAATATATTCAGTGTGGCAAAAAGACGACTGCAGACATAGAGAGATCTTTGCTCAAAATATCTTCATGTCTTCAAATGAGTTAAAATATATTTCCAGGCGGCTGCCTGGAACAGTTCTGACAGTTAGTCCCACGAGACATAAATGCAGCTCGAGTCCACAAAGTCTCCAGTTGATTGTCAGTGAAGCAGCTCCAGAAGCACTCTTGATGACTTACACAGACGGGAGCCTTTCTTCCTACCGACAACCGGACACAGAAACTTCTGCACATTCAACTGACCAGCTTCAACATCTGGCTGCCAATGTCACTTTATACTGCCCGTGAAATGTAGGAGTTCTATGTTATGTAATACATGTAAATATAAGAAATAAAACTGAATATGATCATTTTTTGAAAGTTCCATACATATATTGCTTTTAGTAGATAGAAATTTTAATGTAAAACCTGTCAGTTGCAACTGCCACACCCCAATTTCTCATGATGGCCCTGTGATTGAACTTCATTTAATCAACCTCTATTTCCACTATCTGCCAGCTCACACAGCCTGCCAATCTGCAGGTACGGTGCCTTGCTAATGGGCACATAGCAGTTGATGACGAAGGGGGTATTACTGATGTTATGTGCAGTGAAAGTGAATGAGAGGGTGATGAAGCTGTGTTAGAGACATTTGTGTGTGTGTTTAGTTATCAGGGGAGCACAGCATAGCTCCACTGAGATTAAATTCCCAGAGCTTACTCTGGCTATCAGCATTACTTCAGGACACACATGCACGCACACATTAACACACTGAAGGAAACGGAGTGGTGGGGAAGAAAGCTGCCATAGCTACATTTTCATTCACAGAAAACATCCATGTCGACAGTATGCCCACTGCTGATATAACCACTGCTATTAATCCTCCCGAATCCTTCCATCTGTCCATTATCTCTCATTTTTCGTTCAAACGTGTGTATTTTTTTATTACTATTGGCAAGTGCAGACTTACAGATCCGGCTGCCATCTCTGATCTCTGAACATGATAACATCAAAAACTGAGTGTGAAGATGGAGAAGAAGCCACAGATGACATTTTAATAAAGTTCACAGTGGATCTGAAAGTTTCCTCCTGTATTGTAGAGTGCATCTGTATGTAAATAATTTTATAAATGCTTGTCCACTTTTTAAAGCTTATAAAACTTTTTGCATATATAAAACTCTGAGTAATGTCAGAGCAGTTCACAGTGTAGCTACGAGTAGAGCTGTGAAAGGTAGTGGCATGAAAGTGGACACCTGTTTTGCTTCCATTTGCACTGATTTGGTCATGTTACACTGTTGCGGTATTTCAAGAATCACTGAGTCATTGCATGCATTCCCATCATAACTCAGTGTGGTAACTAACGGTACCTGTCCCTCTTGGGAGTTCAGCTGTGGTGATGAGAAACAGACTGTCAAACGTAACACCAATGAGTGCCCCCGTAACCCCTCTTGTCTGTGATTTGAATCATGGCATAGAGCAGCTATTCCCAAACTCAAGAATGCTGCGGCCCACTTCAAAATCAGAAAATCTTCTGTGGCCCGCTCAACCTTTACGTCTCACGTCTTAAGTTTCCCTGACAAATTGATTCCGGGAAGAAAACAATTAAGTATGATGATGGGCTGATAGCAATACAACACACATTAATAACCAATCCATGGGCACAAAAATTTGAACTTGCATATCTATCTACAAAATTGGGATAGTGTTATTACAATTTGTCATAGCTGAGATTGTTTGAATGAATATTTTAGGTTTTAACAGCACAAAAAGTGTTCACTCTCATAAGTCCAGAAATATCAACCATAATTCAACCACATTTATGCAACATTTGCAAGAATGTCTGTGCAAATAGTGCCCTGTTCAGCACTGGTTAGAAAATTTATTAGCAGTGCCGGTTAAGGTCAGTTGTTGGCACACCTACCAATGGGGAAAAAAACAGATAGCCATAGGTGAGATGAATAAAATATGACACAGAATTTAACCACCCGATTTTACTGGTTTTGATCACTTTTTGATGAATATGTAACTGCACATATTTTTGAGTCATTTTAAACTCTCAAACTGAAACTGAAAACTATGTGTAATTATTGTAAATTACTTTTTGCAGCCCACCTGCAGTACCTTCAAATTCCACCAGGGCCTGCGGCCTACACTTTGGGAATCATTGACATGGAGAAATAACGCAGAAGAACTAATGTATGGAGCTTTCAATGCATAGCCACTAAGTTACGCACACGTTTTTGGATTTGCCACAGCATAGTGTTGCAAAAGCAATGTTTAAAAAGACAACCAATTCACCTTCTTCTTAGCAGCGATATTGACATGAAATCGCAAGTAAACACAGGTGTAATTAGTCAAATGAAATAAGGTTCTGTTCCTTTAGTGTGGCAGAATTGATCACCGAGCCAACATAAACCAAAGCAGCAGCTAGAATCTATTTTACTTAAATGGAACAGAACCTTTGTTGGTGTGATTTCTAATAGATGTGTTTGCCAAAAATGGCTGCTGTAAAAAAGGTTCATTGTGAGGCCTGTTTGAGCAAAATCTTGAGACCATGAACATCTATGTACACATTTACAATACATATTTAAAGACCCATGTACACGCCTTACAGATTTTCCTACTTCTTCCTTCTCCTTATTCTTCCTCTTGTGGCCTAGCTTTTTCTATGAGTGGCCACAGCGGGAATCATCGTCCTCCATCCCTCCCTGTCACTCTGCATCTTCCTCTCACACCAACTATCTGCATATCCTCTCTCAAAACATCCATGAATCTTCTCTTTGGTCTTCCTCCTAGCTTCCTGCCTGGTAGCTCCATTTTGAGCATCCTTCTGTCAATATATTCACTGTCACTCCTCTGCACATGTCCAAACCCTCTCAACCTGCCTTTCTAACTTTGTGTCCAAAACATCTGACCTGTGCAGTTCCTCTGATGTGCTTGTTCCTAATCCTGTCCATCTTCATCACTCCCAAAGAGAATATCAACATCTTTAACTCTGCCACCTCAAGTTCTGCCTCCGGTCTTTTGCTCAGTGCCACCATCTCCAAACCAAACAACATTGCTGGTCTCGCTACCCTCTTGTAAACCTTTCCTTTCACTTTTGCTGCTACACTTTTGCCACGGATCACTCCTGACACTTGTCTCCACCCACCTCTCCCTGCCTGCACTCACTTCTTCACCTCTTAACCACACTCCCCATTGCTCTGAACAGTTGACACCAAGTATTTGGTGGACTCATGGACTCATGGACCTTTTCCACTTCTACTCCCTGTAAGCTCACTGTCCCACTTTCTTCCCTTTCATTTACACACATGTATTCGGTCTTGTGATGACTGACTTTCATTCCTCTTCTTTCCAGCGCATACATCCAGCTCTCTAGGTTTCTTCCACCTGCTCCCTGCTCTCGCTACAGATCACAATGTCATCTGCAAACATCACACAGATTCCTGCCTGACCTCATCTGTCAATCTGTGCATCACCACAGCAAACAAAAAGGGGCTCAGGGTCGATCCTTGATGCAGTCCAACCTCCACTTTGAAGCCATCGGTCACTCCTACAGCACACCTCACCACTGTCATACTGCTCTCATACATATCCTGCACCAGTCTAACATACTTCATTGCCAATCAGTCTCCTTCATACACAACCACAGTTCCTCCCTCGTCACCCTGTCATAGGCTTTCTCTAGATCCACAAAGACACAATGCAACTCATTTTGACCTTGTCTATATTTCTCCATCACCACTTTCAAAGCAAACATGGTGTCTATAGTGCTCTTTCTTGGCATGAAAACATAATGCTGTTCACAAATCATCACTTCTTCTCTTCGCCTTGCTTCCACTACTCTTCTCATTGTGTGGCTTATCAGCTTTATCCCTCTGTAGTTGCTACAACTCTGCACATCATCCTTGTTCTTAAGGATCTGCACCAGTACACTTTTCCTTCATTCCTCAGGCATCTTCTCACTGTCCAACATCATGCTGAACACTTTTGTCAAAAACTCCACTGCCCACACTCCTAGACACTTCCAAACCTCTACCGGTGTGTCATCAGGACCAACTGCTTTTCCATTCGTCATCCTCCTCAAAGCTTTTCTCACTTCATCTTTACAAAACTTTCTAACTTCCTGGTCCACAGTTTTCACCTCCTCCACCCTTCTTTCCCTCTAATTTTCTTCATTCATCAGCTCCTCAAAGTACTCCTTCTATCTTCTCAGCACACTCTCCTCACTTGTAAGTACATTTCGATCCCTGTCTGTAATCACCCTAACCAGCTGCACATCCTTACCAGCTTGATCCTTCTGCCTCGCCAGACGATACAGATCCATCCTAAGTGTCCAATCTCTCATACAGCTCATCATACACCTTCTGTTTAGCATTTGCCACCTCCCTCTTTACCTTATGTTGCGTCTCCTTTTAAATTTGCCTACATATATGCAAATGTCAGTATACATTTGCAGATTAGTCAATAATTTTTACACCTTGGCATATCTGATGACAAATAGATTCTGATTACACATTGGCAGATTGTTATACATACTCTCACTATTTAAGTCAATATTTACAGATTATTACACATTTACAAATCTGATTACACACACATGGATTGACATGTAGCTACAAAATACTCCACTCATATTTGCAAATAGTTTTACAAGAATGATAGCCCCATAAACTTTGACCTTCCGATACATAACAAGGCATCACTTTACAGAGTGTCTGACATGAAAGCGTGCATCATTACATGCATTTCCTCGAAAAACTTCTAACTTTCAGTAATGCTAGCAGCTGGCCTTTACAGTTGTCACATGTCTTTAAAGATTGCACAGTGCAGCTGGCTGGTACTTAAACCACGTTGATACTGACAGAAACAACAGGGAAAATATGTCCAGAATTTAATGGTATCTCACGAGCTTGAGCTGGAATATTTTTGGAGCATTAGTTGAGTTTGTGTTGAGGCTAGGGGCAGTAGAATTACAGCTGACTGAAGTCTGCCCTGACAGTGACCACTGTCGAGACACCACGAAAATGTCTTAACACTACAGTGGGACTTGATATCACCTTCCAGATCAGTGGAGACCCGCTGATTAAGGTTGATTCAGTACACAGGTGATTCACTGCAGGATGACAGGATACAGCAAGTGGGGACAGGACCAGAAAAACCAGATAGAGTCAGTGAAATGAGGATTTATTTCAACCAAACCAGAGGTGACTGTGGAAAGTTAAACCGCTGTAAGTTTGATTTTTTTTTTGAATGAAATGTGTTTCATGATTTGTTAAAAAGTAATTTCATCTCCTCTGTGTTCAGTAAAACTCTCATGAAGAGAACATATAGTAGAGACCAAATTATGCTAGTGAGAAAGAGATAATCCACTAATTTTTCATTGTAGATGTTACTGATGTGCAGTACAGATATTCTTCATCAGCTAAAAGTGAAGAAGTGAGGACACCTATTTTAGTAGAAAATGATGGTGATTAAAACCATACACGTAATTACACTGAATGAGCCATTTGACATGAGATATTTTTACAAATTCTTTTAAAAAGAAGAGACTGATCTCGTCACTTGTCATCTTACTGTCTACATGTGATAGATCAGAAGTCCGTACTACAAAGCCAAATACACTAACTACATAAGAGTACATCCAAGGAACTTGTATATTTACTAAAATAAGCCTTTCGTAAAGCACAAGTTTAAAATAAAACCATAAATCTAATTGTGCCTTAATGACGGGGCAGTGATTTCAAAAGCTTATTAATTTACATACTCATTCAGTCCATGTTTCAGTCCTGCATTTGGCAGCTGCAGCTGTGTTACTTTCACGCTGCATTATGTCTTGACTTCTATTTATCTCCTGTTGTCGTTCGCTCTGATGTGCCACTATGCTGGCAGCAGAGCTGTCATGTTTGTGATTGGTCATACCACGCACACTGTCTGTTTCATCTGATGCCACTAAGGGACATTTTTGGAAATCCCGGGGGGATTTGATAAATATTATTGTGTGACTTTTGAATCAAGATAACAGAAATACTGTATGAATTGTTATATACTGTATATGTGTGTTGGTCTTGTGTGTCTTGTGTGCTCACAGCCGAGGCCTATACTAAGAAGCAGGATTTGTGCTTAGCGAGGCAACTTCAGGGTTAACGCTGCATTTCCCCTGTCAAAAAGTTGGTTGACTTCTTAGCAGCATACATTCCCCTGGTAATTGACACATTGCGCTGGAAGTAGTTGTGTTCCAGAAAACAGGTCAAAATCTATATAATAACCACCTACCAACCAACCAACCAGTTCTCTGTAATATTTCATTATGAGAAGAACATGAGAGGTGCAGTCATATGGAGGACTTCCTTTCAAAGTAACTTCATTCCAAATATCATTCTAACACAGTCTGACCAAAGCACTAAATCCTCAAATTGTTGCACTGAAAACATGATAGACTAACACTAATCAATTGATAGTCTTTGCTTTTTGACTTTTGTCTTAATTTAAAAAACTTGCACATCATGAGGGGAAGAATAATGATTGTTATGTTTTGATGTTTGTTCTGGACCCCAACGCATAGACCGAGGCTGTGGTTTGGTGTAAAAGGGATGACTATCAGCCAATTTACTAATGTACTTTCACGAAGTCATTTGACCACAGAGTCCTAAATTTACTGTTGATAAAATAATTTCCAGCTTGGTTGTACGTACGCACTTCGCTAGGGGGGGCAGATGACCTTACCCCGTGCAAAACCACACAATGCAAAAAATGAAAACGCATACAGGGCTATACAGGTGTGAAACTGTCTTCCAAGTGACATATGGGACATAAAGGGAGCCAGTGTTGAATATCATGTGCTGAGTTGTGCAATACATTCAGATCTCGATTTGTGAATACTTATTTTTATTTGGCATAGTATTGTTCTTTGTCCACGTGTCATGTGCAGGTAATTTCTTAATGGTGTAATAGGTGGTTTATGTATCATACTTAATGTTGTATTATAATTATTGTTTTTTTTTAATAAAGAGACTGAGTTTATTAAAGAAAAATCTGTGTGTGACAGCTGTGCTCTGTTCCTGTCAAACAGTGGAAAATAAATCCTGCCTGTGTTAATTAGATGACTGACCTGATTTTCTCCGTTTTCTAATGTGTGACAGAGACAGTGAACTGTGGCATGGGACAGCAGCACTGTGTGTGTGTGTGTGTTTGTCGTAGAGACAGCTCTGTCAGTTATCTTTCTGTGCTGACATACAATGAACATGTCAACCAACATTCCCAACGCACACAATGATCACATCCATGTATACTGCTGTAACACACACACACACACACACACACACACACAGACACACCTAATCTGTCACTCATTTTGTCTGTTATTCCCACTGCTCCTCCTGATTTTGGCTCCTCTGGTTTTCCTTTTCAGCCTACCTCTCCTCATCCCCCAACCCTCCACTTTCTTTCATCATTCTGTTATTTTCCTTCCCTCTCAAGAATCTGTCTGTTGCCCTGAAACTGGGTCTTTTTCTTTCCTCCCATGGGTCTCCGGGATTTTTTCCTCCCTCTTTTTTTGCTCTCATTGCCTCTCTGCTCCCTCCCACTCACATCTCACTGACGGATTAAATGTTGAAGGCAATGTCTGGTAGAGGAAAAGAGAAAGTCCCTTTTAATTGTGTTGATGGCTAATTAGCCAGCTTGTCTCCTGGCTCCGCTGTAGATTTGGTAAAACAGGATGCCCCTTCCTGGGTCAGCAGTCCACAGTCGCATGCATAACTTGCACTCACACACTCGCATGTGCGCACACATTACTTACGATGCCGAGAGTCGAGTTTGGCTGCCAGCTTGCGGATGTGTCAGTGGCGGATGGTGACTGAAAAAGTTGAGAAGGGCAGGGTGAATCGGTAGCTGCACTCCTAAAAGGAATTCTGCTAAAAATACATTGTTATGTAAGGAAAATGTTCAAAAACCTTTCCTGCTCCAGATAGACCGCTCTACCTTGCCTCCAATCACCCGTATCATTGTTAACCCTCAGCTGCTATATTTTAAAAGCCAAAAGAAACAATTTCGTCCATGTCTGCAAACAAAAATTCAGGCTTTCACTGCAGGAAACCATAGTTCATAGTGTAAGTTCACTGTTGAAAGATTAAAATCAGATTTAATTGAGATCCATTCTAAAAACACATATTTGTGGTTTTATGGTGAGTGAATTGGTTAAATAAATATTTTATGGGTGGGTTTGAATGATGTACTAGATTGATAGATTGATTAGCTGTTTTGTCAACAAATAGATGTTGCAACCCACAAAATAAAGAAAATATAGTTAGGGCATGGAAATAATACACAGCATGTTGCTCTCTCTATTTTGCTGAACACTGCCCCTCCAGTCTTTATGCTAAGCTAAGCTAAGCTAAGCTAATCACCTCCTGGCTGCATCGTTGTGCTAATAGAATGTGGATAGTTTCTTTCATCCATAATTCCTTCATATCCTGAGGACACATCAGCCCTTTTGCACCAAATTGGAAGAGTAACTTCAAACAATCTTTGCAGTGTTCCTAATGAATCTTGAAGCAGCTTACATTGACCTTGGCTGATGTTGTTTTGACACAACAGACTCTTTTTGTTTTGAGTCAAATTGCTTCTTGCAGATAAAGATACAAGGCACGGGAAAGGCTCTGGAGGATATGGAAAATTCTAGATGGCATGTGTGTCAGTAGTGGCTTGGGATGAGCATCTTATGGGAGTTTGAAGATAAAGCAGCCTTTGCAAATCAAATTTAAGATGACTGGAATTCATTCAGAAGTTTAGAGTAAAAATAAATACTTAAAGTCGGTGCTGAGCTGATTCAAAGAGGCAGAAGTGGTGCAATACAGTATATTCATATAAACTTAGTCTGGAAAACTGGACTCACCATTTATGTCTTTAATAGCAAAGGAATTATCTGTGGAGGACAGGGTATGGAGTGACTGTAATGGGATCATTTCCCAGGTGTGATTAGTTATGTATAAATGTTCTAAAACAACTATACAACAGCTTTATCGATCAAGTTGGAAATTTTTGCCACATTTATTTTCTAATGAATCCATATTTTACAGAAACTTTGATAAAACTTACACCAACATTTGTTTTCTCTTTCTTGCTGTTGTGTCAAGTGTAATTTTTAAGCAGCAAACTGACATGAGTAACCTTGTTATTTTCATTTTATAGCCTCACAGCTACTCTAATCACACTGCAGAAATTCAGCCCATGCTCTGTGCAGATCCAAAAAAGACTTGTTAGCAGTACTCATTAGGAACTAGCAGGTCTTGCTGGTGCCAGGCAATGTGTGTGCGGGACACTAACAAGCTTTCCTCTTTGTGTCCTTCAAGTCATCTGGAGTCAGAGCGCAGCGCCCTGAAGAGGAGGGAGTGGGAGAGGAGGAACCAGGAGGTCCAACAGGATGAAGATCTCTTCTCAACTGGATTCAACCTCTTTGGCGAACCTTATAAAGTAAGAACTAATGAAGCTGATGTCAATGCTGATATAAGTGAGCAAAAAAGATCTGATCAATATATAGGACAATATGCACATACAGTAATTTTCTTGCAATGATCCCTCAAATGAAGATATCAAACATTTGTAACAAAGATATGCAGGCTAAATATACTACAGATTAAAAATGGACTTTTATTGTCTTAAATGAAAACAGTGCACTGAAACAATAATCTTCAGTGGAAATGTAATAATTATAAATCACACCATCACCTCTTTATCTGATAACATACGTGTGATACTCCAATATTGGCAAAGTGATGTATCAGTCAGGCTCCAGCTGACATGTATATCTGTTCACATACACATTAAATAAATGGGACATAATGTGGGGCTCAGTTTGTTACAGTAATTTGCTGTTTGTGTTGGACCTCTTGCTGTTAAATTTCTGTCTTCAGATGATGATTTTTCAATTTATATGCAAGGAGCTGCGTGCCTGTCTGCTTTTTTCATCAGTTTTGATAAGAAATCTGAGTTTGTGTAAAATGAATTAATAACATTAAAACTTATGGGCCCATCTGGGAACCAAAATGGATGTACTATAACTTTGAGCAAAGAAAACTTACGGCCATAAATCTTCTGTGCAGAGTTCTGTAGTTTTAAAGAGAACAGATATCAGAGCACGCTATGGACGTAAAGCTCACAATCTTGCATATCCTCTTCTGGTTTTGACTATGTCCTGCTTAATGCACACATCAGTTTACAAACCATAATCTTCCAATGGTTAAAGTGCCTCCTGGACCTATGAATTGAATTCATTGAATTACAGAGAAGCACAGTGAATATTTCATTCCCCACCTCCCCCTAATGTTAATCCCAGCTGGATAGGCCTTAAAATAGACTATTTATCTCCCGTCTAGTTCTTAACATAACTACAAATCCGTTTTCTTGTCTTACTCCTAAAAATGTAATCACCGATTTAAATTTTTTTTTTTTTTTTTTCAATTTTAATTTTAATTTTACAAATATCTACACCAACTGATCCTGTAAGCTATTAGTTACATCCAGGCTGAGCTGTAACTAGTGCTGCTGTTGTTTACGCGACAGCCCAAGTCTGAGATTTAGGCTCAGGATGAAGCTATTTTGCATTGTTCCAGCAATGAATTGACAATAATTATCCAAACATTTCCTTCGTAACATAAAGAACACCAGTACAGTTTTTTTTTCTTGACAATAATGAATGACTAATTGATCATGTCAGGCTCCTCAAACCCTCCAAGTTTCTGGTATGTTTTCCGATTCAGGCACTGGAGATGCGAACAATTTGTTTCTTCTTTAGCTGAAAATGAACTAGCCATGTGTAAAATCCATGGCCACTCTCCTTCCGCTGTGTGTAAAATGGATTTTGGTTTGTTAAACTCTCATATGCTACCGCTGGGCACTTCAGCGCCTGGTGTATCAAACCTGGGATAGACTGGCTTGGACTCTTGACAGGATGTGTTAACTTTTGCTGCGTGTGAACACAGAGGACACGGGGGCCTCACACCAGGACACTGCTCGAAGTTGAGGGCCGATGGATGCAGCGATTTAGATGATTTCGGCGGAGAGGATGCCTTTAATGTTAATATAGTGATGGAAGACAGAATGAAAAGATTATTTTAGCGTAAGTCCTGAAAGAGCAAACACAATGTTTCAATGAAGGTGCGCTTCACTCTGACAGGTGTTTACAGTTGTAGGATTCTTCTCATGTGATCATGTGGGGCAGAATGATGTTTAATCGCTTGAGTTTTGGTGCAGATTCCCAAACTCTTTTCTCAGTATGTTTTTTTTTAACCTCTGTCATGTCATTGTCTCATGACAAATAGTTTGGAACTATCAAGTAATTGGTTTTAGGTGAGATCATTTTGCCATCTAATCTGCCATTAAATTTAAATGATCGGTGTTTTGGGGACTCTAATTGATTGTAGTGCTAAATCCCACTAATGTGATGCCCTGAAAGAAAAGATATGCCTGGCTGAACTTGTTTTTTCCTCAGTGGGATAGTGCATGCTCCTTCGCTGCAAGCCAAGTAGCTTTGTTAGTAGCCACCAGGGTGGGCTTACTTTTCATGTATATTTTTTAAAATGGCAGAATTACAAGCAAAACTTTATTAAACTTTGTTCACCAACAGCAATGTCAAGTATCCCAACTTAAGAAACTTTGAGAGTCACAAATGGTCACAAAACAAGCATGTCTCAGGTATCCATCATGTTTAGAGTCCTTTACATACAGCCACATCCATTGTCATCTGTACATCTGTACCATTGTCACTGTCATGTAAACATGCCAAAAACGTTGACTGACTGTTTAAACACCAACTCCTAATTTTTGGTGCTTTTGGATTATTTGATTCTGCAGACACCGGCTAATAGATAAATTATTACAGGAAACTGGTAAATAAACTCTAAACAGAACTTTATTACGTATTGTGAAACTCCAGCAGTGTGACTTGAATATGGAGTCGTTTCATGACCTATTGATCGTAAGTAAGAGCTCTGAGCTCACCCAAAATCTGCTTGTGCACATAAATCAAGCACAGACATTTCACGGCTACATCAAATGTAATCCCAGCTCGCTGACATTTTAGTTTTGCACTTCCAAAACTGTCCAAATTAATTTAAAATCTTATTTAAAATGCTTTCATGTACCAGCAACTAAGTGACGTACGCTGCCGTGCAGAGATTTCTACATCTCTCATTAACTAGCAATAACTTAACAAGGGAGTTGTGATTAAAGGTGAAATTAATCCAGATAAAAACTGCTGTGATACGTTCTAAATATACGTGAAGCAAGTGGCACGTAGAACTGACTGCATCATTTATAAAGCAACATTCACGTTTCATACTGTAGCTCTTACCAGCCACTCCCCTCTATCCCCGAATACACGCTGCCTGTTGATCCCGAAACTTGTGGCGAATCTTGAAAACAGCTTTAAAAATC
>KV751330.1:8127429-8140558 GCA_001698575.1 Mola mola | reverse complement strand
ACGTTTCATTTTTTTCTGAGAGCATTGCTTTACTTCACTCAATTCATTGGATTTGCTACAGCCTTTACACTCTCTCCCTGCTGACTAAACTTAGTGAACTGCTCCTTTAGAGATCGATATCCGCCCCCTGTCACATGGGGTTTATCAAACTTTATTCATGCTCTTTATTTATTGACCAGTCAGTCTCCCTCTGTACCTGTGTCTCTATCCAGTGCTGGTCACTGCAGATCGCAGTCTTCTCTTCCTCTTTTCTGTATTCTTATTCTCTGTCAGCTATTAGCTAATCCCTCCTCTAATCCTGTTAAACAGCGTTATGCTGTTAGCAGCTATTTGGGATGATCTATTTGCACATGCTTATGCACACAGACACACACATAGGTATTCATCCTCTCTTTCTCCTCTCTTTTCCATTTTGCCTCTCTGTAAATGTGTTTTCTGTTCCTCTTCAGCCACCAGATCTTGTATTCATGAGCCTGAGATGGCGACAAGATGGGCTAATTTATTCACAGCTAACTTGTGTGTTTGTGTGCTTGTGTACATGCAGAAATTACATCTGTTAGGATTGTTTGAACACAGTTTCCTCCTTTCTTATAGAAATCTTTTGTAAATAAGGCTTCCTTTTCTTGTTTTGGCATTTCACAGTTTTCCTGCATAATTCGAGTGCAAAGGTGAAAGACTCACTGAAGTGCAAAAAGTCATGAGAGAAGAGATTAATGTTGCTTCCAGCCACACAGATTTGAACTGTTTTTTATGGAGACTAAAGTAACCATTATTATAAGACCAGGTCTATATTCACCTGTGATTTCACTAATAATTACAGAAATATTCTTCAGTCTGTGTCCAAAGTCCTGCGTGTGTCATATTTCTCCCACCATTCTGTATATTACTCATTGGCTTTTCCGTCCTTTCAGATTGTGTTTTCTTAGTCATATGGGCTGAGAATTGTGTAAATTGCAATAGTAAGTATTAGTAAAACTTTAAAAACATATTAGCATTAAATTCAGGAGCTATATCTGGCAGTTGACAAAGAGCGTAAAATATAAGTTTTGTCTCAGTCCCTAAATGTTTTTTATGATTTGGTCTGGGCATTCGACTGAAATCTAACCCTTCATTATCTAACAATGCACTGAATGTTTCATACACGTATATCAATCAATCAATCAAAGAAGTTAAATTTGTACATGATCCCCTTGGGATACATCCAGTAATAGGTCTTTAGTCTATAGCTGAAACAATTACTCTAGGAATCAATTAGTTGACTGACAGAATATTGATAGCTGTCTATTTTAATATTTATGTATAGTGTCTTTACATTTAAGCCATGCAAGAACTGTGGCTATTTTTGCTGATTTTGTTTTATTAAATCATTTATTCTGGAAGGTGTTCCTGGTTCCTGGATTTTTATTTATTTAGTTATTTTAAACAAACAGAAGTTGGCTTTAAGTAATGAAAAGTTCAGAACCTTTGATTGCTGGATGATTTTTCTCGATGCTTTTTCTAAATGCCATAACAGTTAACAATAATAAGTGAAGTAATTCCCTGACTTCGCCCCCCATAAAACCATGAGACTGAGCAAAATGTTTCAGAAATATGGTCCACACATTTAGTTTGAATTGTGAAAGCTTTCAAACTTCAGAAGGGCCGAGTCCATACTAGCACACTAAACTTCATTGTGAAGGTGTTGACTATTTGACATTTGAAAGTAAGAAGTCCACCTATCAACCAAGAAACAACTAGCAAATCATTTCACCGGATCTCTGATGCTAATGTTGCTAATGCTTGTGACTTGAACTTGTACCAGCCAAGGTTGTGATGTGATGCCCGTTATGTATTTGGTTTTTGGTTCAAGCTGTTTTGCATAGGAAAACAAGTTATGTAGTGTGATTTTTTTTTTTTTTTATTCCTCTGATCACTGTGAAATTTTTGAATGGAAGAATATGAACTCTGGCAGCCTCAGATCTGAATGATTGGCATTAAGCTTCATGTTGGGCTAAATCCTCTTTCCAGAAATATTATCAAACATTGGCTCCCACTTCCTATGGGCTTAAATTCACTATGTGGATATTCATTAATCTTTTCAAACGCAGGCAATTGCGCCCGGTCTTGAAAATTAGATGATGGGTCAGTCATTCGGATATCTTTTTAAACCTGAATTATTTGACAGTGCGACTCCATGTTAGTACAGAGGTGATTAGCAAGGTACCAGCATACCAGGATCTTTTGACTGAACCAAAGAAGTAAGGTACATTGCAATTGCTGGGACACATTGTGCATCGATTTCAATTCAGTGTTTTAAATACTCATTATGAATGTTACAATGAAAATACAGTCTTTTACATCTTATGATTAATATTTGTTTCAGCATTCGCTGCTCAGGTTAAAAAAATACAAAAGAAAGGCCAACTGGATAGAAATCTACAGGTCTATACTCTTTACTCTTCTCTGACTTTGTTTTTGCCAAAGTCTGGCTTAAAAAATTAAACAGCTGAAGCCCCACTGATTGCTCCTGTCCATTCAAAAATGGCAAATGATCGAATCATGTAGTTTCATTATTAAAGAAGCTGTCATGGAATGACATGAATGGCACTGTTGAGCTATTCTGAGTAACACTGCACGTAGCGGCGGAAGGTGTTATAGTGTCATATATCAGTAAGGCCTGTGCCGTCCTTGCGGGCGATGATTGCATGAGAATCTTGGGTCAGGCTAATAATGTTTCCTGCCCCATTAATTTTACTGGTCCAGCCTGGACCGGACCCTCTCAAGAGTGGCATATTTTTAATTACTCATCTTGTTCCGATGGCTGATGTGTGGTCACCCTATTCGTCTCTCACTGTTCCTCTCCATATGAATAAAAAGGGCTTTCCATCAATAGAGAAATGGGAACACTTAATTAACGCTCTTCTCTCCTTTCCTTCCTCCTGTCTTTTCCTTCTACCCTTTCTTCTTTCAGACTAATAAAGGTGACGCATTGGCCAGTCGCGTCCAGAACACACTGGGCTCCTATGAAGAAATGAAAGATCTATTAACCAGCCATACGAACCAAAGCCACTTGGTGGGAATCCCCAAAGGCAGCAACAACCTGCAGACACTGACCCCCTCAACAATTGAGAGACCCGCCATGGAGTCCCAGCATTTCACCGAAACCCTGAGAGGGGGGACAGTTGGAGGAAGTGGAGGAGGAGCAGACAGAGGTGGGGAAAAGAGGATGGGGAGTGCATCCTCCTCGTCAACAACTTCCATGCAACCCCCTGCTTCAACCACATCGTCATCAAGCGCTATAACGATCTCACATCAGAGCTCGAAAAAGTCCCGAAGCTCCATAGACTGGTCGAGGTCAGGCCACGGACAGAGCGCCCAAGGAACAGGCCTCATTGTTGGGTTAGGACAGAACCGACAGGGCACGGTCACATCAGCTACGAGTGGAAGAGGCAAAATATCATTATCCGAGGAACGAAGGCATGAAGAGCTGTTTAGCACACTTAAAGATGAACTTGGTCTTAAAGGTGATTCCAGCCCTTCTTCCTCCTCCTCCTCCTCTTCCTCTTCTTCTTCCTCGTCTTCTAGGAGAAAGCACTCTTCCCACCCTTCCAAAACCCTTCCTCATCCAGGTGAGTCTTACACAGCAAGACTTAGTCAGACTCAGAATTAGTTGAAAACATTGTTGCCAGTGCTGTTATCAGTGAAAATGTATCTATGGTGGAGGTACAAAGCACTTTCTGTTCCATGGTGGAAATAGCAAATGTGATGCCACGCCAATGTCATGCCATTGATCTCTTCCTCAAAATTTGGATTTGATGGGATCAACCTCTTTGGAATTTGTTGAAGTATAACTTGCTCAATTACAAATCTTAAAAACTGACTTCCTGTTCGGGTTTTTGCTCAAGTCTTGGGATTTTACACGTACCCAATTTTGTGCACCTCGATCAAATGTACCATAGGGCCAGCCGTCAGTCCTGAGACCCATAAGATATGGCTATATGCAATCTCATGTCTTTGCAACAATAATACGATGTTCAGAAGTTTTTTGTTTTTCATTTCAAGTTAATAAATTTTTGACTCTAGCTTTATAATTAGTGTAGTCATGTGACAGTGGTATCTATAGTTTAATCTCGTTCTTGTCTCATCCTTTAACAGTACTACAGTCTATCTCAGAATGTGGCTGATTATACCTGCCATTCCAACAACAAAAAAGGACCTCTTAAAATCTTTGAATTGGCCGTGAGTGCTTATGAACAATTTCAATGCAAATCAGACTCTGTCACCTTTTAGGTGGGATGTATGAAAATTAACATTTGCATCTGATGATAACCACATCTTTCAGTTGATTTCCAAGCCATCAGACAACACGTAATTTGCTTTGATTGTCGCTTCCATCCATTTGGAAGGGAAAATTATTGGTATTCACCCTCATCATATTTTGACTGCAGAGTGCAGGGCTATATACTACAATTGTAGGTGTTACTTCGGTTACTTTTAACTGTTACTTTTGCTTTTCCTCTTTATTCCCTTCAACAGATGGTTGCAATTTTCGTTCATCCACCATGGACAGTGGCCATTTTAAGTCTTCCGCTAGCACAGAAAATGGTGGACATTTTAAGTCCTCTCCTTTTGAAAATGAGACTGTGTCTCATCTCTCTCATCCGTCCTCCCCACTGGCATCCACGTCGGTTCTGACCACGCCCACTCCTGGGCTAACTACTCCCACATCTGGACTGACTACCCCTACGTTCCCACCGGGGAAGCCAATCGCTGTGCAGCAGAAGCCCACAGCATATGTTCGACCAATGGATGGCCAAGACCAGGCGCCCAGTGACTCTCCCCAGCTTAAACCCCCTCTAGTGGCCACAGAGGGATTTAACAACAGTCAGCCTTATGCCGGAAACTCCGGGAACGTGAAGAACAAACTGCCGAAACTGAGTCTCAGCCATGCAGGGGAGGTAAGAGAACAACCTCTGTGGGTTGGTATCTAAATTGTTTAGTAATAAATGGGGTGATCAGATGAAACCTTATTTCTAATTCTTTTTTTTTTTTTTTTCACAAAATAGATAACAGTTTTGCACAAGTTTAATTTCAACAGATCCCATGTACTTATTATAATTTTAACAAACCTATGGCTACAAGACCATATATACAAAAAAAACTCTTACAGTTCCTTGCAAGGATTAAAAATACTTACATATAGTACTCTTACATACAGAAAATAATTTTAGCTGATTATGCAAATATGCAATTATTTGTTAAAGTTTTTGGCTTTATTAATTGTGGCACAATTTGACAATGTGAGTCACACAACTGTGTACCACCTTTTCTTTTAATAAAAAATATCTGATCAGTGTGTACTTCAGAACCCCGCATCCTTGATCTAACCATGTACATGATCAGAATATTCCAGTTTACATGACAGAATAGTGATATATATGCTGGAGACATGGAAAATAATGCAACTCCTCCCAACTCCCCCTAACATTATTCTAAAAGTTTGAATCACACCTCACTGGCCAAAATGGAATCTGATATGTATCCAAGAGAATCTAGTGGAGCTCTTTAAAAGTGACACATGCTATTTGTGCTCATGATATCATGGGTGTGTGTGCATGCTTGTATTCTTCAATAATAACAGCACTCTGTCTTAAATGCAGCATGATCATTTTCAAACGACAGTGCAAACTCCTCTATACGTCTCTCACACACCTCTCCGAGCTGCTGCCTCTCCTCTCTCTCGTTCCCTCTTACTTTCACTCACTTTCATTTTTCAAACAGCACGAAACACCAGGCTTGTGGATGTGAATGTGCAGTGTGTGTGTACTGTGTGAAACTGGTTGACAGGCGAGTAGTCATCCATATCGAACAAGCCAGCTGTTCCTGTGCTTTGATAGAGCTGGTGTGTATCTGTGTGTCTGTGTGTGTGTGTGTGTGTGTGTGCAGCACTCCAAATGAGCCCGAGACGAAGATTCGAGCATATGGCACCAAGAGTGCAAGGCATACAGGGGGAGAGAGGGACAGAATTAAAATATATTTAATTTCAACACTTTCTAATGGAGGCCGAAAGGGAGACTAAGCGCATTCATTACAATCAGTGGTTTCTTTCACTTTGTTTCACCCACACATGAATGGATTCTCTATTATCGCCTCCTTTTTTATTAGTCTTCACTCCTCTTGTATTTATTTCAGTGAGAGTCTGTTGGAAGTATCTATAAAGTAAAGTCAGTCCTGACTGATGGGGAGAATGTGAGCAATCCAAGAGAGAAAAGTGGAGGCTGATGAGTAGAATCATTGTGTGTGTATGTGTGTGTGTGTGTGTGTGTGTGTGTGTGTGTGTGTGTGTGTGTGTGTGTGTGTGTGTGTGTGTGTGTGTGTGTGTGGTAGGGGGAGTAAAGCATAAAAGTAAACAATGCTCGACTCATTACAGCATCTTGCTGTATTTGTTATAGTTTTGACATCAAAAGGCAGAAAACCAGGTGAATGAGCAGATATGAACTGCAAGCCTTAGAGAATCCCAACGCTCATTTTATGCCAGTATTAAAGGGTCAAATGTTGTAACCTTCGATCAGCTAATGTGTGAGCTGAAAGTTTAGCAGCGCTGTAACAGCTCTCTGTAACAACTGCAGTACAAATGTGTCAAATGAACGCACAACCAATGAAAGAAGTTCAATATTTTTCTCACTGTTTTTGAGTGTGAAGTGATTTTGTGAATGTGTGTTAGAGATCAGAATGTGTGTGTGTGTCTGCGTCTGTCTGTGGGAGTGTGTGCGCGTGTCTGCAATAACCGGCTGTGGAAGCTTTGTGTTAGCACTACAGGGTTATTGACTCAAGACTATTATTTCCAAGTGTGTGTGTGTGTGTGTTAGTGGGTGAGTGATACTGTAAAACTATTGATGTTTTCTTAACAGTTACGGTAGAGTTCAATTTGCCACTAGATGCACACACACGCACACACACACACACACATTCTTTGTAAGCAGCTCAGTGTGAGGCCCTCCGTGAGCTGACCGTGGTATTGATCCAGTTTGAGACTGATCACCAGTGTAGTTTCATTACGTATACAGTCAACAGTAACATGCATCTAACCCCAAAACTTTGAAAATTTAACCCGGACAGCACAACGTTTGTCATGCACATGTCTGTCACGTTGAAGCTACAGGAGTCCACACAATGCCAACTATGCCAATTTCCACACCTATGGAGTTTTTAAACTCTGTCAGTGTTTTAAACTGTCAGTGATGCATTTCCTTTGCTGGCTAACCAGTAGTGATGACTTTTAGTCAAGATCAGGCTACAGCAGCTGGAGATATGTCCCAATCAGTGACATCAAACAGTGTGCACAGTGTGTCTGTAAATACTCTGCTGCTGGTGAGAGAACAGGTCCCTGCTTCAGGTTTGGAATTTTTTTAGTGAGGGAATAGGAGCAGATGTACTTTATCAGTTGTGTTTTTGTGAAAAAATACCAAAAAAAACAAAAAACAACATATCAGACACAAATTTTGAGACGTGTACATTTTTTTTTTTTCATGACTTTCTTAAGAAAAATATATAAAAATAAATAAATATCCACGACTAAATAAGCTACAGTAAAAGTTAAATAAAAAACGTGTCAATAGGTTGTCCAGGCCTATTTTTAAAAAACCTTTATTGCCATTTGATGGCAATAAAAGTTGGCAATTCTGAAGCAAATATGTTACCAAACAATCACTGCCACAAATGAACATAAGCATCCAGTTTATCTGCCCTTTTGATGATCGTTGACACATTAATAACTCTCGTGTGATCTTTCTTTTGGTCTTCTGAGGAAAAGCTGTCTGTTACAGCTGCTAAAGGCTCCACTTTGTTTCCCAGCTACAGTGTTGACAGTTAAGCACTGAGATAGTAATGCACAGGGTTTTGCCAGAAAACAAACTTTTCCTTTTCTCCACTCTACTATAATGGTGGCTTCAAGTCTTAACTAGTTCTTTCCGGAGAGCTTCGTTTTAATAGAATCTCTTAAATAACTTGGTTAAAGAACATAATTGGACACCTAGATGGTCGTAAAAAGGCAACTTGTTTTAACCAGTGCGCGGCAAAATGGAAGAAACCGGGATAGACTGAATTATCGAACAAATTAAAAACACATGAAAAGGCTGCGTGTTGTTCAGATTCTCCACTTCATTGCTTCCAGTAGTAGTAAGCATACGTTTTTATCAAGCTGCCGTTTGATTAAGAGAAACACAACAACAGCTACTACTGAGCTGAATACAAGGGAGATATCAGTCTTTAGAACAGCAAGCCCAAAAAACACCTGTCAAAGAGGTCAAATACCTGTCGTGGCAGACAGCCGCTTGACATATTCATCACTTCTGTGCATCATAGTCCACCCCTGCATTTAAACACCAGACCGTAGCTGTTTCCATCCCATATAAAAAAGCTAATCCAAAGTCACTTCACTCAGAATGAAAAAAATGTGTGCTTGTAATTGTAGCAAGTTGGGTTGTAACTATGTGGTGATACTCCACATTTAATGAATTTAATGACTGATAACCATTCTAATATGAAATATTACACTTTAAATTTGTGACACAATTAATAGATATCCTTTTAACAAAACAGGCAATAGGCTATCGTTATTTCACATACTATACAGGACAGTTTTTGCAATTCACTCACCCAAATTAAGGTGTCATCAATTCAAAAGGCTTTTGTCCAAAATTCAAGAGAAAATGTTTTTTCCTGCCGGGAGCAGTGTCTTAAAAACTTAAGACACTTAAGAAAAAGAAGAATGTATGCTTTATAGAAATTCTTACCTCACACAAAGTCAAGCTGTCGCTGTGCTTTTTGTCATATTAAGTTTCTTACAGTCTCCAGTGCACTCTCATTCAGATAAACACTTAAGTCAAGTGGATGAACATGTATATCTGTGACGCCCTGCCAGCAGGGCTGCCAGAAGGTAAACATGTAGGTGACAGGTGACATTTTCAACAGCTTTGCGACAAGTTTCATTTACATGAAGTTCAAAGTATGGAGCTGATGTAATTTCACACTGATTTGAGGGCCTGCTGCAGTGTTTCCGTCAGGCGTGTGTTGAGGTGCGCTCAGCGCTTCACCGCTAATGTAGCGGTAAATAAGAAGCAGAGTAGACTAAGACCTCCAGTCAGTAATCACCATGAGGCTAACAGCAACCACTGCTCTCAGAAAAAACATTCTTTTATGCCATGAAAAGATTCAGCCATTATATAGCACACCCGTCAGATGAAAATGAACAAGGGAATACGCATTTTTTTTAAAAAAGGATGCCATTCTAAGAAGCTTAACTAGAACTGAGATGGGCATTTAGCTTCTTGCTGTCTATTGTGAATGACTCCCAAAAGTTTTTTGATGTTTTAGCAGACCACACAGTATGTTACTGGATATGTAGAGGCTTTTACAAAGAAACCAAACTTCCGTCCATCCATCCCTTTTTCTACCACTTGGAAAACCAAACTTACAACTGGTAAAATAATTTTGAATTTCACAGGAACACATGACATTTAGTCAAATTCATATTCAAAAACATACAGTTGTGCTTACATTAATTAGGCTGTATTTCCTGAATTTGAGAGTCTAAAAATTCCCAAAATGCATCTTTTTTGAAAATTACTCAGTTTTCAAGACACATGAAGAGAAAAACATTATTTAATGAAGTTTAAAAGTATGTGAAGTTGTGTAACTGTGTGTCTGTGTGACTGTATGTTTTGCTGGCAGGTGCCATATGATGTCATGGGGTAATTTGCATTTTAATTTGCTACATCAAGCATCTTTCAGGGCACACAGCATCAGCTGCACTGATTTATTGGCAAACGCTTGTGCTGTTTAGTCATTGAGAACCTTCTGATTAGAAAGTAGATGTATTTTTACAACCTTCTCACCAATTCAGACAGCACGTTTGCCAGCTTCCCAGAGAGACAGGTCATGTTTAAGCTGCATTTATGAGTATTTTATATTTACAGTGGATAAATTGACTATGTGAAATGTGAACGAGATCTGACATTCTGCAGAGTTTCAACTTAAAAGCTCAATTAAACCTATTGATCACCATTTACCAAGCATCAAACATGAGACAGACAAAACTAGCATTTAGCAAATTCACAAAATTGTTAAAAAAAATTGCTCTGTATCTACCGGATTGGCAGCTCCTCAATTACACTAGTCGTGGTATGTTTATAATAATCAGAATCAGAATCAGATTTATTGGCCAAGGAATTTGACTCAGTTTCAAATTCGTTTTCAATGTACAATATGATCAAAATAGAATAAAGTATACAATAAATAGACTAAAGATAAAAGTCTGTCTCCAGTGCAATGTAGGAGATGATTAGTGCAATTTGAAGGCGTATTTCGAACAGTAAATATAATTAAAGATTCTGTTTTTACTCACAGATCTATTTCCAAACATGTAACATTGTGCAAACATGCTTCTTTGATTTGAGGGCTTGCAGAGAATCACAAGTGAGAAGTGACGTGAAATAAGACGGTAGTGAAGATGAGGATGAAAAAAAAAAGATTTTCACTGTCTGAAATGAAGTTGTACTGGCTACAAAAGTTGGATGCACAGTATCTGAAGTAATGTGAGACCTATTCATGGGAAACCGTTTTTTTGAGCTATGTATGGATTTAGAGCCTCAACATAATTTACTACACACTGTAGAAGTCAACAATTGCTTAAGGAAGCCTTCCCTGCTTTCTCATTCATTACTGCAGTGGTACAGATGGATAGTAAGGCAGATAATGAAATTACTGTATGTAGAAATATCTCCTCTGAGGAAAAAAAGAGGCGAGAGGATGTGGTGAATACAGATACAATATTTTCTCACTTCCAGCAAAACTAGAAGAGAGTTATGAAGAGTCTGCCAATGCAGCAAACAGCTGGCTTCATTTGCATAATACCCATCAGGCCTGTCTTACCCTCAGGCGGCCTGTAAACTCACGACCGAAACATGCACACATACACACACTTGTGACACCTCCGTTCACTATATCGGTATATATTTATAGGCACCTTCCAGAAACGTGCAGCTGTATCAGTCATGTGAATTCGAAGCTCCTCTGTGACTCAGTCAAAGATTTTTAACACTTTTACTTATTTGATTTTCATAAAACAGACTAATTGCTTCTCCGCAGAGAGCAGGAGATCAAATGATTTAGCTTTTATGCTGATAATAAAACGATCATAAAATCATCTAGAAACAAAGAATATCATGCAGTGAATCAAACTGCTCTTGGGTGGATACAGTGAGACGGAGAAGAGGCTGCTTGGGGAGAGATGTGCTTTAGTGAAATAGCATGGGGGAAAGCTCCACCAGCTAGGTGCTGCTGAGGTGTCACCACAGCAATAGCCACCCAGCGTTACGAGAGCGCACAGGGGAGCAGCCTGGGCCGGTCTCTGTGGGGTTTAAAGTTCAGACTTTTAAGTGCTAAGATCATCCGGATTGTTAAGATGATCTGGAGGTGGCAGTGCTCTGTGATAATGAGTTCATGTGAGCGGTGTGGTGCTTAGATAACACTGGTCATGTTATATGGCACCATACAAAAGCAGCAAATAGAGTGTCAGCCTCCATTAAAGCGGGACTGACAAAGTTGGTAGTTGGTATGATAGTTGGATGGTAAAAATGAGACGGTCCTTTTGTGGAGACATTGCTGATCCTAACCTTTAGGGATGGGGATTGTTCATTATTATTGATTTTGATACCATTATCAAGACTTCGCAACGAGCCGAGTCTTTATCAAAGTTTATACAAAGTTGGGTTGTTCTTACCATGTCTTCTTTCAGTGGATGACTGGGTTTTTTTTTTCTTTTTAACCTGAAGCTAGTCGAAGGTTCTGCATCTCTGTCTATCTTAATTCACAATGCTGATGGCCTTGCCCAAGGGGGTTGGGTTCCTCTCCTTGCACAAAATTATTGTGCAACATTATTTGAATTTCTCCCTTCTGATTGTTTGCTTTACTAAAATGTAGCCAAACTTCAGACCTCTACAAATTTAGCCATCTTCTCAGGTGACTGACCACAAGAATTTCTCAAAGAGGCTATTCCGATTTATTCTAAACCTTTATTAGACAATTAATCTAGGTGTGTAGGTTAGTGTACCATTGATTTGATTTAAATGATGTTTAAAACTGCATTTTAGGACCCAAACGGCTTTATAGCAGTATCAATCAGCTCAAACATTATTGATTATTGATTCAGCTTTTGAAAACTCTATACAAGTGGGTCCTTACTAGAACCTTGTTCTGCTCCCCATGCCTACAACCTCTTCCAATTCTCACCTAACCCTAAACCTAACCACTGAGCCAAAACTCAGCTGTTTTTCAATAGGGGAGGTGACTTCTGTCCCCAAGAGAGCCATTTCTGTGCCATTAGTCCCAAAGTCGTACCCCCCTTAACACACATACACACACACGTACAGTACTGAGTTTTAATGAGTGGTTGCAACAGAGCAGTCAGGGATTTAGCATTGCTGTTTTTAAGACTATAAATATTATTTCGGATGAACTGTTTACCCTGACTATTGCTCGGTTGGCTGGATTAGCTGCAATGATAAGCAATAATCTCTGCTGTCATGACGAGAGGCTGATTGTGTGTATTATTGGCCCATGGAGGGCTCTCAACCCGCCCCTAAATAAATCCTCTTTTCACACCATATGAAATGGACATTTTTCAATTGACCAATCAGATGAAACAAACCGCTGTTTTTTGCTTTTTTTTTTTTAAATTTCCGGCCACACAATGCTGTGGTGAATCACAGGTCTGCAGTTCGAGGAGGGGCAGGACCTAGCACTCCTTTAATCGGCGAGCAGTCCCTGCACTTAACTGCAGCTTCCACGTGGTCTGCCGGAGTGACATGCGATCCTGTGCCGGTGTCATGAGTTCAGACCGTCAGGGGCTGCATTCATAATTTAAAGCCAGAGTCTGACATTTTAATGAAAGAATTTCAAGAAAGTGCGAGAATTTGATCGGAAGCTTTAAAGTAAAGAAAACATCTTCAAAATCTTACTTAAGTAAATGAACAGCAGTATAAGCAGCAAAATGCACTTGTTATATGCAGAATGAATATTATTATATTAAGGTTCTATCGGAACCTTGCATTGTTATATAAAATATGTGTTTGAATTTTTTTTGTTGACT
>KV751330.1:8108612-8127330 GCA_001698575.1 Mola mola | reverse complement strand
AGTCAACTATTTATAACAGTTACTGTGTATAAATATGCAACATTTCCTTCTGAAATGTAGTGAAATCGAAGGATAAAGTAGGAAGAGACTAAAGTATTTAAGTAATATATAAGTACTTTAAAAAGGCACCTTACAACATTAGTTAAATAACAGAGTTACTTTGCAGCGCCGATTGCAGCCTGTGCAAAGCTGATACATCCTTTCGCGGACAGAAATTGTTTCTTGAACACAACCCTACCAGAAAAGTTAAATCTGTGTTTCTTGTGTGTCTTTTTGTTCCTGTGTCCCTTTTGGTTGAATATATTGCTCTGCATTGGCTCCTCTCAGCCTGCTGAAGCTGGGCGCTGGAAGCATTTATTATTTTATTTTTTCTCACAATGACAAATAAAATGGATTGCCCATTCCCGTAAAAAAAAAAAAAGAAAAATAGCCATTTTATATTGTTCCAGTGAACGATCATGGATCATGCTCTTATGAGTCTTTTGGTTCACATAATACATTACAGAAGTTAGTGTTTGGCTGAAGTCCTTTATTTAATCAAAGAGGGATGTATCTTTAGGAACACTTCTTACGACTCCAGTTTATTTCCTAATTCCAATTTCTTTCACGCTATCCCGAACACATTGCTAATGTGTGATAGACTGTGAGACGTCGCCTTGTTTTAATGCATTAATATTGATTCCCTGGTATGTTAAAGTGGTAAACTTCTTAGTTTTATACTTACACATCTTTAATAGTAAAATAGAATAAATTACCATGCATCTTTACTTTCAACTATAAAAAAACTGCTGCCACTATTTTACAGCAGCTTATGTCTGGTGGCCATAAAAATATGGTCGTAAAAATCTTTATTGCTCTTGGCATTACAGAACAATACACTGAGAACCCCTACAGCTAGCTCTTTAGTATTATTCATTACGTTCTGATACAGGCCAGTGGTGGCTTCTAACTGGGTGTTTGTGTGCGTGCGTGGGTGAGTGTGTGTGTGTGTGTGGTAGGCCTTTTAATAAAAAAATACCCCGCTGGGCTCTGTGTTGCCAGTTTGCCAATCAGAGCATAGCCATGCTATGCAAATCACAGACACACACACATCCACACGCGTAAACACGCGCAAGCATTCACAGTGGGAGAAGGAGTGTTTTGATCTAGCAGGGCCATTACAGACATTTTAAAATCCTATGAATACAAAAAAGAGAGAGATTGGCAAGAGAGCGCCGGAGATGGAGAGAGGGGGGAGAGATATATAGCCAAGGAGGAAAGTGAGAGGAGACAAAATTTTCTGTTCTTGTTCTGTTTATTATTAAATTTTAGAGGAAAGAATGAGCAGTAGTATGCATCAGAGAGATTACATGGAAGATGGAGGATTAAATGGCTCCCTCAGTCACTCTCCTCACATTTCATTTTTCAGGTTTGTGTATTTTTCTTTGGTTTTAAAGGGGTCTAGCAGCGAGGGGTGAGCCTTGCCACATTCAGCACACAGCCTGACCGACTTGAAGCATCATGGGTTGATTGAATAAATCCTGCAGTTGCAACAAACGCCTCGTGACTGTAAGCAGCCAGTGACGTCCCTATTGATTTAATTGGACATTGATTTGAAAAGAATCTCACAAACTCTGTCAGACAACCATGACATAATGAGAGGAGAGGAGAGCCAGCTAATAAGGTGATTAGGGGGGAGGAGAGCCACTGTTGAGAAAAATACTTTGTGTTGGATTTTTTCCTCGTCTTAGAGGCTTACAAAGAACCAGTCGGTGTTTTACACCTCAGCTCTTAACACCTCTTAAATCCCCTGATTTGGACTTAAACTGCACAGAGCAGAATGGGAGGAAGAATGGAGCAAGAGGAAGAGGTGGAGGGTAAATATTGAGGGAGAGAGGGAAAAAAAAATACAATTATAGAGGGATGAGACAACAGAAGAAGAGCTGAGGAGGGAGATTAAAAAAGACAGGTGCTCAGTTACAGAATGCACTGTTGAATTAATCACACATTTGTAACACGGGAAATGTTATTTTGGTGTAAACAAAAGAAACAGATAAAAGAAAAAAAGTTCCTTGCCAGTCAAAACTATCAAAATCCTTTTCTCTTCTTGTTCCTCCAGCGAAAAGTTTGATCTCTGCAGTGTGATGTATGTGCAGAGTGTGGAACAATAAGGCTTTTTGACGAATTACCGATGAAAGTGTACATTATCTCTGGCCTAAAAGTAGGACACATCTCGTGTCCAGCAGCTGAACTAAATGATTGGTATATTCTTCTATTTAATTGTAATGAGGAGTGAATGGTATCGGTGCAGTTTTGTTGGTTTTTATATGGTGATTGTAGTTTCTCTTTTGAGAATTCATGTCGGACACACAGAAGGTTTAAATTACTGCAGAGGAAGTTGGAGATATTTAATTTACTTTGGAGCACACAGGTAAAAGAGGGATATTTAGAAACTGAAACTGATAGAAACTGATAGATATCTTTTATATTCCCCACCGGTGAAGGGACGAGGCAATGCTCTGAATGAAGCAAACCTACGTATTTGTGTGTCACACACTTGCTCACCTGCCCCCACTGTGTGAAATATTGCAGCAGTGCTTTTGGCCACAGTGTAAACACACAGCTTACCTGCAATATCCCACCTCATTTTAAACTGTCGCTCTGAGCTTGTCAGCAGCCAACTCTGGCACCTGCGATGCCACTGACATGTCTCTAGTGAGTAACACCAGCGGCTGTAGCTAATTCTTACCTTCTAAATCTTCCTTTCACAGATTAATTAAGTGATATAAACGTCCAAAAAAAAAAACTCCATGTGCTCTATTGCTTTATACTTTGTAATCTCATGGCCCCAAACATTGTTTACTCTTAATATTTTATTTTAGAACCTGTAGAGTTTCCATTTTCTAACTTAAGTGCTGATCTACTATGTTATAGTATATTATGGTGGTTGCTGTTCAGGTGCTGCTCTGTAAAGCAGCGTAACCTTTGCAATCAAACATACCCGAGTTATTTTTTTTAATATGAAAGGAATTTCCTCTGCGGCAGCAAAATATGTTCTGTCTAGACCAAGTTTTATAAAACTGAGCCATTTTGGTGACTTCTTTATTTTTACTAATTCTATCCCTAAAAATTGAAGACATTTCCAATAAATATCTTCTCCTCACACATAAACTTTGTTGTGTGTCGCATCTCTGTTCCATTCCTTCTGATGCACTCAGATATGTCTTGCAAGTGTGATCTCAAATCTCATTTTTAAAAAAAATGGTTATATATGTAAAAGAAAGTAAATTAATTTCATTTTATTTTTTAATTGCTAATTTTGCAGGTTATTGCTGTAGCTTATATTTGAAAAGACAATTATCTAGCAGCTTGTCCTCTGAATTATCCACCAAGTAAAGGAATTGATATGTACAGTTTCAACAATCAGCTTGTTCTTGTGTTAAAGATGAATAGCTTCAAGATAAACACTACATCTGCAGAGACAAAACATCCAGCAATACCAGTGTTATGAGAGGCCAAAGTAAAATCAGCATCATCAAGGACTACGCTTTTGGAATATGAAATACTCTTCTGAATGCATGTGGAGCCTCACATCTACCATGCTGCTAATGTTTTCCTTACAGTCAAAAGCCCCAAACTGTGTTGCATCACGTGTTTTATTCATCATGGTAATCCACAAACCATATCCCGTCAGTTTAAGAAAAAAGATTTGTTTTGAGTGATACCATTGATTTCTTGGAAGAATGGGATTTTTTTCTTTAACCTACGGGAATAACGCATATACGTGTGTGGATGAAAAGTCAAATGTACAGAGGGTCACAGACACACACACACACATTTGATCCCCTGCTGTACTGCTCGGGACCCCTCCACCCGGTGCCCCCCTCTCTTAAGAGGCACTTATTTATTTGGCACACAGACGTCATGCTGAGCACCACACACAGACGGACCACACACGCAGCCAGAAGCAAACACACACACAAACACATTCCGCTAACAAAGCATATCACTCAGCTTGAAATTTGCCTCGGTGCACGTTCATGCACATCGCTGTCAATCATTCTCTTTTCAGTCTCTAATTAAAACAGAGGTGTGAGTGTGCATGTGTGTGTGACTATAGAAAAGGCCTTTTCTTTCCACTAGTATGGCTGTGGGTTGTTGTGTGTTTGTCAAGTTTTTAAAAGCTGTTTTCTTTGTCACTGAATGTGTGCGTATGAGACAAAAAGACAGAGTGTGTGCGGTTCTATGTAGGAGGTGTTCTGTTCGCAATTAATCACAGCAGTGTATCTCCCTCCACTTGCCATATAGTATAGATGTCATCCACAGCGCTAAGTCCGCACTACTGTTACTCAAGTGCTGCTGCTGCTACATAAGTGGTTCAAGCAGCAGCCCCATTATTTATCTTGATTTCATTTCATTAAACTTCAGAATTATTCTTTTCCATACTCTATCCGGTGAGTGCATCAACAGTTTTACCGCATGAGATGGTCGTACACCTTGGCTGTATCTGACCAACAGCAGCACACATGACTATTAGGAGGAAAGTGGCTGCAAATTAAACAACAGAGAAAATATAGAGGTACTGTCAAATTGTTTATAGCTGACAGAGATCTCAGCTAAAAAGAAAAAATAAAGCATGAGAAAATCAATGAAATGGAAGAAATCGATCCATCCGTCCATTAAAGGTGTGATTGGTTGAATTAAATATTTCTTTGTGAAGTAACTATAATGTTTTGTGTCTCAACAAGATGCACATCGGTAGCTGCAATTTAAAGCCATCTACGTCAACAACCATATGGCAATGACCTCCTGAAACAAAACCTGTGTTTTTGTGACTTAAAGGAACAGAAGTGCGGGACACGAGCCTTTACACTGTACGTTGCTCAGACATGGGTTAGCACATGAGACTCTAAAGGTTACATTTCGCCAGTGGCACTGAATGTACAGTACTTCAGAAAGTAAGGGGGTTTGTTTGTGTAGTGCTAATAATGGCACAACATACAGTATTATTCGACTACTACAAACTTAGATGATTACACTGATGTTTATCACGGTTACTTCAAACGGTTCAGTACAGGTCAGTTCTGTGTTTCCCTCAAAAATTACAAACTGCAAATCTCAACTGGATTTTTTCAAAAAAAGAAAAATGTTAATTTATGTGTGATTCCATTCAGTAACATTATGCGAATATTAAGAATTCATTCATCGAATTGGACGTCGTTATAGGTCACATGGTCTCTCATCGTCATCCTGTATTCGCTTAATCTGTTTCCATTCCATTCCACTTTTTTTTCCGATTACTAGAGAATTACAATTCTTAGAGAAAATATAACAGAAGATGAGACCAAGGCAGAAAACATGACATATGGAATGCCCAAGAACCTAGTCAGATATTCCTGATTTGTCCTAAAACCATAATAGTCTGCCCAGACCACAACAATAAGTGAAAACATGGCAGGTTATATATGCTACTTATGCTAAAGTTTCCAAGACCACAAGGAACATTAAAAGAGCTTGAAACCATAGCAAGTGCTACACAGAATGTGACAAAGTTTTCAATCCTATCATCATTAAAACTCACACACTGACTGAACGTTGATATGTATGTGCACACAACCCATCATGTGTGATTACGGATGATACCATTGAGTAAAAGCAGGCAGGGGGGTGATGCTCTACTGTTCTGAGGGCCTGTAGCTGCGTTGTTCTTCTCCCTCTGATTTACCCACTCCATGTACCATTTTTATGGCTACTCCATGCCTGTGAGACATAGTGACACCTGAAGTACAATTAGACAGGGGGGTAAGGCAGCCAATGGCCCCACGACACCCCCACTTTACACTGCTTTCACTACCCTTGGCTTGCACATGTGGATAACAATACATAGGCTCCCAATTAGCATAGCTGACATACTTACATAGAAACGCCATACAGGTGGACAAGGACAGTAATACTGAGAAGGAAGGTAAAATGGTGTTTGGTGTAAAATTTTTGCAATGTTTAGAATAAACAATGATTAGTGACTGCAACTAGAAGCCATTGCAAAACAGTAATGTTCTGATACAGGATTCGTTCACATTAAAACCTAATTGATGACATGACAAACACTGTCAGAAATGTCAGAAAACCTGACAGGATTGCAACAACACTATAAGACATGAAAATAAAAGGTAGTTGGGTAATAGGCGAGGCGAGCTGCGAATGATGGGCATTGGCCGGTGCAGTGCCTTTGGCTCCCAACTTCAGCTGCCCGGTTGTGACCCACATCCATGTATCCTACATGGATGTGGGTCACGTTCAGAATTGTGTCATAGTTTAACATTTTTGACATGTTTTACCCTCTAGAACATTACCATTGATTACATTAGTAATGACTCGTAATTTGATTAAATATCACTCACCTAATAAAAAAAAAATAAGAGTTGTCACAGAGTATTTTTCAGAGAAGAGCAACCAGAATAATTTGCTGTGCAACACAAGTTGGCATGCCTGTTGGTGAAGGAAGAAAAAGGACTCGGTTTAAGGAAATTATGTTCTATAGTTTCAATTGATGTGTGTGCAAGAAAGGAATCTGTCTAGAAAAAGTTTGAAGATATAAATCACAAAATAGTTTTCATTTATTGGAAAATGTGTTGCTTTAAAAAAACAGGACAAGGACACCAGGTTCTTAAAAAAAAAAAATCAGCATTTTAACTACCTGCTTATCAGTTGTATAGAAGATTTGTGCTAATTTTAGTGGTAAAGCTCCAGTAGATGGATGGCTGAGTCGTACTAATACAGATTGCAACGTTTAGCTTGGCTAGCTGGCTCCAGGATGTGATCCATCAGAAAACAAGGCTAATGTTTTCAGCTCAGCCACTCCTGGGGCAATTATATGGTCCACTGGCATTGATCATAGCTCCTCTCCTCCAATCTATTCTCTTCTATCCCTCTCTCGCCCCCTTTAATGGCTAAGTCAGTGTTAAATGTTTGATAAATGAGATTTGAGACCGCGTGCAATGGATTTATTAAAATTCTATAAAACCCATCTCTTCAGTATGTGTGCAAGTGTGCTTGAGAAAAGAAATTGTGATGGGGAGTAGTCCACTGTTAGACAGTTTCTGCCATGTGACAAATGCAAGTTCAATATTCAAAGGCCTTTTAGCTCCGTTTTGGTCGAACTTCAGGATCTACCTGGGTCTTTAGCTGTTTGTTGGTGTCCCGTTCTCATCGCAGCTAGCAGTTAGCTGTCTTTTGTTTGTATGGTGCTGAGCAAGTAGCACAGAGTGGATATATTGAAGTATACACACAGTTTTTTTGTACAGTCAGCTAAAAACAATTATATTTGCTAAAGTTTTAGCCTCTAAAGACCTGCAGAGATAGGTGAATACTCTGGGTTTATGGCTCCAATATTATAAATATATATATAGATAGATATACATTATTGATTCTGTTATGGAAAATGTTGTGTGACGGCCACATGGTCAGCAACAAACAATACAAGAAATAAGAGTACAGAAGCAGTTCAGTGTAAGTATATAAATATTAATCTGTGGAACTGGGAGCTATTTTTATAATCCAAATTTATAACTTGACAGTGTTTGGAAAAGAAAGCAGCAGAGGAATGTGACGCACTGGAAGCAGAAGATGCAAACGCATCCACTTATTTTGAACTTTGCGAGTGTGGTGTACACACACCATCTGAACCTGGCAGTCCCGAGTAAAGCCAAATAAACACACTCTCTCACACAAATCCCAACGAATGCACATGCTAATGGAAGGCCAATTAGTGCATGGTGAAAATGACGGCTTTTTTGAAGCAATGTTTCAATGACAACATTTAATTGGATGGCAAATCAACTTCTTATCTGTCTCTCCGCAGCTTGGTGTGGGCAGAGTGATCGAGAAAAAGGGGGAGGGAAACAGATAGAGCAGGAAAATGAGATAGAAGAGAAAAAAATGGGACTGAGAGGAAGGGGGGCTGAGTGAATGGAAAGACGACGAGAGGGAGAGAAGAACCTGGTGTATATGTATACATTTTATAGCATTGTCAGTCACTTCTGCTTCAGTGGCAACTTTGGGACTTCGCAGTGGCCTCGCAGTGGCTGATTGGTAGACATCAAAAGACACCAGACCTGGAACACCGTGATGGCACCAAAGGAAGGAAATCAAATCTTTCATGGCAGGAAAAACATGATATACAAATTTACAGTGATTCTATTCACAGGACACCAGTATAGGCAAGCATGGCCAGTCCTACAGCCCTTTAACAGGCTCACTTACGTGGAATGCATCATGCCTTAGACAGCACCTCACACCCGGTTACAAACGGGCATCCTGAACATTTAGCTTGCGGACAAAACTTACATTAAAGATGGTGATTGGCAGGTATATATACCAAAAATTGATATTACAAATATGAAATGTGTTTCTTTAAGCATTTACAATGTATGTATCTCTAGTAGATTGTGGCAATAACCTGAAAATCCCTGACTGAAATTTTTATTTGTGACCACTGCACTGATCCTGGACTTCTTCTTTAAACCAGCACATGTCTGCTGATGGGTGTTCAGTAACATAGCTTATCATTTTGCCATCCGCGTAATCCCTAAATACCTAAATTTGAACATAAAAATCACAAAATCCATTTTATTTAAAAACAAAGCATATCCGATTTATCAATGTCAATACAAAAACGAATCCAAAAATCAAGAAAAAATACAAATGGAAGCTTTACAAACAGCCCTTTTTTAACAAATGATCAGTGAGTTTCAATGAATTTTAGTGCCAAAAGACCATCCTTTAACACAGCTCAGGAAGACGGCCAACACATTTCAAAACAGCACTACATGTTTGATGCAACAGGATAGATTTATCGAGATGGTCAAGAGGGGTGATGGAGTGAGCGAAAGGAGATCTGGGAAATTGTAGCATATCTTCAACAGCCACCGGGTAACTGCACTTTAGTGTTTATAAAATCTAAAGATTGTGTAAACACATTAGATGGTTATCTTTGGGAAAGATGACAACAACAAACACAAAAGCAGCTGAATTTTTATGTGAAAGTTTTTTTCTTTACAAAGGCCACGTCAGGTCATAGGTTGACATCTACAGATTATGAGGCAGTCCCATACACAACCCTGCACACTGATTCTCAAACACACACACACACACACACACACAGACTCCTCGGAGGGAAGGGCCTGTGATCTATCTAGCATGCTGGTAATCCCAGTGACGGTGGTCACTCCAGATCTGTAAACAGCTTAAATATGGATGATAAAAGGAGCAGATGAAACTGAATAAACAAGAAGCCTGTTGACAAAAAATCCTTGGAAGATTTTCCAAACCCTGTTGAACCCCTGACTGAATTGCATATGACTCAAAACTTCAATCGCTTCCACCGCATGATTGACAGTTTTCATTTGACTTTGACATTTTTACGTGACGGCCAGGCAACGGTTTTCTCTCTGCGGTGCACGCAGGATGAACTTTGGGATGAACTGAGGTACTTTGTGTACTTCAGCCAACCAAGTAAACCTTCTTTTCATCCTCCTGAGAGCAGTAAAAAGAAAAGAGGAATGGGAGAGGATGCGTTAACAACTCTCAGCGGGCAGTGCAGGATAAGTTGTAAACATTCATCAGGCTGTGGATCAGGCTTTCCATCTGTTTGACTCCTCTCTCATCCTCTTTTTCTATCTCTTCATCGCTCCTAATCTTCATGTAGTCCAACGTTATTAAGTCTATGATATTGTAGATAACACAGACGGTGGATGAATTGACTGTATTTGGGGGAACTTTTATAAATTAATATTTTGTCACACACACACACAGAGAGAGAGAGAAAGAGAGAGAGAGGAGCCTGTGTATGCAGTCTCAAACACGTTACTATAATTACGTCTTAATGATTTTTAATTCCAGTACAAAAGAAACGAGACAGTCTGGTGGGTCTGAAATATGAAAAGACAGTTAGAGGAGAGGAAATAAATGGCTAAAAAACTGAGTGGAATCAGAATAAATGTTTTCATTGTGCAATTTTATAGGTGAATGCTTGGTGAGCTGTAAACTGTCTCCTTGCTAATAAGGCAAATTAATGTAATGAGCACTTATTCAGCCCATCAGAATGAAGTGTCCAGCTGTAATTCATGTTATATGTGGGACGTGAGACATGAGACGGTTATTACTGGTACACATGTTATACAATATCATACAGGCTATCAGTAATGAATACACATGATCGATTAGATTACGGTCTGCCCTTTGATGTATGTTCAGTATCATTATTAAGCAATGAATCAAAGATCTACAATTAATTATAGACATTAAAAGAAATCAAAAGCGTTTCAGATATTTATTGTCCCGTGATAAACAACGCCAGTGTAATAGGATTTGGAAAAGAATAGTAGAATTTAGACAAATTCAGAGATTTCTGTGTGCATAATTGGTTTTTATACACCTTTATACTTCAGTTCAAAGGATTTTTTTTTTCTCTGTTTGGTTGAGTATTAACCAAGGATATGGTTTTTGTCATGATTCCTGCCTATATGGACACTAAGAAAGGCAGTTGGACCCACATGCAGACACCTGAGAAAGGCCAGCAAAAAGTATTTATCAGACAAAGGGCTTACAGGATGTTAAAGCAGACTAGGGTCAGAACCAGAAGTCAGTATAAACAAGAAAATCTGAAAAGGGCTCATGCAAAAACTCAAAATCCAAAGTTCATTAATAGTCAGAAAACAATAAGCACTGGTACGAAGGCGAACATGATGAACTAGGAAAGAAAGAAGGGGACAGACTTACTGTTGGCTGTGTACACACTTATATGGATATTTTGTAAAACAACCATTTTCCTGTATATTTTGACCTCTCACCAACACACAAACAGTGTGCATCATTAAAAAAATTTAAAAACTGCTAATTCAAACGTTTCTATTTGGTCATGTGCACCATTGACATGAATATATGTGGCAATGAATTGTGACTTCCTCCGTTTGTACCAAAATGTAACCAAGGTCAGAATTAAGATGGGCTTTATGTTTTTCAGTAAGTGCCCGTCATTTGTGACGAGTCTCCCCGTTGATGTTGGGGATTATTTGCATTACATGTTATTTGGTGAACAGTTATATATAATCAGTTGTGTTCAGGTCCGTCAAATGAATTTTCTGTTGTATCTCTGTGTGCCCAACACATGACACATTCAGACACATTCATAACAGATAGAGTTGCTATGCAAGGTTGTCATTACAGAGTCCATGTGTACAGCTCAAGCAGTCAACAACAAAATAACTGGCAATTATTTTTATTTTTCCATCACTGAGGGACAAGCTTAGATTAATCAATAATTGGTTGTACAGATAAAAACTTTTGTGTGTACCTGTATATCAACATGTACCCATTTCTACCTTAAGGTTGACGCGTGCGTGTGTGTGTGTGTGTGTGTGTGTGTGTGTGTGTGTGTGTGTGTGTGTGTAAACATCTGTCTATCTGAGCAGCTATTTCACAGAGAAATGATTTCTGCCCCAGTAATTGCCTTGGCTATATTCTCTCTCATTTTTCTTTGGTATCTATTTTTCTCTCTGAATTTTGTCCTTACCTCTCTAGCAGACCTCTTCCCCAGCTCTCACTTGTTATTCTTCTTTCTCCTTCATGTTCCCTCCATTACTTAGTGCTTGCCTTTAACTGCAGTCTTACAGTTCCATAATTCTATTCAGTGAGCTGAGAATAGACCGTTATCTTTGAAATTACTAAATGGTGCAATGTTCATTATAATACAAACACTATGCCATCTGGTTTGGAGCTCTGTACTGCAAACAGGAATAAGACACCCAATCCCTGGAAGTGTCAGCGTAATGGTCCAGTGAACCAAGCACAGCTGTGATGGACAGGCAATGAAACAGTGAGACAGGAAGACGCAGATGTATTGATGGATGTACACAGACAGAAATAGACAGACTCAGTGAGCCTGAAATCATATGAGTGTTCCCATAGTTGTCTGTCAGCTGTATTTCATGCTGAGGTCAAAGATCGCATTTATATGTGAGCACAATGACACAAGATTGTCTTTTATTGTATGATAAAGCAGTGTTTTTATTAAGATTTCTGTATATTATCAATAAATAACCATCAATCAATAGGTGACACCTTGGTATATAAATAACTTTGCTTCATTTCAGTTTTACCCAGATAAATAAATATTAGCTATAATGTTAAAAGGCAAATTAATTAGTGTATTCCTCTCATGACATATTGGTAATACATCTTGGATTGGCCACGTGGAGTTTCTTATTTACTCCATAGTCCTATTTTCCAGCATTATAACATGGTCACTATGATTCTCCGTTAAAAGATGGTAATTAATCAAATTTCCTGCTCAAATTGGTACAGCCGGGCTACTGTACTTTACTATACTGTCTCTGAGGTATGCCTATAGTGTTGTGATAGAGGCATTTAGCTGATAATTTGACACTCCGCCACATGGCTTATATACAATGCACTAGATTGACACCTGTATTATGAAGTATTATGTTAAAGGTAGTCTAGACCTAGAATGTGAATCTGCTGTTTTAGTAGCCAATTCATCATTTAGTTTATTTTAAAATGTTAGAATCATTGCACATTTGTTTAGTTTTATCATACTGTGTAAATATTTTAAGTTTTTCTTAAATCTTCCACTGGAAAGTCTTTCCCTGCCAGCATGGTTTTCTTTTGACTCACTTTCAAATTAATATAATGTTGATGCAGACTAATGAGCTAATGTCTAGAAAACACTCAGATTAATGTTTTGTCGTTGACCTCAAGTTTGACTCTTCACTAGCCACCCACACACACACACACACACACACAAGCCAGATAAAATCACTTTTGTTTCTTGTTTTAAAGGTCAGTGATTTATGACTGAGGATGATGTCATCCCCCTCATCACAGTTACTAAACTCTTCTTCCAGTAAAGGCCTGTGACAGGGTCTACGGTGCTCTAATCTGTTGGACATGAGTTCTGCAGTGAATTGCTCTCAGGGTCTTTCCATCTTCTTCCCTTGCTCCAGCTTTTCCTCAGTCTCTTTCTTCTTCTTTAATGAGCCTGTTTGTTGATTTGATCCAAGCTGAGATCTGGCTTGGTGAATCGCTTTTTTTTTGTTGTTTTGTTTTGATTACTTTTGGGAAGGAATAATTTGGCAAAGGCACTTTTATTCATGGCTCTCGTAGGTTGGTTCTGCTCACACAATCATGTGTTTCCAGCAGCAGAAATAATGGGTTGATTAGAAACAAAAAACAACAAAAAACAACTCATGCATCTGCAGCAAATATGCACTTTGGCTGAAAACTGACAGGAAGAGACCCAAAAACTTGTGCTGGTCAAGTTTGCATTGTTTGACACTATTTTGTGGCACCGCTCGTGACCAGACTTAATGTAATGAGCACTTATTGGAGTTACACACCTGTCTGATTTGACATTCTTACAGTAGCTACTTGTGTAATGTCACTATAGTCTTCTGTCCAGATGAGTCCTGTTCAGTAGGTAAAACTTGTTAACACAGCAATGTGGGCCGCTGAACCGTAAAACTCAAGAGTTTCAGAATAGTTTCATGTGCTCAAGCTCAAACAGCCTGACTCTTTCTTTTGAAATAAAACTCCAGTGCGTCCATGAACCATGGACCTAAAATAGCCCTGTGGTTAACACAAGACAGGCTGAACCACAGGCTTTATGTCTTTTTTTATTTTAAACAATGACCCTTCCCAGCGTTTTAAATGCTCTTGCATTACTTTGCCTTGCCACCATGCACAAGACAGTATTTCAAATTAATGGGTAATTAAATCCAGCAACCCTTTGCACCAGCAATGATGGCTGTACAGCAGAAACCCCTCAAAAGCAGAAAACTTGCAGCATCTGCACAGTGGTTCACTGACATCACCTGTTTATCAATTATTTCTGGGTCCGTCATTTGTAAGTTTTGGCATTTTGGCACACAGTTTTTGAATTATTTTGTTCACACACACAGAACAACACAGGCGAAAGCAATACAGTTTTGGCATTGTTAGGGAAGTTGTGAATTTTTTTTATTTTATTTTGGAGTTCTTTGCCAGCAAATGACACCATCGACCAAAAATGAGGCCTCCAGTGGGCTGCAACCTTTAAAACCCTGTAAATGTGGTAATGACCTGTGCAGTCATTTCTGAGTTGTTTTGTTCACACTCTCTTACACTGAGTCAAGGAGCCTCATAACCTCAGCCAAGGAGGTTATGTTTTTGCTGCCATTTTAGAAGTTTATTTAAATGTTTATTTGTAAACTGGATAACTCAAAAAGTTCCTGACAGATTTGGATGAAATTTTCAGGATAGATGGGAAATGGGAAAAAAAAAAAGGAACAGTTGATTAGATTTTGGTGGTGATTCAGATGAAAGGACATTTTTATTTTTAAGGATTCTTAGTTCATTTTAAGTGGCTACTGTGAAGTATCTAATAAGGCTATAGACTTGCAACTTACATTGATATGAAGCAGCATGTTGACACCATCATAATTATAACACAAACATTTTGAGGCCTGCTGACATGTGGTAAGGGATTACTTGGCCTTGATGGATTAATTTACGTGACAAAAAATGTATTTATGAAATCATTTCATAAATCAATTTCTAACCTTAACCCTAACCCTTATCCCACGCTTTACATTGGTCAGTTTCCAATGATGGGAAACATGTGAATGAGGTTCAACAATCAACTGTGTTATAGCTTTAAGAATGTACATGAGTTATAACTTTAAAGTAAACTATGTGTACTATACAAGAACATAAAACTTGACAGGCTGTGTGTGCGTGGGAAGTGAGGCTTACTGAGCAGTCAACTGGTGTGGATGAATCTGCTTTACTTTATCATTGCTTGCAACTCAGTTCTCCCCCTCTTTCTACTTTGTTTCCTCCAGGTCAGCCTCCCAAATGACTCCAGCTGTGTTGAAGAGATTTTGCGGGTATGTTGCACACACACACACACACACAGGCTCACTGCACTGATTATCAGCTGTTTTCTGTTTGCTCATGAAGACCTTCTCTGGAGAGTCTTGAAAGGAAAAGAGGGGGCGGAGGGATTGAGAGGCAGAGGGAGAGAAGCGGAGATCCATTGGCTCCGGTCAATGATTATACAAGTTTTTGTTTTTGTATCATGACATCATGCTGGAATCTTTTTCCACAGTTTTTTTTTTGTCCCCTGTACCATCCTTTTATTTGTCTTTCTTGGTTTCTTTCCCTGTCTACATATCATCAAACTTACATCAACACATTTTTCCAGAAATGTCCCCTCTTTTCTCTCCTGTCCACTCCTGTATTTTTGTTTTATTACTGGGTTCCATCAGACGCATGTCAGAACATAATTTTTTTTCCACAAATCTTCTCTCATCAGAAGATTTGCAGCTGCAAAGACAAGATTCTTCTCCAACTGCTTCATGCAAAATGATCTCTTTCTGTCTAGTCTCCTCTCCCTCCTTTGTCAGGTCACTCACTGTGCTAGCTCTCTTTCTCTCCCTAGCTGTCTTCCTCTCTCCATTCCCCTCTGCCTTCTGTCATTCACCTCTCTCTAATTTTCACAAATCAATATGCTGGCCAACAGGCTGTGTGACTGATAGTGCGCTGTGAGCTGCATGAAGAGCCTTTGTCAGTACTACGTGTGCACTGTTGAATTCGCTCTGTTTTTTAGCCGTGTGAAGTGGAAAGATCAGGGGGCTCAAAATGTGAGGTGAGGCCAAGGCCTGCGGTTCACTTTTCCCTTTCAGTGACAGAACAGTTACAAGCATTGTTGTTGTGGATGTTTTCACTATTCACCATAATAGTGTGTAGCAGAGATATGAAACCGACTTCAACATGTCATGCCTGTCATGCCTGTAAAAGTCTGGTGGAGACGTGTTTGGAAAATCTTTTGATAAAAGATACCACCTTTGTCTCTCATGAAATGTACCACTGGTAATGTCTCAACATGATACTAAACACATAGACAAGAAACCAAGAAACATGAATGAATGTGTTTTATTTATGTTAAGGTTCTGAGGTATCTCCAACCATCTTTTACATTTTTGCTGTCCCTCCTGTGTGAAAGTAATTAAAGTACACGTGACACAACACAATGGAAATATACTGAAATAAAGAATCTGCAGACTGCGCTATCAGGCGTTGTCACTGTAACTCCTTTTTCCTGAGGAAATAGTCACTTTTTTCTGGACTATCCAAAGAAAACAGGACTTTGTTTTTGGATTCAACAGAGCAATCTCTCAGGCGCACGCTTATACAGCTCATTTAAAGACTCAGTCTTACCTACGCACCAATGAACCATGAGTCATAACATGAATGTGAGTCATTTAGGGAAACAGTTCCATGGTTTTTTGTCAATTTTACAAGTACGCTGATGATGTGAAAGTCACAAGCAAGAGTCAATTCATTGCTATTGTTTTTGCTGTCATAATAAATTTTTCAAGGATATCCACTAACCAATCAGAAATGAACACTATTTATTGGTATAGTGAAAAATACTTTACTGTAAAGGTTTCATTTTCGTTTCGTTTCGTTTTCTGCCGCTTATCCGGGTCTGGGTCGCGGGGGCAACAGTTTGAGCAGGGAGATCCAGACACTCCTCTCCCCGGCCACTTCGACCAACTCCTCGAGGGGGACACAAGACGTTCCCAAGCCAGCCGAGAGATATAATCTCTCCAGCGCGTCCTTGGTCTGCCCTGGCGTCTCCTCCCGGATGGACATGTCCGAAACACCTCCCCAGGGAGACGTCCAGGAGGCATCCTGACCAGATGCCCGAACCAGCTCAACTTGCTCCTCTCAACGTGGAGGAGCAGCGGCTCTACTCTGAGCCTCTCCCGGATGTCCGAGCTACTCACCCTATGTCTACGGCTGAGCCCAGCCACCCTGCGAAGGAAGCTCATTTCGGCCACTTGTATTCGCAATCTCATTCTTTCGGTCACTACCCAGAGCTCATGACCGTAGGTGAGAGATGGGAAGTAGATTGACCTGTAAATTGAAAACTTTGCCTTCTGGCTCAGCTCTCTCTTCACCACAACAGACCGCTTCAGCGTCCGCATCACTGCCGACGCTGCCCCAATCTGTCCCGCTCGATTTTCCCCTCACTCGTGAACAAGACCCCGAGATACTTGAACTCCTCCACTTGGGGAAGCGACTTTCCCCTGACCTGGAGTGGGCAATCCACCCTTTTCCGGCTGAGAACCATAGCCTCAGATTTAGAGGTGCTGATCCTCATCCCCGCCGCTTCATACTCGGCTGCAAACCGTCCCAGTGCGAGCTGGAGGTCACTGTTCGATGAGGCCAACAGGACCACGTCATCTGCAAATAGCAGAGACGGAATCCTGAGGCCACCGAACTTGACTCCCTCTGCTGCTTGGCTGCGCCTAGAAATTCTGTCCATAAAAATTATGAAAGGAACTGGTGACAAAGGGCAGCCTTGGGGGGAGACCAACCCTGACTGGGAACGGGTCCGACTTACTGCCGGCAATGCGAACCAAGCTCTGGCTCCGACAATACAGAGATCGAATGGCCCGTAACAAAAGGCCATCTACCCCATACTCCCGGAGCACCCCCCACAGGAGTTCTTATTTAGGTAATTCAACAACTCTTCACTTAGTTCACACTCAGCACACTGATCTCTGGTGTGCCAACAACTCCCTATGCTCATCTCAATTTTGTTCTCAGTTATATTAAAGTTGCGTGCGCTTCAGCACAACCTTGATTGAATGCTGACTCCACTCTTCTGCATCAAACATGTTGCATTAATGATCCCTTCGGGCAGATTTGCTATTAAGAAGGTACTTTACGCATGAGGGCAAGATTTACAGAGGGCTGAATGCTGAATATAGCTTGGAGTTGTGCCAAAGATGCTATAATACCAAATTATTTGTGTAATGGCACAAAAATGTATGTTTTTGTTTATTCAGGAGATGACACATTCCTGGCCTCCTCCTCTAACTGCCATACACACACCTGGGAAGGCTGATCAGACCAAGTTCCCCATCCCAAACAAGGTTAGTGTTTGCATTTACAACTGTAGTTACGATAGAATAGAGTGTCACAAACTTCCCAGACAAAAATATTTTTCACAACATGGCAATTCAGAAGTTGTTCAAATGACTTACTTGCAAACTGCATTAAAAGCATTAGTAAATCTCTTTATATATGCACTGTAGTAGTGTATTCCAAATTCAAACACACAAAAGATGATTCATTCATTGCATTCAGGTTAATTTAATTTTCTGACTCAGGTAGCTTTTTCTGTTTGCAGTTTCCTGATACTCCGCCTGTGTTGCTCACAACAGTAATATCCAGTTAATTGGGAAAAAAACCAAACAAAAACCTACGTTTTTTCATTTTACATAAGCAGTGGGCAGTGATAAAATCACCATTTTTTTCATTAACACTTACAAAAAACTTCAATATAAATTTTAGGAAAATAACACTAGAGCAATACCAACACTGTTCGGTGGAGAAGAGAGGATTGAGAAAGACAGAAACAATGTTGGAAAATATCTCATGCTACAAAAATGCTTATGACACCTTTTAACATGAATAAAAACCATAGTCTGTATATGAAGACAGATCACATGACAGCTCCATAGCGGTGAAGCCAAAGCATCTCGACCGCCCCCTGGTGGCTAGCTCTAGTATGGGTTGTAGCCCCTCCTCCATCATTTTTGGTGCTGTAGGACTTAAACCAAATTAAAAACTCAAAGTGATTTTTTTTTTTTTTTTTTTTTTATTTTTC
>KV751330.1:8049867-8108441 GCA_001698575.1 Mola mola | reverse complement strand
AATTAAATAATCAAAGTTATTTTTTTTTTTTTTTTTTTTTTAATTTTCAGAGATATTTCTGTCGTTTTAGTTAGTTCTTGTAATGCTAATGTATATACAAACATTCATTTTTCTGATCAGTTAGGTTTTAATTGATTATTTGAAGCTATATAAACAAGATTAAACATCATGATTGACGGCTGACCTCTTCTCATGAAAGGGCAGGCAGCTCTATGGGTGGGAACTAGAGACCATGCTTCTGTTTTAAGATAAGAGTTATGTTTGGCAGGTTTTGTTGGAATGGTAGTAATGCTCTGACTGAAAGAGCTGCCCAATTTTGCACTGTGCACAGTCTCTTTACGAATAACTTTTAAAATGCAAAACCGGTGAGTACGTCAAAAGAAACCGCAAAGTAAACACAGAAGTACTGAATCTGACCCTGAAGTTAATGTATTTGGAAAGATTTTCAGTCCTGTCAGCCCCCAGCGTCACATTAATCCTGCCAGAGATTTTTTAAGAATGAGGCGGCGCATTGATGCAGGGAGGTGAGATCCTCTGAATTCTGTTAAATGGCATCAATGTGTTGCTGTGAAATCTGAAATGACATCTGTTGGTTTATTCATTCAACTTGTCCCCCTCTGGCTTCCTCTCTCCTTCTCTCTAGGATTCACAGCATGTGACCTCAGGGTACAACACCCAGAGTAAGTTTCCAGCATCAACATTTACCTACCAGCCCTATGATAATTATCACTAGTGAGGACATAAGGCAGTACCTTTCTGAATAAATGTTAGAAAATCATCAGACATTCATAGCCACAGGAACAAAATAGACTGAAAAGCTCTGCTTTTATCTTCTTCCTGTTCATTTGAGCAAATAAACAGACAACAATATGATTGTTCACACACGGCTCACTTGGTTGATTGATTTTGGATTTCATGTTACCTATTTTTAATCACAGTAAAGATGCTTACACATGTGACCGCAGCATACTAAAATACACCAAACTGGATCATTTGGATCATTTACTGCTGAGCTCAAGTCCTGAGTTGCAAGAGCATGCACTGTTAGAAGTGTGTAACGTGGGTAAAATGCTCTGTGGGAATATGTTATTACACAGCATTACTGATATTGCATATTCTAGTTTGTAGATTTGTTTCTTATAATTCAGTCATTGCACAAGTATTTAGGCACGATTCAGTCTGGCCCCTCAACAAAGAGTAATCGTAACAAATACAAGATATATGCAGCAGTAATGCTTGAATGTCCTGTGATGTGTTGCAGAGCGAAGTACTGTATCAGCTACCAAGCCTGCTTCTAAACCACCAACTGCACCACAAAAGTCGTGAGTATCACACACACACACACACACACATACACAAACTGAGAATTTCTGACCTGCTGCTGCGTTGCCCTCCAGGTAAAATTAAGCTTGACTCTTGGATGAAATTCACTGCTGGTAGGAGGAAAAAAAGATTGTGTGGATCAGAGCGAGAAAGTGCTGCTACATTAATTTAATGTGAGCCAGGAGCATTTTGCAGCATCTCTGGTTGCAGCCCACTCCACTTCACTATGAGCTGTAAAGCAGAATTCATAGTGGGGTGGAACTGAAAGGGAGAAATCTTGGCCTGTAAATCCCAGGCCTGATTTTGTCCTGTTCTTGACTAGCATGAGGTTGATGATACTGTTTTAGACATTTGCGGATCGCTAAATGCCTCTCTTCGAACGTCGATTGTCCTATCATAGCTAAGGAACAGTAACCACATACAGGAACAATGTGTAGCCTTTCCAAAATTAAGGCACAAAAGGAATTATGATCTATTATCTGCATGTTATTTTCTTGTTGTTTGAAAGCGGCTCCCTGACGTTGCTATACGAGCGTAATTTTAGCAGCTCTGAGATAGCATTAGATTAGCCAAACACAGACTTGTCCTTGTTCTCCTACTATTCAAAGACTTTGGAAATGAATGTAAGCCAAATTGCTTAGCAGTCTGATCTTATTTTTACGTTAATATTAATATTAATATTAGAGCTTGGACAACATGCTTCTGTCCCAATTTGATTGAATTTTGATACTTGGGACATTATTTTTTTGTATTGCGATTCTGATATTTTAAGTTAAAGTTAAATTTTACACTTCTAAACAATATACTGTATCATTGGTCATATTTCCAAATAAAATGTCAAACAGTCAGTCTTTGACATTTATTTCAGCTGCATAGAAAAGTGATACATAAATAACAGCCATGTTAGCTGCATTGTCTGTGACAAAAGTCTGAAATGCGCTCAGTCGCAACATTGTGAAATAGCTCTGCGATGTCCCTGTGCAAGACTTGTGCATGACTCTTGTTTGGAGGACAATGACCAGTCTTCAGTAATGAAATGGGCTGTGATGGTGACAGGACTGGGTGGGCCATTAGGTCTGTGTGACACAGGTAATAGCGACTCAAACAGCTTGGCTCAGCTTGGCTTTTGACTTCTTACATCTTATCATTGTAGATTTGAAGTTTCTTAGAAAAACTTCCCTTTCAGAATAATAGACTTCTAATAGACCACTTTTCAAAATCCCATTTATACCACCATGCTACAGGCAGAGGTCATTGCTGATAAAATGGGCAATTAACACTGTGATTCGTTTTGCTTTTACATGAACCACTTTTATTCAGTTTATTCAGTGTCCCATCCGGGACGCGTTGGCTTGCTGCTGCTGGTCGCTTAGCTTGTTTGCTTGACATCTGTCTGAAATTAAGGACAAACTGTTTCATAAAATAGCAAAAATACATAAAAGGAAAGCGTGACAAATGTAAAAAAAAAAAAAAAAAAAGTAGCTAAGGTTGACATGCTCTAATAGAAAAAAAACAACTGTTAATCTTTGCTTTAATCCAAGGTATTTGTTTAATTTCTTCCTCTATGTGGGGAACAGAGTTTTTGTTCCATCCGCTGTCATATTAAAATTGGTTCAATATGACAACTCCTGTTACTTCCTCTAATGAGAGTTTTCAGATGATGCTAAGAACCATGAATTATTTAAGCATTTGATGAAAGCATTTTTTTTGAGAGAGCGAAAATGTGGCAAGCACAGTTCCAGAAATGAGCTCCTGAAAATCAAACACACTTGATGGCCAAAGTTAAGAATTCAAGGCTGTCCAGAGTTCAGCTGGTTTCATTAAAGGTCATTGTGTAAACTCATGTTTCCTCCTCTGTGGATATTTGCTTAAATAGGAAATTGTATCTCCAGCTGCGCTTTATGTGACCTATTACACTATTTTGCTTCCAATGCTGATTAGCTTGTTTCTTTTGATTACTTTTGTTTTCCCTGAGGTTTTATTTTTGCATCATGTCGTATTCAAGCTTGAATTCCACTTTGTTTATTAAGGTGAAATAATTGTTAGGTTGGGAAGAAAAAAAAAAAGCCGTGTCCACTGCGGCGAATCGGACTGTTCTTTGTTTTTTTGCCGTGATGCTCAACAGCGTAAAATGTTCAGGATAATAAACAGGCTTACCTTGTCTTATTCAAGAGTAATTGTGCCATTGAGGCTAATTGCTACATTCCTTGCTGAATATTTACTATGTACAACCACCACAGGAAAATCATCCCACATTAAATTCTTTCCAATAGGCTCCATACCCTAATGGAACAAAAGCAAGTGAATTGTTTCTTTCGTTAGAGCACAGAGTCGAGGGCATAATGTACCCTCTGTTCCCAGAGTTTCATTACGCTCTGATCCGGTCACAAGATGCTGGGAGCTGCATGTAGCACGGCGAAAAAGGGGAAGAGACTCTCGTTTAGTTGAACTGGCTTTTGTGGTTGCTAGATCAGTGTTGCGGTTCTCTGACTGACTAGGGCTGGACTGGCTCGAGTGTGCACAGTTAGACATGGTGCCCTGTACAGTGAAGCGTGCTATAAAGAAGGCACAAATGCTGCCAGAGATGATTTCTTGCTCATTGTGTAAAATACTGTCCAAAGATGTCATGTATTATACTTACATCATATTAGAATAATCCTAATTAAGATGGAGTAGGCGATTTAAAAAAAAATCCAAGCAGATTATGAAAAGACTAGGAGTATAGACTAACCAACTGGTTTCAGTAGATTCTTGTCTTCATCCTCTTACCCGGGTCCGGTTGCCGGGGCAGCAGGGACGCCCAATCGCTCCTCTTCCCGGCCATTTCCACTACCCCATCTGGGAGGACAACAAGGCGTTCTCAAACCATGTGAGGGATATAATCTCTCCAGTGTGTCCTGGGTGTGCTCTGGGCTCACCCCCCCCATGCCTAAAACACCTCTCAGGCTGATCCCAGCCCACGTGGAGGGAACTCTCGAACTGAGGCGTATGAATGCACCAAACTTTCATAAAAACACTTGCGAGAGTGCAAGTTTATGTTCCCTTTTTGATTTGGGGATCATTGGAAAGTCTTTAACCTCTAACCAATGCTTTCTAAATTGTGCATGCGTATGTGAGACACCTGTTCTCATTTCACATCTCTTTCACATTTCACATAACTGAAGTCATTCAGATATTGGAATAAAGTCTTAACTAACAGAATTTATCACAGCAGAAAGCATATTTATCTGCTTTACTATTCTGTTAATAATCCAATAACAAGTACAGGGGGACAGGAGAGGCTGTGAGCTGTTCTGAATACAGTACGCGTGCCACTGGAGGGGAGTTTGTTCAGCTCTAGAGACATTTATGCAGGCATTTTGTTTTGCAATCTGATTATATGGGCATCCGAACATTCTGTGTTGAGCAATTAGTCATTAGCTGAGTGTGGCTTTGATATAGCTTCGGAAAATATTAACAGACAAACTTCCACAAATAATGGAGCGCCACTCATGTTTCACTTAAAGGAATAAAAAAGATTCCGTTTTATGGTGGTAATTAAGAGCCTCGTGGAAAAGTGATTCCTTGCTTTCAAAGCTCTGCAAGGCATAAACGCTTTAGTCCATAACTCATTTATATCAGAATGTGTCTGTCCTCATGGATTCTTTCACCCTTTCTTGCATTTTATTCCTATCCTTTCCACACATCCTCTTCCTCTCTCTCTCTCTCTCTCTCTCCTTAGCCATTCACTCCCCTTCATTATCATCTCTGTCGGACTTACTATCCTCTCCATCTGTCCCCTCTTATGAAATAAAACATGAATTCATTATTCATTCATTCAAACATATCTGTCATCACCGCATTCTGCAGCTTGCCTCTTATCTGCAGAGCTTTTTCTTATTGTGCTTCAGTTATTCTCTACTCGTACGGTCCCATCTGAACACATTCACTCCCCTTCATTATCATCTCTGTCGGACTTACTATCCTCTCCATCTGTCCCCTCTTATGAAATAAAACATGAATTCATTATTCATTCATTCAAACATATCTGTCATCACCGCATTCTGCAGCTTGCCTCTTATCTGCAGAGCTTTTTCTTATTGTGCTTCAGTTATTCTCTACTCGTACGGTCCCATCTGAACACACCACAACATTGGGAGAGTATATTTTAGCAGTGCAAGCACTGACAAGAGTGGTTTGTGAGGCAGTAAAAATCCCTTTAGGGGATTCTCCTGTCATAACAATAGCTGTGCCTGCTTAAAATAACAGTAGATGGTGTGGAGGGTTTATATAAGGCAATAAAACTTGAGAACCTGTCAATGCACTGCATATAAATACTAGTACTATGCAGTCTGTGCAGTATGGAGCAGGTGATGCTCCGAGGGAAGTCATGTTATCACCTTGTATATCTTTTTCACACCCTCCATACATCTATATTGTTAGAATGTTTTCACTAGCATGTGGGGAATAAAACAAGCACACTCAGTAAGGAACACAGGGCAACAAGCAGGTCATTTTGCCTTAACACCTGGGTACAATCTTGACGGTCTGATTTCAGCCAATGTGCCTCCTATTTGTTTCTGAGGAATTTTTGGCTGTTGGTCAGCAGTTGTCAGACAAAAAGTTTCCAGGTGAAAAAACAATCTGGCCTTCGTCTGCAAAGCTGTAAAAGCTGAACATCTGGTCATCTTTTTTGTAGCGGCGAAGTGCTCCATCCACTGTTCACTTCCCCTTTCCCCAACATGAACCGGTGCTTCTCTTGCTGTGTAATTAATGTTCATCAAAGGGAATTAGCGATCACAACTGGCTCTATCAGACACAATACGAGCAGGCAGGAGGTCACGCCTGCAATAACGCCTGTCTCGTTTTTGTTTTTTTTTCTCTCGCTCTCTCTCTGTGCAGTATGTTGGAGGATGACCTGAAGATCAGCAGTGATGAGGAGGAGTCCGAACAAAAGGTGAGCTCCCTCTGCAGTCCGTTTATTCATTGAGCTGTGCAAACGATCCTTCATTGCAGCTTAGCCTCCATCTATCCTCCCGGCATTCATGCATATACATACATCACATTACATCCGAGCCATCTTTGTATACGTGATGCATATTTATTCAGATTAATGCAGAAATCGAGTTACACCCACGCCACTGTCAGCTTGCATTCAAGTAGCACTTACATTAAGCACTTTAGTTGTCTGTCTGAATGTCAAAGGTTTGTAGACATATAATGTAAGTAAAACAAAACAATTTAAAAGAGGAAAGTGCAAAAAACAGTCAAATTTAACTTAAAATGTGATACAGTAGCTGACTTCTTAGATTAGACTCAGTTAAGAAATAAAGTACCTAAACTACCTAAAAATTGTGACTAAATGTTAGTTAAGTGATTTTATTGCGGCTGTGCAAGGTTTAGGCTGTTCAGATTGGGTTTCACCGTCTAAATGCTGTGGAAAAATCCTTCAAGTGCCCATCAGTTCCAAGGCGACAAGTTTATATTATCCAAGCGAGGCATACACACCATAGCAATCAAAGCAAGTCAGCATTTCTGAGAGAATAACTGTAAAGTGCAACAACTTGGACAGGCTTTTTATACTAAATAAAAATAACATCTGTTGTTTATGTTGTTGTCTTGAAATTAAATCCAAAAACTGCTAATTTAAGATGGAAACTTACAATAAGAGCAATCAGTTCAGAATAAACGTAACAAAGTGACCGTCAGCAGTTTCTTTTTTTGTTCTTTTATTTAATGCCTGGAGATTTAAAAAACGGTAGTTTGACGACATCACTTCCACCTCTGACAATTTATAGACTAAACAAGTAATTAATTCTAAAAATGATCAAAAGGTTCAATGAGGATAATGATAATTATTAATTGCAGCCTCTGTTCATGTTATTTACAGAAGCCATTCAATAATTCCATGAATTTCATGATTTCAATTGTCGTTGAATGTGGAAACAGGCAGCTTTCCCACTTCAGCATGTCTAATCAGTTTATTTGCTGGCACTGCTGTCACAGAGACAACTAGACTACCAACGTCACAGCAGTTTATTCATTCATTTTGTAAAAAACTGAGACACGAGAGTTGATCAAAATGGGCCCAGTGTGACTGTACAGTCTGCCTTTGTATTTTAGAACTTGTTAAAAGCATGCTTTGGACTCGTTATTCTGTACTAGAATTGAAAATAAAAAAAACACCCTGTTCTTTTTGTGTCTTAGCAAAAAGCACAGGAACAAGTTGTTGTTCGCTAAGCCTGACTTTTAGCTTCTCTGGGTGATCTGATAGTCAAAGTCTACGTCAGTTTGGCAAAAATATAAATGTAAATGTGGAGTCTAGGCTCTTTTGTGCGTGATCCCATTCAACCCAACCTCCAGCCCTCTTGGCCCTTTCTCACTTTGCAAAGTGCGTTATGCTACGTCACCTGTTCAGGTCCTTTCATACGCGTGGATGGCTTCACGTCGCAGGAACATTAAACCCTTTGGAATCTTGATGAAATTCATGGGGCCTTCCTCGCACAGCTTATATATCTTGATTTAATGGTTTAAAAAAAATTAAATAACATAAATTGCTAAAATAAATGCTTTACTTAATTTTCTAATGGCTCAGTCTGTTGTGTTCAGATATCTGTTTTTTGATCGCTTTGATTTAACTTTGTGTGTGAGTCCCACTGACAGCTTGATTAAGTCTAACACACAGAGCACCAGAAGGAGCTCTCACGCCTCTCCTTCTGTCGATGAGTTTTGTGTTATTGTTTTTTTTTTAACTTCTTAAATGCTGTAAAGCATCGTTTAAATGCAAATTAAATTTGTCACATTGTGATGGCCTTTAAAGCCTTAAAGCTTTAAAGTTATTCTGGTGTGACACTTTAACTTCCACATTCTAAGGCTAAAAAAACAGCAGTAGTAATTTCGGGCCAAAATGCCAAAGTGTAACCCTGGTCTACCACACCTTGTTTGGATTACGCTTCTTTTTTTTATTTAAAAGGTATGTTTTAGCAGGTTTAATCAATGTCTGTTGAACTAAACGCGAAGATCTTGTTTGTCAAACCAGTACTTTGAGTGCTCTGCACATGAGAGACACAGTTGCTGCTCCCCCTGTCTTGTTTTTCTATATAAAAAGTGGCACGGCGGCCCTCTCTCCTCTGCTCTCTATCATTATCTACTAATGATGCCAGAGATGAGTTCAAAGCAGTCAGTGCTTCTGCTCCCTCCCCTACTATGCCAACAGTGCTCATCAAAGAGTCCACGAGATATTTTCTATTACATAAAATATACCAGTTCCTCTCATCTCATTTTTAACTGCCTTTCCGATTCTATAATTGCCATAATAGTAGAAATTATAATTATAGATGATGGCAGGTCATTTGTAGTGCTTTTAGTTATTATAATAATGCTGAAAGTACAAATGTTAATTATAGATAGTTTGTGTGCATTTGAAATTGTAACAAGTGGCTTCACTAATCATAAGGGTTACAGGATTACGTTTAGTGTCAGGATGAATAGGGGAAAGAATAAAATAATATCATCCAAAATGTTTCTATGTCCCCCTTTTGTGTCTGAGCTCCATTTTCTCTCTGGTTGTGTTTACACGTTTTAATCTGTCTTTAAACACACTGTGAAATGAAAACTTCTTTATCTCTGTGTTCATTGTTCAGTTCTCCTCCAGTATATTCCAAATATATGATAAGATGTCCATTTAAAGTTTTTTCAGTATCAACGTCCCTCCTATTCTCCATTCTAAAACCTGCAGTATATTCAATGAATCATCTGCGTATACTGCACTAATGTATCCAAATCGATTGTGATTTGAGGCATGTAACGGGCTCTGCCTACAATATGAAAGTATACCTCACCTTTAGTGGTGAGCAACTCAAACTCATATTGCAGTAGGAGTCGAGTTTTACAATTGGTAAAATCTTTGTTTGTGTTTTTGAAGAAAGCGGTTGATGTCTAATTTCTACAAATCTCATTCACTGTCGGCCTCCACTCACTGCAGGGGGGAGAAAAAAATCTACTTGGAAAATTCTACAGCTACATTCAGCAAAGGGCTTAGAATACTAAAGGGGAAAACTCCACCCCCAGTGCCTGAGTCACGCTGCCACCCTTTAGGGCTAAAAGTTTGTTTACGTTGCCGCAGCAACCTGTGCTGTGTCGTTGGATTCTAGTTTTAAACTCACCTTTTTAAGTTCAGTCTTGTGTTTAATAAATCACCAATTATTGTATTATTTGCTATTAAGATTTCACTTTAATGACACTACACTATTGAACGCCAGACTGGACAAGAATCAGATTTAGAGAATCACAGTTTAACAGTCCTGAAGGTACAACAATTTAGTTTTTACTGAATATAATTTATGTCTCTAACACATTTTACAAAATCTTCCCTGGTTATACTTTCAGAGTTAAAATTTAATATTTAAGTGCAGATCACATCTTCATAGAAAAGTCTCATGTCAATCTCAAACAAACAATAATATGAATAATAAACCTTATTTGGGTTGAACCTTTCATTTATAAAATGTAGCTCAATGTACATTATGCTGCTTTTAAAACAAAGCACAGTAATAGATTAGTACAACAATACAAAACATTAAAAGCCTCATGAAAATGTAGATGTTCGATCTTTGTTACTCAAAGTCAACTGAGTCTCTTTAAAAACATTTCCTGAGCGGATCTTTAGGGAACCAGTGAAAAGCGAGTTCTGGATGTGTAGATTGGAGCTTATTTCCATTAATGGCTGAACAATTTCCCCAGCTGTTAAAGTTATGAATCTTCATTTTGACTCCATTATGTTTCCTGCTCTCTAATTCTGTTGACAGGACAAAGAAGAATACAGCAGATTCAATTTTCACCCCAAAATGGTGACAATGCTAACGCGAGCACCCTCTTCAGGCTATTCCGCACGCACTTGAGCTCATATATACATAGTGAAATAGATTCTTTCTTGTCTCGTTTGATGTGACAGACTTTAAGACGTCTGCACGTGGTGTTCTTATTCGGAAAAATGGCCAGATTCTCTGTGCAGTTCCTGTGTCTGATTTCTTGTCTGGCTCGCTCTGCTCTGTACAAAGTGCCACAGCTTCCATCAAAAATTGACTATTGCACGTATTTCCGTGGAGCCCTGTGCTCGTGCTGCAGTGCACCTGATGGATTGATGAGCGATGTAGTAAATCGACCAATCAGCTCCGGCAGCTTTGTCATTACCACTCTGCTGGGCAGACGTGTGTGATGGAATTCTGGAGTCAGGCTGCTTTTCATTTGCCTCAGAATTTTGGAGGTGGAATTTGGGAATGACATCACACCCAAGTTAACTGTGCTCCAGTGCAACAAGTCAGAAAACCAGGAGGGATTGCGGTTTTGTCCCATTCCAGTAGAGCTTGCAATACCAGATGAAAACGTCTTGGTGTTTACACAGAAAAACAGAGCGGCAGCAAAGATATAAATTAGACAGTGTTTCTGTACAATTTAATGAGTTACAAATAAGACAAAATATATAGATATATAAAATAAACTGTGTATTCTACTGTTTTTACTACTTTTGATGCCCTGGAGTAGCCATCTTCATTTTTGTTCAACTTTTAGACGGTGATTGTACATCTCATGGTTTCTGTGTAATGAAAGATTGGTGACATTTTTAGTGAACTTATTTTTTGCTTGTAACCTCTATCACACCCCTCTTTTATGTTGCTAGATCAGAGAAGTCAGTTTCTATGATAGTCTTACCCAATAAAAACAGTTAACACTTAATCTGTTAAACAAAAAACATAAAACTGAGCTAAGATTACTTCTGAGCTAAGCTTGAGATCAGGTTGCAGACGTTATTTTAATACAAATTTAGTGGTCACAGGTAGCTGGGTACATTTTTTGTGATGCATTAGTAGCAGAAATCAAGTCAGATAAGATAAATGCACCCTTGGTATCAAGATGAGTGGTCAAAAATATTCGAGTGTTTATATACAATAAGACAAAAGACATACAGTTAAAATGATTTTGCCATGGTTTTTGGCGTTTGGTTCCAAAAAAAGAGCAGACGCTGGAATAGAACTTGTGAAATGCATTTTTTTTTTAACCCCTGTGGGAAAAGCTTCTTAACATGCTGAAGTGTTTTAAGTCCCCATCATGTTTCTGTCTCTGTATTTTTATCTTGTCGTCAATCTTTCTCTTTGCATGACTGTGCAAGGCAGACACGGAGAGTGAAGGAAATAAACAGAGAGGAAAGTGAGAAAGAAAGAGTGAATAAATTAGTGGGATGCACACAGAGGGGAGAGATTGACAAAGACAGACGCGACAGACTGATAGCAATGCAGACAAGAGCCGACGATAAAGCGAGGGAGGGAAGGAAGGAAAAACAATGGGACGGAGCGAGAGACAAAGAGACCGAAAGAGAGAGCGGCTGTGATGAATCAAGCAGCATTTTTCTGTGCATGCTTTTAACAGGCTTATAGCAAATGAGAGCATGGTGTATTACCAAGCGTTCATAGCCTGAAGTAAAACACAACACACACATTCATAATCAAATACACAGAAGTGCGTGTCTTACACACAAGTATCCATACACACATACAGGCACAGAGTGTACTCGTGCCCATTTATACTCGCAATCATGACAGCAGCAAACACATAAATAAAAACACATGCTGGCGGTCTCTCTCTCACACACACAAACACACACACACACTGTCATTAGTATGCCGTGGCACAGCGCTGTGAGGGCAGCAGAGGAGTATGATGAATATGTTTTTGGCAACGAGACTGAGGAGAGGGGGGAATTGGAAGAAAGAGCATGAGGAAAGAGAGAAATGGGAGAGAGGAACGAAGACAGGGAACGAGAGATAATAGGCAAGAGAGAAATGTTCCTAATGACTTTAGAAACTGACAGAAGAACAGCAACCCAATTACAGCTGCAGGACCTTCCTTTGTCTCTTTATCTTTTTGCATTTCTTTCTTTTTTTTTTCTCTTCAAGCTCGTGATGACAGATTACCTCGGTCAGAGCAAAGTCAAACTTAAAAGCTTTGTATCATAAATACAGTTGCAGCTGGTAAAAAAGATTTCCAGCTCCTTGGAGACTACAGACCTGTCTGCTACTCTGTCAGTGAGATGCAGAAATATTTCAACAGGTTTTTCTAACATGCTTTCATACACGTGCAGAATTTATACTGTCATCTGACAGACAGTGTTTAAACTGGAAACATGTTGCAGTAGATCAGTTTAAGTTGTGTAGTTCTGAGACAAAGTCAGTTTCCAAGGGAGAAACAGAGCCACGTACAAACTTTGCCCCCTTGTGGCGAAAGTAACCACGTCTAATCACAACCACCAGGTCCATGTGGTCAACACCAACTTTAAACAGACTTAAACTGGATGCAGACTGCATTGTCCTTGCAGACATTCTGAATTGTCATAACGGGAAGAGCACAGATATTCTTAATAATGTGGTTTTGCTCTGTTCCCATAAATCACTATGAGATAGTGAGACAGCATGCACAATACCGGTAGCCTGAACATGAAGCAGATAAACAGAAATCAGCAAACAACACGGCTGCAGATTTGGTTTTGTTTACCTTTTTAAACTTAGAAAAATTGCTAGGATTTTTTTATTTACTGTCATTGATCCACGTTGCTTTGATTCATTGAGGCAAAGTGAAGGCACAATGAGATCCACGACTAATTCACTAATTCAAGATTAATATTATTTTTTGACAAAAATTTGATGTCTTAATTTTAGTTGGGACAGGGTGCCATTTTTATCACTAATGAAAAATGTTCAAATGGGAGCTCGTTTTCTTTATCTTAAATGCCAGGAGTGAGTTTATTGTGCAACACTGCACTTGACTACAGCTTGTACTTTACCAGATTATTTCCATTTTATGCACCCCCTTGTCACTAAACATCTAAAGCTATCTAAAGTTATAGAATGACCTCAAATCACAGTTCTGGTCGGGTTAATTGTGCAGTGCAGCAAAAAAAATGTTTAAATAAAGAGAAGTGAAGCATGAATAGATGTTCAAAGAGAAGACAAGGACACCGGGGCAAGGGTCAAAACACTACATGATTAAAGAAAATGTGTAATAAGTCCCCTTTTCACACAGTTTCATTGTTTGTATAGTTACCAGCTTCTACAGCTGCTATGATGCTGTATGAATGTTTTTGTATGGTTGAGGTGATGATAGTTAATGTATCTCACAACCTTCATTCATTCAGGTAAAGTTCAGGAGCCTGCGTGTCGCACATGCTACAGATTAACGCTAACGGGGAACTAACTGTAAGTTGTACACAGCCTTTTGCTGACGTTCAGCACAATTTATCCTAAAACAGAGTACAGAAGCTGCTTATGATCCTTAAAACAGAGATAATGTAACAGAATGTCTGAGCAAACTCCAACGTGCAGCATACAGTGTGTAAGATATTGGTCAATAAGTTTAAAAGGTTGCTGAGTAAACGGAGAGGGTGAAAGTTACAACATGGGATTGAAGGCAGGTGAGTAAATAGAGAAACGTCATATCTTGATTGACATGTGAAAAAGGAAAACATTTGTTCAGGTAGTCTTTCAGCAACAGTGCTGTCGCTAACAGACTAAATGAACACGTGTCTCCCAACAACTCAGGAAGCATGGGTGGCTACATATCGCATCATGCATGAATAAGCAATTGGGCTCTAAAACATTAAAGATACATCTTCAATCTGTGAGACTGACGTTACCCAGTCAGATGTCAGTAGGAAAATAAGTCTTCAGTGAACTATCTGTATAAAATTGAAAGCCAGCCGAAGGAACGGCGCCATAATTCGGCCTATTTGTTTTGCACTAGTGGAAATCCAGAAGCTGCTATGTTTTCAGCAGGGCAACCTCTGTGCAAGAGTTGCACCAGAAATTCGGGATTTTGAAGTCACTGTTCAGGTGTTGGAAATGCCTTAAAAAGTCTCCGTGCAAAGTAACGCAACACAGTATAGACAAGCAGAGAATTTATTGTTACTGTTCGAGATGGTGCGGGGTTGTTTAAAGCCTCATTAACACTGTGTTGCCAAGCCTGCTGTGCCGTACTCTGGTGTCTGGCATCCGCACGGAGAACGAGAGAAGGAGGGAGGGGACTTTTCCAAGTAAACAAGAATCATAAACAGGACACTATTTGTAAAGCTCTAGGGTTTGAATTTTCCTGCTCGCGTCCACTCATCCTCTTTGTCGGGAGGAATGCTAACAGCCACGTTGCAACCAAGGAGATTGTGTGAATAAATAGTGGCTGGATTGTTCTTTATTTAAATCCAAGTAGATCCACCAGCCAGTTAATATATTCACACATAGATCCTCTCCATGAGCCCTGCAAGTCTCCCAAAGACAAAGATCATAAAAGGTTTGTTGTTCTAGCCTGCAGCTACACATCGATCTATCAGAAACTTCACTGGTCCAGTTAATCACTATTTCTACAGAGAGAGGGAGAGAGACAACAAGCCAGTGGCAAGGAAAAGTCTTGTTTTCGTTTGAGCAATTGCTTTTAATTGTTAGTTTTCAGTGCTTGCAGATCAATTAATGGCTGATATTTTCTGAAATAGAGTTTGGGTTTTTTTGTTTTGTTATTGTAATGGATTCAGTCATGCACAAAATTGACATGGAGCTGAGGGAGGCAGAGATGATGAGTGGACATGGGATGAAAGGCTCCGCTGGAAGACCTAATCACCTCGCTCGTTTACTGAAAGTATGAATAGAAATAAAGGAAAAAGAAAAGAAAGAGAGTTTTTTATTATTAATGACAAGAAAACCTCTTCTCCTTGAGAGGAAAAAAAGTAAGAGTAGTTTGAGGGGAAAAATAAAGTTGGAGTCAGAAGAGTTTAAGTGGATGCATGCTTTGCATGTTATTAGGCAGGCAGGTGTCATTGTTGGACCTCAACACTGTTACCAGGTCACTGCTATGCAGACTTGGGCTCCAAATGAGGTTACAACGGGAGGAAATAGATAGCAGCAGTTTCACTGTCTATTCTAGTTTCAATTCCAGTCAGGAATCTTTGTTGCACGTCATATTATGTTATTATGTTAAGTGTCTATAAATATATTTAAAACAAACATCTTTATTTTTTTATTTTTTTTAAAAACTATGACTTTACTGTTAAATTATTGCAACTTTTACTTGAAAGTAGATAGCATAAGAGTGATCAATCTGAAAAACATGCACAAAATGCAATGCATCCCAAAAAACAAAAGTACACATTTACCAATGTTTTACCTCCCTCAGTTATTGGCCTGTACCTTCCATCAAAGATGTATTTAAATATTTTAACAGTCCCTATTAATATGACTTATGTTTTCTTTGCATGTTTATTGACAGGTCTCTGACAAGCCCAAAGCCAGAAGCACAGCCCTGAGGTAAGATAAACTGCTACATTCTGAGGTGTAAAAGATGTGATTTATTGATCACAGTAGCATTACTTATTATGGTACAACAAATCTCTATAGTGTATATCAACTTGGTGGGTGCTGTTTGGGTTAGAGAAATGTAATCTAGGTCTAGTCCTCATCAGTACATGTAGCTGGAGCATCATCCTGTAGAACTTCTGGTGGCTGGTTTGTCTTTGTTTGAGTACATGAAACAGTTCAGTTTGTTGCCTTTAAACACAGACCAACAAGAAACGTGTACATTTGGAGCAGGACTATGATGATTTTCTTGTTTTTTCCTATGTGTCCAAGTGTGTCTCGTTAAATTAAGCCTTGTTTTCGTTATGTTATGTTATGAAGATCTCATAGCTGAATTCCAGTCTGGCATTTGTTTAAAATTAAAATTTACCCTGGCTGTTGTGTTGCATTTTATTAAACCTGCTTAAAAGTGTGCAGAACCCTCATCTTTTTTAGAAAATGGATGGATGGATAGTTTCCTAATATTATTCAATATTTTTTCAATAAATCATTTATTATCAATTCATATTTTTTAGTTTAGTAATAAGTAATTACTTTTGTAATTATTGTAGTCTGTTGACTATTTTTGCAGAATGAATACTAAACAAATCCTTTTATCATTGTTTAATGAAATTTGTTATTTTATAGCTACACATAAAAAGGCCCACAAACATAATATACAAAAAGCATTACCACCAACTTAAAATGATTAAGTCATTTTTATTGTTAATGCACCAGTTCTATTTTTGTTATCCACTTTCCTAAGAAAACGATCTGGCTGTTTAGTTGCTACAATACATGCTCATAAACCATAAAGTGAACCACCCTAGTCCTTGTTTTAACACTGGTTGTATTGTATATAAAATGCATTGTAGGTACACATGAGGGTTATCAAAGAACTCAATTCGCTGCTGCCTTTTAAAATTTTGGCAGTCCATAGCAAAGGATGAAAGAGACGCAGAAGAGACTAATCTGTATCAGTGTATTTAATTCTTATAATCAACTGCTTGATTTGAAGGTAAACCATAATGTGTTGGACCACAAGTGGTGGTCAGTGACTGAGCACAAGCTGCAGCAAATTTAATAGTGTCAAGGTCAATGACAACTTCTTTGACTTGCATTGGGCCACTGTTGTGCATGTTGGAAGAGTTGATCTCACCTACTTGGTTCTGATGTCGTCACTTCATCAGGCCACATATTTGATTTCAGTCAAGGTTGGGAGCTTGGAAAAAATCCTGTTAGTGGTCAGTCAGGTTTCTCCAATTAAAATGACTATTATTGTTATTATCTTTATTTAATTTTAGGTTGCTTTGTAATTTCTGTCAAGTCTCTTTCCATTCTCCATATTGTGTGTGGGCACATTGTGAACATAAATGTCTTTCTGAAACATCTCCGGGGAATATGTCGCCTTATTAATCATTAGAGAAAATGCTGGTTCCATTTGCAAAATCACAAAACATCGGAAGGAGATAAACAGATGATTTTGGCACCAAGATCCATTTTTCACAAGTTCTTTTTTTTTTCTGGAAATGTGTTGTAAAAGACCAGACTGTTGCATAAGAATACAAGAATCTTTTATAAATGGGTCCGCTGTGTTCACAGTCTGAAGGCATTAGTATGCAAGTCTGAAGTGTAACTGTGTGTATGTGTGTGTGTCTGTGTATGCCCCAGGCCATGTGTTACTCTGCTGCCGCTAATGAGCCTATTCACACTGCAGCCCAATCTACTCCACACACACACACACACGTCTGCAGGGACAGGGACTAGAGATGCTGTGAGTGATCCACTGGCTATATCCCCCTTGGAGAGCAACGCACAGACACACACACAAATACAGTCTCACCCATGCCCCTCACCACCTTCCGTCCAGACACACACACACACGTTTTTTTGTTTTTTTGTTGTCTTTTTTTTAAACCTGGCTCTAACAAACTCACATACATACCAATCGTTATTCTGCCACCACACACAACCACCCACCCCATCCATCCCATCGATCCCACCGTAGAATGAGCACGATCCGTGTACATCGAGCCATATCATTTCAGATATTTCTGCTCGGTAAAAGTCTTGTGAGTCTAATTTCCTGTATTTTCTTCGTGGTGTCCTGCATCTGAGAAAAACAAGTGGGACTGATGTAGATTTGTTTGTTGTTGTTTTTTTTGTTTTTACTAATTATTTTTAGTTATATTAGTATGTAATATTGGAAATCAAATTAGGAGTACTATCATTATAGCATCATGAGCTGAGTGGATATATTTTCTGTTTGCTATGTAAATCATACCAGGGTATCATCCACACTGGCTGGTAAATGTTTGTTCCAAAATAGTCATGTAAGATAAAGTATCTCAGTGTTTCTTAGCAAAGTTGCAGGTACTTTCTATGACATTGTTGTTGTTTATCTCAAAACACTCACATTTCTTCCTCCACTTCTCTTTCTTGATACGCAGCCAGCCATATTATTTTACTGATGGTTGCGTGAAAAATTCTCCAAAAGGCATAAACACCTTATGAATGGCAGAGAAGCTGAGCTCAGTGGGTTGAATCAGCTAAGGTGAAGTCTAGGAGAGAACTCTGGCTAGCTTTCACTCAAAAAGGCCATGCACTTTATTTTGCAAAAGCCTCCAGTTTTTATGTAATTTAAATAAGTGAGTTAGGCTACTTTGGAGAGTTACGGGAATTGACTTGCTTTTTGAGACAGCCTCAAGTGGTCATTCATGGAACTGCTCTTTTTGGCACTTTCATCCGTGTCAACGTTTCTCATCTCAATTTGTCAAATATCCATGATTTGTCAGGGGTTTGTCCCATCTTTTTCAGATGTTCATGGTTCCACTTTGGCATTGCCTTTAATGTCTCAATTCGACACACAAAAGCTCACACCCTGCGCATTGTATTCCAATGCCCAAGGGCTCCATTACTTTGATTAATTTACATTCAGGTGCACCTTGTAAACTCTCAAATCTACATTGCTGTGTAAGGCAAGGCATCAGATACAAGCCTACTGTTGTGTTTAATGTTTGAGAGGACTAACACAATAATTTTCAGTGCATTCTGTGATTTGTTCTGAGTAATTAGTGGATGAGATGATTTAGATGCCTTTTGTACATAAAAAAAACATCAACAACGCATAAACATGTAGGGCGTCTGCAGTATCTCTGCAGTGAGTTGTACTGAGCAACGACCTCATTTACAGTCACTATTTCAGCATTTTCAGGCAAGGCACCAGAAATTACACTGGCAGAACTATCCAAAGGGTTTTTTCTTTTATAGAGAGTCACACAGGGCTCCATACCAAACAACACGGCCTCAACAATACACTCTAGTATTACAACTCAGCACACCCAACGACACATATTTCACATCAAAATGATAATTAAAAAAAGAACTTTAGCTCAAAAATTTAGAGATGGAGATAAACTATTATCATATAAAAAGCAGGAAAAACAAGATAAGAGAAGTCTGGAAGTAAAAGAGGAATAGTGCAACAGGAACACATAAGGTCATAAAATAAAACAGTTGCATAATTACAACTAAATATAGGTTAGTCTGCGTTTTTTTAAAATTAAAGCTCCGCATGATGTTCCCAGACATACTCACAGTTTGATAAATGCAACACAGAGGCAAATCTCCTTCATTGTTTGGCTCTTTGTCCGAGAGATTTTTGACAAAATGTTTTCAGTCACTGTCTAATGTTCTTAAAATCCACATTGAATTTTAACATTCTGAGAGAGGAAGGAGGTTCCAACCTTTAAGCTGTGGCTTCAAGAGATGACCAACTCCCTTCATCTCGAAAAAATGGTCTCATCTAAGAAACACAGAATTGCAATTTAACAAGGTTTCCCCTTGCTGTTACCAAATGTTCCAAAGTGGACATTTAATATGGAAATGACTGTTCACTTTGGTACCATGGCTTCCTCTCACAGTTCAAAAACATGCGTAGGGGTTTATGTCAATTGATTACTCTAAATTCAACATAGGTTTAAATGGATGAATCCCTCTATATGTCAGCCCTGCGATGAACTGAAAACTTGTTCAGGATGTGTCCTGTCTTTGTCTGATGACGCTGGTATAGGCTCCAGCCCCCCTGCAACCCTAGAGTCCATAAATCAACAGGAGCACAGGCAGAACAGCCAAAGGACATCAGAACCAAACCCAGAGACTATTTTCTCGATAAATATGATTCAGTTTTTTCCAAATTAGTGAATTGAGTTTTTGTATAGTCATCAGTGAGGATAGGCTCTACTTATTATGATTGATTGATGGGAGAAACTCATTCCCAAACATTCAATAAAAATACACTTTTCAAGCCCAAACTGGCTCCTAAGTACTACAAATTCTCAGTTCCATCCATGGGTCTTTAAATGTGCCTTTAAAAATAAAACCTTTAATTCCATTTAGAATCTCTGAGATTTTGACTAAACTGATTAAAATGTCAATATAATAACATACACACTGCTGCATATAAGCGCAAAAGCATACGTTGTTATAATTATCAGTTCAAAAATGAATAGTATTTCTCCAGCTCTGCTCAAATAGCTCTATATGTTTAGCGGTCTGCGATTGAGCGACTGCATAAATCCTCTCAGAACGCTCCACATATCGGACATTTCCGTGTAACCGAGAGTCAGATTAAACAAGCACGCGGGTCAGTATCCGTGCAAACACCAACGCACACCTGCTGTGGTGCAAGTGAGTGCAAGAGTGCAAGTGACTGATAGAAGGACAGCGAGAGATCGCAAAGCCAGCTGTGCAGCAGGAAGTCCTGCCAAGTGGAGGGCAGAATGAGCGAGCTGAAGGCAAATGATAAGATAAGATAACAGATGAACCGAACCCAGATGGCTTCCACATCTCCTCTTCGCAGTCCCATAATACTCTTATAATACTACATATTTTCAGAGTTCTTAAGTCAAGATTTTTGCATGATTCTCCTACTTCACACTCCACTGGATGTAGTTTGACTATCCACACCAGCGTTTTTACAGGTTGATCAATTCACCTCTCTAGCTGGAGCGTTTGGGGGGAGAGAGAACGAGAGAGCTGTAACTGTAACACATTGAACCACGTGGGTTTTAAAGAGCACATGGAGGAAAAGAAACGATTACAGGATGTGAATATGTAATCCTTATTCCAAATTTTGTACAATTAAAATAAACCAATTTTTATATTTCTTAACTGAAATCTATAGCCAGGAAATAAACTGTGCAGCCCAACCTACCTGATTGTATCTTGACAAGCTGCGAACCAAATCCTACTGCAAGTGTCCCCGTTAGTATTTATTTACTCTGTCTTAAATGAGTTAAATGTATAATCAAGATTGTTATGTATAGCTGTAAGTTTTCTGTTAATATGTTTCCAAAAAAAACTCATCGGAGTAATCAGGACCATCTTTATCTTCAAGAGATAGAGGAAAAACAGCAGTATTGGTGGAGATGAGGAGTTCATGAGTTAGGCCCTCAGGACACAATCAATAGACGCAAGTGGTAGACAAAAGATTTGCTCATATCAAGGCTCAACATGCAAAGCATTAGTCTAAAGGAGGAAAATGGTCCCAACATCCTGTCCCATGTAGCCAAACAATCAACTGAAGGAATACTCGAAGAGGAGCACAGGGTGGTTAAAATCAGCCACGATAGCCACCAAACGCTGTGAGACAAAGAGCAAGTTTATCGCCAAGTCAGAGATGCAGCAGAACTGTTAATACCAGGCAAAAGGACGGTCTAGAAATAAGGTGTGTGATCACACAGTGTAGTAACCTGATAAGTTTTCCTTTACCGTAATGCACAGAGTGTACAGATGCCGTTGACAAATATACTCTCTGCAACATATAAGTTAAATTACAACACTTCAGTTACATAAAACACCTGTAATGTGCTCATACAGTATGGCTGGGAAATGCAAATAGGATAATTCAACTGAAAAAAAGCAAACACTTAAGAAATGAAAACAAAATTGAACTCATGTCAATTCAATTTAATATTATTCATTTCTGTTTAATTCAAGTGCATCGTATCAAGGATGATGAGGGAGAGCGCAGTTCAAGAGCAGGAACTGTAGCTTAACACTGATTCTCAGTTATAATTGGTGCTCACGCTCATATTAGTCTGAGTTTCTTTTCTAAAACAGATCTTATTATTTAGCAAGCTGATAAGGGCATGTATCAGTCATTTGTCTGAAGTGCATAATGTATTATCAGGTGTCGGGAATTAAACTAGATGAATTGAAATTTGATCTAGGGACTGAAACTTTACAGCAATTTCTAATCATTGGACAGGTAGAATGTTACACAGGTGATCATTTTAACCTGTGTTGTGATGATCTCAGGGTAAACAGTTATTAAGCAGTCCTACACTGGCCATTTAAGACAGAGTTGCATTGTGCTGAAGCAAAAACTGGTGCTCCTGCTGTGATATACACTGTATACACGTTTACACTTTTATATACGCTTTTCCCCTCATCTCTGAATCCTTGTGGAACATGTATTGCAAATTACAGCAAGCCTAGTTTTATGTCATGACTGTGACAACAGCGTGTTACACCTGTGTCAATGAGAGGGACACTTTTTTCCTTGTTTGTCATCTCTCCAGACCATTGACTGATGGCGCATGGTCAGAGCCAAATGTCAAGGATAAAAGCACTGCAATCTTCCAATACTGATGTTATTTGGAGTCAGAGTCTGTGGTGTAGCAACTGCTACAGATGTTCCCACAAATACAGCTGCCTGTTTAATAACATCCCGGGCTCAGCCATCAATAATGATGTTTCTTCACAACATTTTTATATCATCAAATAACTAATGAAGATGGAATGATAAGAAAAATGAACAATTGAACACACATCAGCTTTATAAGAACTTCCTGAAACGACAGGGACCATCCGCAAGCTGGTCAATAACTTAAAATCTGTGACACTTCAGGTTAGTCAAGAAGTTAAATGTATTGTGACACACATTTTTAACACCAGGAGGCAGTGACGATATATACTGTGGCCATGATTTACATGGGCATGGCAGCGAGCAAGCTGTTAAAGATTGTAACATACATAGCGGCAGCTAGTGATGATAACCAACAAAATAAAAACTTTAAAATATAGCAAAAAAGAAAGCATTGAACTACACGAATAGAAAAACGAACGAGCAACACAGTGAACCCACAGGGAAACGAGTGAAATTCAGAGCCATGGAGGTCACCAGGTACATCTGTGCATTTGTGGCAAAGAATCTGAGGCCGTTCTCTTGTTAAAAAAGAAAGAGTTAAGCTATTAGTCAACACATTGTAGCCCAAATACTCCTCATGCCAGCACTGCACAGGGAAACAAATCACAGGTAGCTGATATAAAGGATTTTTGAATTAGTACTGAGACTGAGTCTGAGACAGCAGTGAGACATCACATTGTGAATGTCTCAGTTTCTGTCTTATAATGAATCCTGCTAATACTCCTTATAAAACATGTTTTATTCCAGCTGAAAATTACACACAAAGCTTTATTTTGTCTTTTAGATGGAAGACATTTTTATATTCTCATTTTCAAAGAAAAGGGAAATGCATTGTTTGCAGTTTATAACCTCCTCACAAGTGAGCAAAATAAATCGTGGTATTTTGTCCTTTTTATCTGAGAAATAATAAAAGAACAACTAATTTCTAATTTCTATTGAATGTTATTTGAAAATAATTTAAAAAATAAATAAAACATAAAAACCATAAGAAAATTGTGAGTCATAAAACCAGTAATGTGAATCGTATTGCATTTTGAGTTGAGTGAACTGTCACACCCCTACTTATGACCTATTCTGAAGCCAGCCACCAGGCGGCCATCAACATACTTTGGACTCACTTTTGGGGAGCTCTCATATCTCATACAATGTTATATTCAGTCTATTGTCCAAATGTACCATCCGAGTAGTGACAAAGTGTTTCGGTGACCTAAACTTCGATACCATTTACTTTTCTTTCTGGCCATTCATGAGGGAACTGACCTTCATCTGCAGCAGTGACTCTCAGGTGTGCAGTGAAAAGTCACGAAACATTGTCGAAATTTGAATACTGGCAGATTTATGAGTCACCGTGTACGAAAGTGCGGCTGCTAGTTTGGCTGCAGCCTCTAAATATATGGGTGTTGTAGATCTTGTGAAGCCCACCACACAAATCGAACCAACAGATCGTGTTGTCAGGGCTGTAAGACTTTCATTTCCCCTGTTGTTCTTGTGATTTTTATCACACAAATAAACAGACAGACAGTGAAACCTCTGCAGGAGCCTGAGGATCTGAAAAAGGCTTTTTTGTAAGTCAGAGTATGCAACACACTGACACTACATAGAGAAAATAAGGGGAAGGCTGTCCATCCTTAATCAGATAAAAAAGACCAGTAATGATCTGTATAAGCTATGAAGAAGACAGAGAAACACTTGTATGAAACATTGTTTTTAATATTTATATAATCTTTGTGTTATGTTTTCCTTAGTTCTGTATGTTCTGCATAGTTACATGATGCTGAAAAGAGAAATGCAGGAAACACAGCATATCATCAGTAATGAGAGCTGAAAGGGAACAGGAACTGATACAAATGGATGAAACATTTCACTTTCACAGGCCAATAAATTTGAAATATCCATCCAAGGCTAACCTTTTCCTGAAATTTGAGGAAATTCACTCCTGGCTGAAGTTTATAAACAAAACTTCACCAAATGCATCTTAAATGTCCAATGAAAAGCCGGTCTGTCAGTCTGCACCAGCTGGCGTTGCATTTTAATTTGGCACCAGTACGGCATTAAATTATTTTTCAACGGCTGATGGCTGATTCCTGAGAAGGAAAAAATGGGGGGGAAAGCGTGCCAGATGTAACGCTTTCTCTTTCACACACCCATATCCTTTCATCTTGTTCCTCATCACATACTGTCTATGTTGCCAGAATAAAATAGGCTAGACAGCTCTGCGCTGAAAATCCCATTGAGGGGAAAAGATGCTCACGCTTTCTTTTAACTTCACACTGTGCTATTTAAACAAAGGTACAAATATATAAGTATCATAGGTATCAGTGAGGGAAACAGGCTCATCTCTTGCTTCCAGTCCATTTTATTTTGTGCTGAATGAAAAGATGACATGAAAAGCTGTAAAAAGAGAACCATCAGACAGACACATTCTATGTGCCTTGCTTGGTTTTATATAGAATGTTCAGCTCATTGGAGTTTCTGTCATCAAGTCAAGGAGGCAGTTCTTGTTGTAAACATCAATAATTAAACAGCAAATAGAGAAATGATATGCAGCAGACAGCAATTCATGCTACCGTGAACTGTTTCAGGTTCAGGGGCTCATACATGACACAGCTCCCAGAAATCCCAGAACTCCTGTCTTCTACCAAACCTCCCAGCTCTAATGATAAGTGAGAACAGCACACTTCTACCGAGCAGACACCTTGATTTCATGCCAAATGTCTTGTCGACTATGTGGGCTAGCCCACCAGAGGAAGCAGTTTATTTCCCAGACCCTCATCTCACAATAAGGTGCTTTTTTTTTTTTCTTTGAAAAATGGTTGGTATATAATATTGTATTGATCGTATATAATATGACAGTCTGCAAGTTCACTGAGTAGCAGTGTGGATTAATCCAGCAAAATAAGTACTAGTTATTCTTATATCAGCTACATAAAGACTTGAATGTTGATGCTGAGAGTTGTAGCTACAGTTGAAATCATTGATGTCGTATCTATGAACAGTACAACCTATTTTATTGAATGGTTGATTATGATTATTTTTAGAGCTGATATTTGATGGATTGCTGCTTTAACATCCAAAGAGCTGTCAGTTAGAGATGAATAACGATCTTGCATACTAGTTGTGCCAGAGTGTGGTCGGTCGTCCACCAGACTGAATCCCAAATAGTCCCATCAATAACAGAGAGCTGCAGATGACTCACGGGATTCCCGGTTCTCTTTGCTAAACATCAAAAGCTTCTTTAAAAGCAATGAGGGACATGGAAAACATAGAGGGACTGAAGTCCAGAAAATGTCTTTTATCACCCTTCGTCTACATCTCCGCTCCTGTCTTTCAGTAAGCCATTATGAAGACAATGGTCTCCATAAGAAAAATAAATATGTTTGACAATACTCATCTAAGAAAAATGTAGTGATTTAGAAAAGAAATATGCATCAGAAATACTTATATTTCATCTGTATCTATATACATAGCATTATAATATGTTTGAAGCTGTAAACACCAGCATTTTTATATGAACAGTAAATGCTGTGAGATCAATGTGACAGAGTTAACGATGGAAGCTGTTGCTCTCTTCAGCACTATAGAGCATGTTTTAGTTTCTAGCTAACGCCTTTGTTGTTTTGGTTCACACAAACCCTGTTTTCAGCAACACCAGATGTTGTCATTAAGAAAAAAAAGAGTGAATATTTTAAAGATGGTACATTCAGGTGATCAGATACAAGATTGAAGATGGATGCCATGTAGTTTTGTGTCTGTTAGATGTGTAAGTAGGCAGGGTTGGCTGACACATTTACCATTTATTCTATATTTGGATATATATCATTATTCATATTCTATAATACATATATATCTTTTATATACCGTACATCTACACTGTATAACCGACCCTTGAAATTTCATGTTCTATACCCTGAACGATCCCATTGACTGTGCAATATTATTTTATTTTTGTATTCACTCTTGCTGCAGTACAGTATACTGCTACACACCATGTATGTATTACAATTACTGGAGGCGTTGAATGCATGAAGGCAAATACTGAATATAATATAATTTTATGACATTTTTTATTTTTATTCTATCGTTATTATTATTATTTTAACTACTGTCTGTGGAGCTACTGTGACATGTAAATATCTCCATTGAGGGATCAGTAAAGTATTGTCTTATCTTATCTTATCTTATCTTATTGACTTTTAAGGTGATATAAACATTTTTACAGCGTTTTCACAGTGTTCACAGTAAAGGCAAAACTGAGCATTGGCAATGGTTATTAAATGCTGCATTACCCAGTATGAACTAGTTTCCAAGGAATATTAGTCTCTTTGAAAACTGAAAATATATTCAAATCAACATTACTCTCACTTAATGTGGTAGTCTCTTTTAGCCTTGTGATCTGCACTCCTGTTGAATGTCCTTGCCCTGCCCGCAGTCGTAGACTGCCATTTTATGTCTGTATGTGCTTAGCCTCATCAATAATTTCTACAGGTTATTAAGAAATGATGTAGACGAAAGAAATTGAAATTTGAAGGAAGCTGAACGCAAAGAGCAATAACTTACTTAATTAGAATCACATCCCCAGTTTCAGTTCTTTTTTTATTGCAATGCTGATTATCTAGCTTGCACCGAAATTCCCACAAAAAAAGACCTTGCTGTTCTCTGTAGCTTCTGGCGTTGGTGATTAAAATCAGACCCTAACTAGCTTTCTGATATTGTTCAAAATAGGTTTTTGCAGCTGATTTTATTGTATTGTTATTGATTTAACTCAGTACATTGCCAATATTGTGATGCTAATACAACAAACTATCATGAAAATTTAATTGAAATCAAATTAGAGAAGAAAGCAGAGACAAAAAGAAGGGTTAAGTAATGACAGGAAAGAAAAACAGTAGACAGACCGAGTTCATACACTATCTGTCAGTGTGTGTGTGTGTGTGTCTATGTTGCCTGCAGAAGAGTTGATGGATTTGCTGCTTGACTGCTCACACAGATTGGTGCCTGCTGTGATGGCAGCCTTGAACTGAAATTATTTGCACACTAAGGCACACACACACGCAAAGATACTACACATAATTGCAATTTCTCTGTGTGCAAGTGCATTTGTGTTTGTTCTTAAGTTGGGAAGAGAAGGCGTGTTGCCTCTCGGAGGCAATTTCAAAGCACTGTGGAAGGATGGGTGAACACAACGCCAACAAAAGCACCAGAGAGGATGAGACAATTGAACAGGTTCAAAATGCTGTATTTATGCGTTTATTAGTAGCTGTTTATGAGTTCAGCGTCAGATGCTTCATTTTCATTTAATCAGTGATGCAGTGGCTGTTATTATCTATTGAAGTGACAAAAAGACATATGATACATTCATTTATACAGTACAAAGTCAGGTTTATGGTTTGTATAAGAGCATCTTGATAATTTGAGCAGTATGAGTACAATTATCACTATTTTGTAAAGGGACTTCCTCCCTTTCTCCATATTTCTAAATCAAGTCCAGAGATAGGATTACTCTGTGACTTGTGGTGTGTTTGTTCCAGTGGGCCATAGTGTAGAGATTTTATAGCAACAAGCTAGTCTATGCCAACCAAGTGTGTATGTAAGAATTAATAAGAATGAGATGAACAACTACTCCACAGGGAACTTCTAGCAGTAGATAATAGTTGAGGTGCAAGATAAGTGTTATGAACTGTCTGATACAAGACACGTAGATTGTCCACTGGTAAACGTTATTAAAAAATTGTTTTGCTGGAGGCTTCTATAATAACTGCAGATAACAAATGGTCCAGCATTGTTCAAAAATAGCAAAGTGAGTTTAATGCATATGCTATAGTGAGGAAAGAATTCAATTTTTTATTTAAAGGTAGATTTATAAAAGTATACTTTTGAGAAACATGCAGTGCCTGGGATGCTTCTCCAAAAGACTAGCTTGACACTAAAAATGTACCACAAATAATCAATAATGTGACACAATGGAGTCCATTCCACAGTCATTTTTGGAATCAATCACAGAAAGAAAAAGAAAGGGAAGAAAAAATATGGTCTGAAAAGTTCAAAGGTAAATGCTTTAGTCACCACAAACAAAGCTCAACAAAATCTTCTGACATACTGTTCAGAATGTTCCCTTTTTCTGTTGTGACAGATGGCTAAAATTACCCTGTTTGTTGTTACATTGAGGTGGTCTTAAAGAGTGGTCTCTTGCTTGGCACCCAGGGGACATATGTATATGAGCTGATTTTCTATATAAGATAAGTCAACGCATATAGATGCAATCAGAACATGATAGGTATTGAAATGTATGAAACCTACGGAATTAACATTGGGTTTGCAGTGGCAACATTTAACGATGACTGGGCTGGTGGTGAAATTGATCATTCTTGAAGATTAAGTATAATGTCATCTGCATAAAAGTTGAATTTTGTAACCTGACTTTGCAAATTTCAGACAGAAAGTTGTTCCCCCGCTAAGAGTGAAATCTGGGTGTAAGTCTGTTAGATGGCCATAAATCTGGTCTCCACAGTCTACTGCTAGTGTTTGTGACGTTACAGTCTGATATGTTGTCCCATGATGATTTTGTCATAGTAACATTTGGGGAAAAAAATTCCTCAGATTTTCCAAATGTTGCAATGACTAATAACAAACAGAATCTCTTTCTTTTTTTATTGCTTTTCGTAGTGGAGCATCAGGAAGCAGCAGTGAATCAGAGAGCAGCTCGGAGTCGGACACAGATGAATCAGAGAGCAGCTCCAGTGACAGTGATTACAACCAGGCTTCCCGCACAAACACTCCAGAGGTGAGTGAATACGTTTGTCGTGTGAATGCATTGTAACTCGGTGCAAACACACTGGATAACATAACTTCATTGATGCATGTATGAATAGATAACATAAGTACTGAATTTTTTCATGTGAGGAAACAAATCAACTTTTTAAAGCACTAAAAGATGTCATAAGTGTCCTCAGCTCTGATTCACTAATGTTGACTTCACAGCATGTCTTATGCCTCTACTTTGAATGGTCTCTTCCTACGGTCTCTGGGTGATGCTCTGAAAGTCATTTAATTCCAAATGCAGAAAAAGAAATTATAACATTATTTATCACATTATTTTAATGACTCAACGTTGTCTTGGTTCATAGGCTTATGCAGTCATACCCGCATAGAGGAGAGAGACATGCAGAAAAAGAGAGAAGATTTTTAAATAGCATGCAGCACACAGGCAGCTACATAAGGAAACTATCCACAGCACATGCATTTTACAAATAGAGCTAATTTTACATTTAACTTAAAGAAATTCTCTTTTCTGTTTGCAAAAGAACACAGAATCTGTATTTCTTCTTGGATTGTGCCGAACAAATTGAATTTTGCAGTGGCACCATGGACATAGACTTACTTAATAGCAATGTAACAGAGGATATTTATTTCTGAAATATATAATGATGTATAAATTGTTTGAACTCTATAGCCTGAGCCTCCGTCCACCAACAAGTGGCAGCTGGACAGCTGGTTAAATAAGGTCCAAGCTCAAACCAAACCCCTGGCTCCCCCACAGCAAGAACATCAGAGCAGTGGTTAGTATCAACATTTACCTCAACTACTGTATTTCTAAGGGCAGCCACTGTTGTAGTAAATTAAATACTGTGGTTTCATCCCTAATACTTACACTGGTGAAATGTTCCTATGTCAAGGTGCCATCATCCAGGGTCTGGATAATTTCTCTCCAGGAAATGAAGCGCCAGCAGTGGGTACAGCTGCCAAGACCAAGCCCAGTGGATCCAACAGCACCCCTGTTCCAGCTGCACCCACCGTAGAACACAAGGACACAAGGGGAGCCTTATGGTAGGAACTACATGTGCACTTGTCTGGAATGTGCCAAAATAACTTTCTAAATCATATTTGTTAAATGACTTAATAAATGGCACACTGTAAGAGGGAGAACAATTTGCAACGATCGACAAAAACACATTTTGTGCAGCCTCAACAGAGAGAAGGCCAAAGCCAAGCTCAGCCAGAAGGCATCAGGGGAGGGCCAGAGGTCCAAGATGAGGCTATCACCAGGCCTTTTGTCAGGGCCAGAGGTCACCACCCAGAGAAGGAACACCACAGGGAAGAAACAGCCCAGACGGACGGAGAGATCAAACAGTATAGAGGATAATCCCAACCAGACATGGAGCAGAGCTAACCAGCATAGGTAAGGCAGGGATAACACCTTAACATTTTGAGTTGTCATAATTTAAACCGGTACTGATTTATTGTTCATACATTCTTTAATTATTGATTTAAAAATATGTAGTGCTACGAAATGTGTAGTTCTTAAATGTACAATGTACAACACATATTCGCAAAATATTGAGATGCAGTTTAAAACATAAATTACAGAACTTTATATTTACTAATATATTTCATGTTTTATCTCTTTAACTTCTTGGAGTTTTGTATATATACGCTTATTGATAATTTTAATTCTCAGTTCAAACAAGTTGGGCCAGGGGCATCTAAAGACTGGAAAAGTTTGAGGACTAACCAAATAAATTGAGGATTAGCCAATAAATCTGAACCTATATCAATGTCCTTATCAGACATACATAACCTGTATGTGACTTTTTTATTGGTAAAACTACACTATAACCATTAATACTGAGACAATGATTCATTCATGAGGGCTTACTGAGTCTCAATGGATCACTGACCGTCTTTCAGTTTGATCTTCAAAAAATTGGAAAAAAAAATCACTGACCTCTCAGCTTCCTCTTTAATCATTTCTCCTTCAATCTCTGCTTCCTTTCTCCTTTGAATTTTTAAGCTTATCCCACCCAAACAAGTTCAATGGAATACATGCTGTTTTCAATTATTTCATGCTGTCTTTAATTTTTTTTCATTGTAAATGCAATTCACCTCCCGGACCCACCCAACACGAACATTATCTTCTGCTGTTTACACTACAGTAGACATGTTCAATGCTTAATGTAATTCATAGCGGGATTGATTTTACTCCTGTTGCAGCCCTGCAGCTAGGGAGAAGGACCTGTTGCCTCCCCCCTCCCTGGAGCAGCAGAACCCCCCGAGGGCACGCAGCAAACCTCCCAGTGGGAAAACAGCTCCCAGGAAAGAACCTCGCAGTGCCACCAACTCAAACAACAGCACAGCGACTTCACCAGCAGCGCTACAACAAACCCCTGTGACAATTCCTCCAGTCAGTGTAAAGCGGCTTCATTTGGGGGGGTGGACATGTGTTTATTTGTGGGGGGATGTAGAGACTGCACATTTATGCCAAAACAAAGAAAGAAGATCTTTACAATGTTTTAAATGTTGATCTAACATAACCTGACAGAAACAGTCTGACATTTGAAGAAAGGTTGACTGTTGGCATATGAATATACTTTACATACTCATTTTTGAAAGGAAAAAAAAGAAGTGAAGGACAATAAGGGTCAGGTCAAGTAAACTAAACCTTACGGGTTTGCTTTGTGCTGAAGAAAACATTCAAACACAGCCTCTGAGACAATTTAAATGACTGGACTGAAGGACCTGTTTACACGGTTGACTCTAAATCATTTTGTATAAAGAGATCAAAATCAAATTAATTTAAATTTTATTTGTACAGCCCAAAATCACAATTTACCCATTATCTCACTGGGATTGACAAACTGTACAGTTGTGACACCCTCTGCCCTTAGACCCTCAAACCAGGTGAGGAAGAACTTGAAAAAACCCTAAACAGGGAAAATAAGAAACCTCAGGAAGAACCACAGAGGAGGGATCTTTCTTCCGAGGACAGACAGACGTGCAATAGATGTCACTTGTAGAGAACTCAACATGATGATAACAGTTAACTAAGAATGTTTGAGTTCATTTGAGTCTATAAATCCAGATATAGTGTGGGTATAGTATGTTGGTCCAGAAGTCATTGTAGTCCATGGACAAACCAGCCTAGGATCCAAGTCACAGGATCTCCTGTCCTAATTTGAGCAGTAGGCGTCAGGCAGGACCACAGTAGCAGCTCCCACTGTGATCTAGAAAACCTGAAGGATGATAAAGCACAAAGACTCTGGGGAAGAAGTAAAGTTAGTATAATGTTTCGTTAGGATATGGACATGTAGAGGAGCAGAGATGGAGTCAGACAGGGGGCAGAGAAAGAGCTCAGCGCATCATGGAGTGTTCCCCATGATGCACTACATAATCTAATTTCAAAAACTTAAAATGAACCCATTTTAGTCAAAATAACCTAACAAAACCACCAGCGCAGATTTTGCAGATGGTACAAATGTGCTGGACTGCATTTCACAGTTTGAAAAGACTCTGTACCTCTGTTTTTGCCTTCTTATGTTGCACAGGCAGTGCAGCAACTTGTTTCCTTCTGTTCAGACAACAATCGCTGATCATTTCACAGCTAAAATCAAGCATTCATCTTAGAGAAATTTAAATGGACATTTTACAACCATAAAACTTTTTTTTACACTTTAAGGATAAAGCTCAGTGATGATTAATTTTTTCTCATTGCTAAAACCTGATAGATCCTCCTTTGTGAAATGGAGCTCTATTGTTGAGTCAAAACAAATTGGTTGCAATGATCTTATAGTCAATATTGTAATATTGTAACTGAGTTCTGCTGCATTAATACTCATTCTTGGACCAAACATGTATAAGTCCAGAGTGGAAAGCAGTCCCCAACAAATACACCATTCCCTTCTATTTAAACAGTGTTTGTTAAATATATAGTTCCTGGCTGTATTGGAAATTACTGAGCCTTATAGAAAATATACATCCATTCATTCATCCATCCATTTACTAGCGCTTATCCTTAGCAGGGTTGTATGGGTGTTTCTTTAAAAAATATAACTTGCATCTTCAAACCACTAGTCAGGTTCTTGTCTGAGTTGGAAGGATTTGTGGATTAACACATTGATGATTGTTGACAGTGAAAAATATAGAGGTATGCCAGACTATCCTGTGAAACGTGATATCTAGATCAAAGTGGGACAGAGATAATAAGAAACAGTGTAATGGAAGCTTTGCCATTGATCTCCACTTGGAAGTGAGTCATGAAACTGTAATAACTGTATTTTGCTTTAAATATCCAAAGTGCATCCTTAGACAGTCAAACATGTTTCAGTGGGTAGAAAAACAAGCCTGTGCTGCCAAATTTGAACAACATTATAATGTGGTTATATACTCTGATCAGCCATAACATTATAACCACCTGCCCGATACTATGTAGGTGACCCTTGTGCCACCAAAACAGCTCTGACCCATTGAGAGATGTACTCCAGAAGAACTCTGAAGGAGTGCTGGTTTATCTGGTATAGTTGTGAGGTGTGGACGCCATGGTTTGGACTTGTTTGTCCAGCATATCCCAGAGATGCAATTGGATTCGGATCTGGAAAATATGGAGGCAAAGTCAACGTGTTGAACTTGTTGTGTTCCCCAGACCATACTTGAATGATTTTTGCAGCGCTGTCCTACCATTTTCATGCTGAAAGAGGATGCTGCCATGGGAGAATACTGTTTCCATGAAGGTAACATCTACATTGATGGCTTGATCCAAGGTTTAACAGCAGAATATTGCCCAGGGCAACAACACTGCCTCTACCAGCTTGACTTGTTCTCATACTGCAACTGCAGGTACACAAAGTACACGCAGTTGACTATCTACATCATATGAAAAAATGTTATTTCAGACCAAATCGCCTTCTTCCATGGTTCTGTGGTCCAGTTTTGATGCTGAAGTGCCCATTGTGCTCAATTTCGGCATTTTCAGCAATCAACAATTTGGGCTGCAGTAGCTCTTCCATGAGATAAGACACCACCGGCTAGTGTTTCCTCTCCCCCCTGTCCCCTATTGTCCTTCTTTAGGTCCTAAACACGGCAGACCGAGACCATCCAACAAAGACCTGCAGTTTTGGAGATGCCCTGTCCCAGTTATCCATCTATCCATCCATCCATGCATCCATTATCTTCCAATTATCTAGATCAGGTCCCAGTGACAGCAGGCTAAGCAGGGTGTTAGGGATATCCCTCTACGCAGCACCACTTTCCAGCTCCTCCAGGGTGATCCCAAGGTGTGCCCTGGTGAAATGGGATACATAGTCGACCAGGAGTCATCCCAACAAGCTCTTCTCTGAGCTCACCCCTGTTCAGATCATTATGTTTTGCACATTTTTCTTGCACCCAGTACGGCAATTTAAAGGACAAATGTGTTATGGCTGATCAGTGTATATCTTTAGCTTTACTGTTAATCTTCTCTTCCCAACTTACCAGCAGGCAGCATATAAAGCATATTTTTGTTCTTGACATTATAAAATTTAAAAGCTCTCTTTTTTATCCAGATAGAAGTTTAGCATTTTTAAACAATGTAGGGTACCAAGTCATTTGAAGTTACGTGTGTTCTTATGTGCACTTTCCAGATTAGCAGCGACAGTGACAGTTGGTGTATGTAAATATACACTATTATGCTATTCAGTCAACTCAAAGCTCCCTCCCCTTTATTTTCCAAACAGGACAAGAGGAAGCACAGAGGTCAGAACACCAGGATCACGCCTAAGTCCAGAGAATTCATCGAAACAGATTCTTCCTCCTCCTCCTCTGAATGCCAGTCCGATTCAGAGGAAGCCCTCAAAATCCCCTCTCCGCCACCTCAGATGACACGCTCAGCGATTAACACACAGACCCTATCCAGCACACACATACACGCTCCTCCTCTCCCATGCCTTGCCTCCGTCAGCAGTCTGGGAACATTTGGAGGGAAGGGACTTCGAGTTAAAGATAGTAGCAATGTGACCACTAATGGTAGCAGCAGTAGTAATAGTAGCATGAGCAGTGTTAGTAATGGCAGCAGTAGTAGCTGTAACTCCTTAAGCATTAGCAACATAAGTGGGTCTTTTGGCACCTCTGTTCCTGATCCTGGAGGGTTAGGTGGACAGTGCAACGACATGAAGACCATGTCACCACCTTCCACCGTGGGACATGAGGTGCCTCTCTCCCCGCTGAGGGAATACCAAGAGATTCAGAGTTTATGGGTGAAAATTGACCTGAGTTTGCTCAGCAGGGTGCCTGGTCAGGGTTTGGGGGACAGATCCAGAGCAGGAATAACAGAAGGGAGAGACAGAGAGAGACTGGGGGAAAGGATGGTGGTAGCAGAGAGAGAAAGGCAGAGGCAAGAGGAGAGAGAGTGGCCAGGGCTGAGAGAGAAACAGAAGTTACCCAAAGGGGATAAACAGGACGAAGAAAGTGAGCGATTTGGTGACAGAGTAGCAGACAGAGAGGACAGAGAAAGGTTTGTTCTTGGGGAGAGGGAAAGGACAAATGGGAGGGACAAAGAAAAGTTATGCCAAAGTCTAGGGGTTTTGCAGGACCCCCCTGTGCAAGAACACAGTGGGAAGACAGAGAGAGGAGAGAATGGAGGCAAGCACAGGAGGCAGATAGCTGGAAACACGGTTCTCCCAACAGAGAAACACACCAGCAAAAGGAAACATAAGGTGAAACTCAAGTTAATAACCATTCTCTTCTGTTTGGCTCAAATACAGTATATATTACTCCCCATGCCCAGCTATGTACTCTCTCACCAAAACATACACCCTGAACGTACATAATGTGTTTTCTCTCTTCTGCATTCCAGTCGGATCACAGTGACTCATCAGTCAATGGCAAGAAAAAGCTGCGACTGGACAAAGACTGTCAACTCCTCCCACCATGTATTTCTCCAATACACAACCACAAGAACAGCTCCACAGAGTGAGTATAAGATGAACAGAAACAAACAATTATGCTACAACAGCATATGTAGATAAGAAATAATGGTCAATCAAATCAGCCACTGGGGCTCAACCCTCACTGACTTTTGTGTGTAATGTGATCAGAGTTTATTAGTATACCTTGTGTTTTTTTGTTTTGTTTTTTTGAAGCTAAAATTTTGCATTGCACCGTTTAACACCATTTAAGCTTGAAACTTGTTGCACAATGAAAGTAAGAAACTCAAAACCTGGCGGGATCAATGCATGACTCTCAACACTTGAGCCCCTCCTGACCTCTTTTCAGCAGTCATTAATACCATCAGCGTTGGACAATCGCATCACTACAACAGTGAATTCACTATGATGTCTCAGTAGCATGGTGGTAAAGGCACTACTTTCTTTGTCAAATAATTTTCAGTGGCAAAGTTGTTTTATTGATCGAGCAGTGCAGTAGCATCCGCAAAAGTTACTTGTTATTGTCCTAGGAGAAGCTCTGAAGTGCAGTAGACATTTTCTCTGCCGAGGTCTGTGCATAAAGTAGTTTGACTGATGCCAGCAGCACACCGAGATATGTAGATGAGAGAAGTGCTTCCGTATGAAATCACAGACTAATACTGCAGTTAATTCTTACTGCTGCTTCACTATTGGCCTTTCTTGAAAAGACCCGCCCTACACTACTTCTGACTGGCTACATTGCGCCTCTTGATGCATATCTCACGAGCGAAACACAACTAACAGACAGGAGCAGTGATACACATTTCAACTGAACCTGCAATTCAAACAATTTTTCTGATCACTGTGAGAGCAACTGATAACTCTATGCGCTGTCCAGGTAGCTTGCCCAACAATCAATACCATAATTTTTAAAGGAAGTTGTGTGACCAGCTGAGAAAGTTGGTAGCCCCGGTGCTACCAGTGGAGAAAAGTAGTCTGGAGCCCTGGTTAGATTGAGCTATTGATGTTTCTTTGAAGTCTTCATGTAGTAAACATCTTACTTTCTTCCTGGTAAAAACATAGCAGATGAATGATGTAAAAAACCCCACTTGCTCTACTGAACACACCCCTTTTATGTGAACGCACACCAACTCAAAGTTAACATGGAGTCAGTTAACTAACTAACATCTTATTCACAGTCATACTATCATTTAACTCCTTCAGGAGAGTTCAAGCCCGACTTTCCTTGATAACACAGAGTTAAAAACCTGAGAAGGTTAAACTTCCTTCATAGTACAGGCCTCAAGTATCCTACATTACAATAATGATAATGGTAATAATGATGCATGGCCGGACAAAATGTGAGAACTCAGTTGTTTCTGTAAAGGCCTGTAAAACTTTGTAAAACTTTGTCTTTCCTCAATCTGTCACTCGTACGGTATAATATCACCACATTGTCATCACAGACACTAGTAGAGGCCAAGTATCTTCAGATAGTCTTTTATTTAATGTGGTGATTAAGTTGTTGGAGAGGCTGCATTCAGTTCTCACTGTGGCATGGGAATGACAAACTGGGAATTTTAGCTTTCCGTGTGAATGATTAAAAACAGACTAAGCAGGCTGACATTGAAATAATCCTCAACCTGACAGCTACACAGGAAATATTTTTAATCGCATTTCTGCGTTATCAAAGAGTACACAGCAGGGAAAGGCGGGAGGGAAAGTGGAGGTGACCTGGACTTGAACCCATGACATTCTGCAGCAGCCTTTCAGTGTCGCTTGTCATCCTAGAGGCTTTTTATGGAAGCTGTAAAGTGGATGATGTGATCATCCTGTTCAGACTCATTCAGCCCTTTCTAACATGTGACCTTTGACAGTTAATATCACTCTGTTTAAGTCAATGACGTCTTATTTTGACAGCAAACAATTAGACAAAAGCTTATTAGTTATGACCGTGAGAACGTTTTATTTTCCCTTGTTAAACTTTGCCCTCTTTTGAGCCTGATATAATCACAATTTTGTTCGTCAAAAGTTAAAGCTATGTACTTTTTGTATCATCAGTCACTTTTATTATTATGTGGAAGAAAATCATGATATTTATATATCAGAATAGTTTTCCTGTCTGCCATTTGAAGTTCTGGCAGGAAAAAAAAAAGTCTAAACAAACTTAATAGCTCGCCTGACACGTGCAGACACTTTTGTTGCTGCTGTTATTGTGCTGTGCTATTAAAGGGACACTTCCCCTAAAATTAAAAACTCATTTATTATCTTCTATCCATGCTGATGGGAAGTAGGGGTGTAACGATCCATCGATCTAGATAGATACATCAATTGGCTGACCAACGTTCTAATCAAACGGTATGCTTTTGCAGACAAATAAAGCAACTTAACTTCAGATGGACTCCAAAAGCCAGAAATCTTCCCACCTAACAAAGTAATTGTTGAGTCATAGGAAGTGTATTATAGATGGATAGACACTTGGGAAGTTTTTTGCTATGGGGCTGTGCATTTTAAATTTTGTAATCTGTTTAAAAGAAATACGAGCGGTCTTGCATGCTTTCCTGCACACTTACTTGCATCCTCATGGACGGACACACACAAATTAGCACAGTCAGGCACACATCTGTTACGCTTTACACAAACACAAAACGGTGCACATTCTTACACATGCAAACAGATCACAGCAAATAATTAGTCTTAGTCTCCCTGGTTTTGTGTTTTATCACTAATGTCGAGGCGCGGGGCGTTACTCTGCGAGCTCAGCAACTTTCCTCACATCATCATACCCCCAGAGTTACCCGACAGAGCAAAAATATAAAAAATATTATCCGTTGTGTTGCAAGCAATATGAGTCACAAGAGCTGCAATAAGGCCCGCTGAAGGAATAATGGTTAACGCTCTAAAAGGGAAGAGAGAATTAAAACAATTTTGGAAGGAAAATATTCAGAAATTGCAAATGTAATCACATTGTTAGTGAAGCTCATAAAGGTAGGATTTACATGAGAGATCTTTGCACTTTGATATGGATTTGCTAAAATTGATTTTTTATTTATTTATTGTATTTTTCAGTGTATTGTGTTGTATTGTATTATTAGTCTAATTGATCTTACTGAGTCTAGAGAGCAGCTAATCAATCTGTGTCCCCCTAGTTGTTTTGTTTTACCATAACGGAACCTTTCCGGCGGCACAGTGGTGCAGTGGTTAGCACTGTCGCCTCACAGCAAGAAGGTCCTGGGTTCGATTCCCCGGTCAGGGCATTTCTGCGTGGAGTTTGCATGTTCTCCTTGTGTCTGCGTGGGTTCTCTCTGGGTACTCCGACTTCCTCCCACAGTCCAAAAACATGCAAACTGGGGGTTAGGTTAATTGGTCACTCTAAATTGCCTGTAGGTTTGAATGTGAGTGTGGATGGTTGTTTGTCTCTATATGTCAGCACTGTGATGAATTGGCAACTTGTCCAGGGTGTACCCCGCCTTCGCCCGAAGATGCTGAGATAGGCTCCAGCACCCCCCAGTAGCTTGAAGAGGGGGGAACCACTGACATCTGAAAAGTCATTTAGGAGTAAAAAGAACAATGTTTATCAACACATAGATTGTTGCTTTTAGGGTTTGTGTTAGGCAGGATGTTCCCTTTAATTGTGAAAGTTTTTATATGTGCTCAATACTTCCATCTTAAAATATATCACATACAGTGACTATATGTGTAGTACAGATCATACAGAATGTAGATGTACTAGACTACTGTCCTGAACTATGGTTCATTTTTGCTTTATTTCTTTTTTCTTTTTTCTTTCAGCACCTCTGTGACACTGGTTACAATTTGATTGTGCAGAATCCCAATTGCCTTTATTTGCAGGGATGAAAACTATAATATTATATTTTGTATTTATGTTTGTGAGGTTCTTGAGGTTCTTTGAGGTCATAGTCGGTCACTTCTATGTTATTATTATTATTATTGTTATTTAGGGTTAGGGTTGGGGTTAGTAAATGTAGGAAGGGAATGTATATTTATGTCATTTCCATAAAAGTGATTTAAGAAGAATATGTGTGTGTGCATATGTGTTCAACAGCACTCTAAACAGGAAGCAGTCTCGACGGTGTGATGAGAAGCTGCTTCCACCCCTCCTGTCCCCCCTCTCTGACGATCCACCTCGCAGGCGGACTGGCGACAGCAGTTCTTCTCTCAGCAAGGAGGGCGGTCCCTCTGGGATGCTACCCTGCTCCATCTCCTCACACAAATACAGGAGAGGTGAAGGCAAGGCCGCAGCGCACGTTAGAAATGGCATTGTAAGTGCTCAAGAATTCTATTACATGTTACCTTTACAGGTGAGGTACAAGAGTCTTTTAAAAGAAAAAAAAATTCTCCTACTTTACCTTTAGTGTTTGTGTAAGTTCAGTGATCATTAAGCTTATGGATCCCCACTTGAAGAATTTGGCATCTTGGATGTTCACAAAGTAGTCAAAACGGCAACCGCCGAGCTCCATCATGGGGAAGACGTAGTATTCTGACACTGTGCTGACTTTCGAATTTCACTCATCCCAGACAGATTAAGTTAGAACATAAAATTTTTACACAAACAGTTGAACTGCATGTGCATGTAAGGAGAACTGTATGAAAGTCAAGCTGGCAAAGTCCATTCATCTTTGTGAACGAGAAGCCAACAATGATATTTAAGTAAATGATTGATGAAAGCCACATTTAATGCTAATTAATACTATTATAACATGGATTTTTGTAGGAAATGGATGGCCATGGTGAGAAACCCATTGCAGAGGGTTACCATGCAAACGGACAGTCAGACTCTGAGGTGTGGTCAGAACCAGTGACCGAACACTCCGAAGCTCGCAGGCCCAGGCTGTCCTTCACTGACACGTATGTACAAATAGTGTTTAACCCTACACACAAATATTTTTATGCGTGCAATTTAACACTGAGTCATCACCAGGTTATTATTCACTGTGACAATGCTTCTCTTTCTAAAGTCTGCCCCACAGCATGATTCATTGTTTTATTCTAATCATCGCTATTCATCAGACCTCGCAGACTGTGTGTAACTACCTCGATTCCCTTGCCAGTAATTCCCGCTTTCTCCTTGGCAGAGGACAGAATATGTTCCTTATTCACATGAAAGCGCGTCCTGGAGAAATGTGACCTATCATGACAAGATTCATGGTCTTCCGTTTTGCCTAAGACAAGTAAATACATGTGAGGCAGCGCTGGGAGAGTACTCATTAATCAAGTATAAGTACAGTAAACATTGAATTTAACATTGAGGCCGGCCAGGCTGAATTTGACAGATTGACTGCTTTATGGCACAAAAGGAAATAGTTTTTTTGGTGAACTTTAACATAAACGCAAAATTTTCCATTATTGACAGATGGTCAAGACACGCGGTGTTGCAAAAAATACTGATGCATATACAGTAAAGACCTAAAACATCTGATATTATAAGTTTCTACCTAGGTATTATAGGTATGTATAATACCTATCTTCTGACAATACAGTAACTATACTTAAGTATTAACACTAAAATTTTAATTAAAATTACATACTATATTTGCATGTATGCATTGTATATATTGTCCACATACAAAATCAAGTAAGTTGTATTTTTATACCACCAGTTCACAACAAAATTCATCCCATGACACATGTTTTGTAATCAATTACTTGAGATTGCACTTGTATTAGTACTATCAATATATTGCAATTCTGATTATCTTCACCAATGATCTATATTTAAAGTAATTAATTTAAGAGGTCCTAAGTACAGCATTGGACTTGTTTTGTAATGGAACACTACCTGAACCCAACATGAATGAAGTGATGCTTAAAAATTAAGGATACACCAATATGGAAATTCTGGGCTGATACCAAGACAGATATTTAAAATAACACCTTGGCTGATAACTAGATACCGTTTTGTATCAAGTTAAAAAAGAAATGCTCTGTATAAAAAAATAAAATGACACACAAATGATATGTGTCAAAATACACAGAAACACGTCAAAAATGTGATTTTCATCTTTAAATCTGCAGCCAGGAGTAGGACAGCAGATGTAACCAGGGCAAAATTGATGAGACATGGCAGAATGTTATTGGCCACTGGTATCTGTGTATGGCATCTCATTTACTGATTACTGATACGCAATGTAAATATTGGCTGATACAGATATTGAGCCAATAAATTGGTGAATCCCTATTGAAAATAGATAAAATAATACATACACCTACTGTATTAATTGTCATAGTCCACTCCTGGTTTTCCCCTCTACCAATCCACCTGCCTACCTCTCTTAATCAAGATCATTAGACTCACCTGTTCCCTCCAGTCGGCTCTATCACCCAGCCTCCTCTTAACCAGCTCCTCCAAACTCACTCTCTGCCAGATTGTCGTCGCGTCATCCACTACCCTCCAGCACTCTGTTCCGGACGGATCTCCTGGTACCTGACCTGCCTTCTGTCCCTGACCATGTCTCCTCGTCTTTGCCCCGGTAACCTGACCTGCCTTCTGTCTTTGGACGTTTCATCTGCCCGCTCCCTGTCTGCCTGCAGCCTGCCAGGACTCCCTGTCCGGAGAATTCCGGCCCATTCAGAACTCGGACTGCGCTTGGCGACCAGGCTTCCTGATTGTCGTCTGTTTGGACTCTTGAAAATTGTCAATAAAGTTCTGAACTGTTCCAGTCTAGGTTTGTTCTGTTCTTGGGTCCACTCTCACACCCGTTACAGTACAATCTGACCAGAAATGGACCCAGCACAGATCAACGACCGGATCTCTAGAATGGAGGAGATGCTCAGTCAGCTGTTTGCCAACGCTGTCGCGGTCAGGGCTGAGAACCGACAAGTCATGGCGGAGGTCCAGCGCGACATGGCGAACATGCAAGCCTGGTTCCAAGCCTTGGAGGTGGGGGCTCCCCCAGTGTGGGTTTCTGCGGCTTCATCGGCGACCGCTGCTGCTTCACCGGCCGGCGTGGGAGCTTCACCGGGGGCGGCTGTCTCCTCCTCTGTCGACGCTGCGGCTTCGCCTCTTGTTTCCCAAGTCCGGGAGCTTAACCTGGTTCAGGGGAGCCGGTCAGTCACAGATTACACCATTGACTTTCGAACCAGAGCTCCCCTATGTGACTGGAACAAGGCCGCCCTCCGTGATGTCTTCATACGGGGGCTGGCTGGATACATAAAAGACAAGCTCGTGGCTTATGAACTTCCGTCCTCGATGGAGGACCTCTTCGCACTCGTCACACGCATTGATCTGCGCATCCAGGCACGTTGACGGGAGCGTCGCTCAGAATCACTCAGCCTCGCTCGTCCTCTCAGTCCTCCTCGCTCCCAGCCCTCAGTGACATCAGCACCGGTACCCTCAGTTGCAGCTGCTCCTTCCACTGAGGGGGATCCTAAGCCGATGCAGCTTGGCCGTACTCTCACCAGAGGAGAGGAAAAGGAGACAGCAATTAAATCTCTGCATGTACTGTGGTCAGCCCGGTCATTTTGTCAGCCGGTGCCCGGTAAAAGCCAAAGCTTATCAGTAGATGGAGGCATAGTGGTGAGCATTACCACAAACTTCGCCTCCATGGACAGGCCAATCGTCACTGCTGAGTTTCAGCTGCCTCCTGGTTCTCATCCCGTCTCCATCCTCATTGACTCCAGGGCAGATGGGAGTATCATGGATGAAGACTTCGCCCTCCAGCTGGGACTGCAGCTGGAGCCGTTGCCGTCACCCTTTCCAGCCAGAGCCTTGGATGGGCACGTCATGGGGCAGGTGAATAATAAGACCAGCCCTGTGCGCATGCTCCTACCAGGGGGCGACGCTGAATACATCCAGTTTTTGCTCCTGCCCATGCCTAACCAGCCGGTCATTCTGGGATTCCCCTGGCTTCGCCTGCACAACCCAGATATTAACTGGACCACCTGCTCCATCAGAGAGTGGAGCCAAACCTGCCAGCGTTGCTGTCTCCCTTTCCAGCCAGAGCCTTGGATGGGCACGTCATGGGGCAGGTGAATAATAAGACCAGCCCTGTGCGCATGCTCCTACCGGGGGGCCGCGGTGAATACATCCAGTTTTTGCTCCTTCCCACACCTAACCAGCTGGTCATTCTGGGATTCTCCTGGCTTCGCCTGCACAACCCAGACATCGACTGGACCACCTACTCCATCAGAGAGTGGAGCCCAACCTGCCAGCAGACCTATCTCAGCTTACCGTCTTCATCGGCACCCCCGGCCCCTGTTCCTGCTCCGGACCTCACCGGGGTTCCAGCTGTTTATCACGACCTGAACAAAGTCTTTAGCAAGACCAAAGCCTCCTCCCTGCCACCACACCGCCCTTACGACTGTGCTATTGACTTGCTCCCTGGCACGTCCCCTCCCAAGGGACGCCTGTACTCTCTCTCTGCCCCCGAAAGAGAGGCGATGGACCAATACATCAAAGACTCCTTGGCGGCGGGGATCATCCGTCCCTCCTCTTCACCTGCGGGCATGGGGGCCTTCTTTGTGGAAAAGAAAGACAAGACCCTGCATAGACTATCGGGGACTTATAAATATCACTGGGAAGAATCGCTACACACTCCCGCTTCTTTCCACTGCCTTTGAACTGCTCCAGGGGGCAACTGTAGTCTCTAAGCTCGACCTGAGGAATGCTTACTATCTGGTCCGCATCCGGGAGGGGGTTGAGTGGAAGACTGCTTTTAACGCACCTACAGGCCATTACGAGTACTTGGTGATGCTGGAGGAGTGGTCTGTGCTCGCCAACCAGGCTTCCTGATTGTCGTCTGTTTGGACTCTTGAACATTGAAAAATAAAGTTCTGAGCTGTTTCGGTCTAGGTTTGTGCTGTTCTTGGGTCCGCTCTCACACCCGTTACATTAATCAAGCCAAACAAAACATAATGATATGATAAAAACATTCATGCAAGAATTACAGTCGAAAGACCCCAACTGCAAAATCCAAAATTAGTGTACCCTAACAATGCAAGTATTGTTATTTGAGTAAATATCCTCTCACACTGGTCCAGTCATGTTGAAGCCTTGCTTCCCCCACAGGGTTGCTGCATTATTCATGAAACAACATGTTTTGTTGTTGCACTCAGGTTACATTGAGCCTGAGGTATGTATACCAAAGTAGGCTGCTCGTGGTCAGTGATTATGTAAATAACTCCAAAATGCAGCTTTTTTTGAACAACGTGTCAGTGCAAACAAGCTCTTTATGTTCTCCTTTCACTGCACTGTTCCTAGAGTCCACACTGCAGACTACTACATGCAGGAGGCCAAGAGACTGAAGCACAAGGCCGATGCTTTGGTAAGATGTTGTTTTCTTACAGTTTTTTATCCAATTATCAAACAACATGAAGAATACACACATGCATTTTACGTCTGCACGTCCATGCTCGAGCACATACAGGAGGCAGAGAAATGCTCACAGAGAGCTAGAGAGCAATTTGAGCAACAAACAATGAGAATGTCTCCAGACTGAAATTATTTGCGTTCTTGTTCATACATTTGCATCACTGCTTGTGTGTGCACAGTGTGTAAGTCTCAGAAGGATGAAAATCTTTCTCATATCAAACAGTGTAGTGTATAATTTGTGTTATTTATTGTGCTATTTGTCTCCAAGTTAAGATTGCATTCAAGGCCTGATGATGTCTGCAAGATTACACAATATCAAAAGAATTATCTGATCTCCCCTGAACAATGAAATGAGATTTATTTAACTTGTTATTTATCTAATGTTTATGCATTATCTCCTCAGATTTATCTGGGGATTTGCATCTTAGTAGGAGATTATTCAAAGAGAGGAATGCCACAGCGCTGTGCAAACACTGCTTTTTCCTCCCTTGTTCACGTTTTCTTCTGCTACTTTTCATAATTTTTATCACTACATTTTCATTGCACTTCCTCTCCCTCTTCAGATGGACAAATTTGGTAAAGCGGTGAACTATGCAGACGGTGGCCTCTCCTTCATAGAGTGTGGAAATGCTATGGAGCGAGATCCGCTAGAGGCCAAGTCACCATACACCATGTATTCTGAGACAGTCGAGCTCATCAGGTATTGTATGGACAGAGAGACACAAGTTTCATTATCAAGTAGGTTCAATCTCGGAGTAAGCCACATTACAATATGCACTACTTTGCACAGGATAACAATAATATCACAATATAGGTAGTTTGCGCTAATCAATATATTGCAGGACAATCTTCAAATGATACACAATCTGTGTACCTGAAGGACACAAAATTCTCCTGAAAAAGTTAAGGAATTAAATATTTATCACTGCATTGTGGTGTCAGTTTCAGAGAGTTTGGCATGAACTGACATGAAACAATGTAAAACAAAACGCATAGATTCTTAGTTTAGTGCCTTTGCGACACAGACGCCAACTTGTCAATGTCAGTGTGCCATAACTTCTAAGTCAAATAGCTGTAAACTGGCAAAAGTCCACGTTGCAACAGAGCAAAACCATTTCACAGCTGAAGCATCTTTTAAGTTTGTATAAAAAAACTTCACAGAAAATATGAAAACAAATGAATGCAAAAATATAATAAAATAAAATACGGAAAACAGAGGCACATATTAAGATAAACACACATTTTAGTGATTGAAAAGTATAACCAACATGTAAATCTGGACACATTTTTTGTAGCATTTTTTTAAGTGTTTAAGTGTTTTTAAGTTTACCCACTTATGTAAACCGTATCAACCCAGCAAATGTCTTCAAAACACTCTAGATGATAATGATTCTGCCGGCTTTGCGTGTCGGCGGTGCTGCCTGCGTACTTTACTGTCGCTTAAGTTTTTGCATACCATGTAGTCTTTATGGAGTTTGTTCAATATATGCTGTAAAATCTAAAGTGGGTCTAAACTTTAGACTTAAAAGTGGACAGTGCATCCATTGATTTCCCTCCTGGTTCCTTCTTCTTTGTCAACAAGTTTAACTTCCATTCACTTTACCCTTATTCATTTGATAAGCACCCCCGTAAGAATTCACAAAATAGTGGTGCTGGGAAGTCAAATTGACAGAGAAATCTGTTTAGAATGTTGCATTTTTTTAACTTAACTTGATATTTGGCTACCATTAATAATCTTATCTTAAGCTGAAATACAGCAATATGTGGGCTTATCAGAAAGGGTTTGGTCAAGACCTCAATTTCCAAGTCTCTAGTTTCCTAACTAAATATTAGAAACGCACTGAAAGTCTGTATATTTGGTGCCTTTTCCTCGTAAATTACCACATCCAATCGCAGACGATGTAAAAAGACTTTTCCCCTTCTGTTTTGTGGTGGTTTATTATAAAAAACAGAAAATTAAGATAAAATAATACAATTAAAATGTATTTATTTTGCTTGTCTCAAATTTTGTTTTTGTGTTATAAATTAAAAAAAAGCAAAAAAAACAAAGAAACAGTTTTTGTTTTTTGTTTTTTTTTAAGGCCATTTCAGTAAAGATAATTGAATGAAAGACTCAGTGACCTGCAGGGTTGCCTTTCAGGAGCTCTGCTGTTATCAATCCTTTCAGGGTTACCAGAATAACTATTCAGGCACCACTAGTGTTTCGGGCCGTATAAGCACATGCAGCTACAATCAGGAACATTTCCAGTGCCAGAACAGACTGTGCAGAGTGCCACACGTTGGATGTCATTTTACTGCCATACATTAAAAAGGAACGTTAAAATATGTCTTCAGCAGTCTCGTGAGCTTTTATTCACATACAGAGGCACAAACTCCAAACTCTTGCTTCATATTCACACATAGCACCATGCAGGAAAAGATCCTGATTGGTGCAGGGATGCTGCAGGAGTGAGAGCAGCACATGACTGTGGGCAAAAGCCTTTTAAAGTGAAGTACTCAGGTTCAAGCCATGCCTGTTTGCACTCATCCATCCTGAGCAAGACATTGACCTGTGACCGGCTGCAGGGCTCCTGATCTGTCTCTGTGTCTGCCCTTTGACCTCCCTGAGGATGGAGTAGCGATCAATAAAGTATAAAAGCCCCCTCTCTGATTCACCTCTCACTGCTGAATTTAATTTTGACTGATTAACTGGCCTGCTAAGCAATCAGGTGGGAACACTGGGGGCAAGAGGCAACCACTGACTCCTATAGCTATTTGTTTTTACTTTTATTTATTTATATTTAATGCCTAATCAATAACTACAGATCCGCATTGTTCTGTAGAATCAGATAAAACTAACCTGTAGTTTGTTTTGCTCTGTCACTGGCTGTCAGACAGCAGAGCGGATTACTCACTAGATGACGTGTTCCTACACTTGTTAGATTCAGAAAGAGCAGCTCCCTGAATGGTTTAGCCTTGGAAATATCAGCAGAATGAGTAACAAGCATTTCTCCTCCTCACATACAGGTACGCCATGAGGCTGAAGAACTTCACCAGCCATTCGGCGACCATCGCTGAGAAAAAACTGGCGGTGTTGTGGTATGATTCTCTATATGACGTTGAATTATTCAGTTAGGCAATGAGGAGTCGTTAATTCTGGGGGGAAACATTGATACCAGGAAGGAAACGTTTTACAGTGTGTTCATATTTATATTCTGAGATCTTTGATAGAGGTGTTTCTTTATATCATTTAAATCTGATTTATGTAACATTTGGCTGCTAGTTACACAGAATGATCAATTTCTGTAAATGTCAACAAAGAGAGAATTTGAGGTTTGAACCGAACATAATGTTCACATTTCTTGGATTGAAATATCTGCAGATATGGGAAAGTTCAATTATTCTCAATTAGTCTTGCCTTAAATTGCTCATTTACGGCATATATGAAACAATCTGTTCGAATAAGTGCTCCTCACCTTAGGGACATTTAATCAGTTGAAAAGTTTTGGGGATTTTTTTTTTTCTGCCTCTGTGCTCTTTGAATTAATGAATTTAAAATTCAGAAGCAGAGATGTGGATTTTTATCTTATCGTATTTCTACATTTCCCATAATCTCTACTTCCCTGAAGTTCCTACTAATCTGTATGGATTTGCAGGTCATATTTGAAGTGTGTGTGGATGACATGAAAATAATACTGAGGATGGAGCTTTAAAGAGAATTCGTACGGAGGTTTCATCTGCCTCTAATGGTTTTGTTTCCATAGTAACCGCTGTCTGTCTCTGCTGTATCTGAGGATGTTCCATCTGAAGAAAGACCACGCTGTCAAGTACTCGCGGTCGCTCATCGAATACTTCAAGGTAACACACACATTTGGTCATGGTCTTTACTTCCTTCTATCATTTTGTCCCTCTGTGGCTGGAAAACATGGAAAGCTAATTACAAACCCTCAAATACATTTCATATTAATTTTCATGGTGTCTGCGCATTAATTTTGCATGGCAATATTAAAGTCCATTCTTTCTCTTTGATATTAATGTATTAATTAGCTCCATCAATCATCACAGTGGATTGTTAGAGTTTAATGTGCTTGTTTTGATTAATTATGTTTAGTTTAATTAATTACTGAGGATGTCGTTATCACAGTGCCACATTTGCATTGATGTGATTGGAGCTCTCCAGAGGGACCGACTGGGGGGGTTTAACTGTGGTTGTGTGCACAGGCTGTATACATACAGTATATGTTGACAGAGATCTGACTGGGATCAGTCGGTGCAGCTCGTTTTAAAAGAGAAATGACACAAAAAAAGCCTCACCAGTTCAGCACTCTACTTCTTCACATGACGCACTAGTGTGAATTTGAAGTGCTTGTCACTGAATAGCATAACACGATCTAAGGTTAAGAAATTATACATTTTGTACTGGGAACGCTGGTGGCTCAGTTGGACCTTATCGTGTTACATTAAAATTAATATTTAAGACATTTATCTGACGCTTTAGTCTACAGTGGGTTTTTTTTTTTTTATCATATCACTGATTCAGTTAATCAGGGATTCGCAGAATGATATTTGTCTATGTGGGGCTGCCTAGCAAAAACAAGTCTCATTCATGCTATCCAGACAACATCTTTGATTCAGTTTCAAGTACACTCAGATATTTAAAAAGATAGAGCAAAGACACATTAACAAGTATAGAGCTGGGTAGAATCTCTCTTTGTTGCTGAAACAAGATTGATTTCACTCTCTTACTGCTCTGTTAAATGTGAGTGGTATAAAACCTGGAAGCAAGAAAAACATGTATAACTTGTGAGCAGTTCTCTTAGTTTCTACTGCCGTCTTTCTTTCTGAAAATCATAAAAAAAAGTTTTAATTTTAATTTGTGTTTTTACAACCCAGAATTCAGCCAAGAGTTCCCACCAAGCACCCTCTCCCTGGAGAACAAATGGAAAGTGAGTACACACACAGACACACACAGACACACACACACACACACACACAGTAACCCCCAATACATACACACACGCACAATCACACAACCATAGATAATTGAGAATTTATAATTCAGTGGAGCTTTGCTGTGGAGTATCATGCCGTCCCTGACAGACACTTCCTCACACAAACCCCTCAGGAAGTAAATAAAGGGATTGATTTGTTGTAGATGTGAGAAGGAAAAGACTGGAGGGGCTGCCGAGTGCTGGCTGAGAAGGAGTGATGATAGATGGATGAGGAGAGGAGTGGGGGAGCTGTGGATGTGAAGCTAATGAGTCTGGACAGCTCTGACGCTGCCCAACAACAGCAGGGCTCAGTGTGTGTGTGTGTGTGTGTGTGTGTGTGTGTGTGCGTGCGTACACAGCACTGGGTCGGCGGGAGTTAAGGCCACATCTCAGACATTACATCACTGCCAGAACCGTAGTGACTCATGTCAGTCTACAGTGAAACGATACACACAACCACCTGTGACACTTTTATAGTCTTAAGGCCTGCAGTGATTACTGCTTTATTTAATATAGTTACTTGATAAGTCCAACCAAACAAAAGAGAAATTTTACCATCAATGTCCATAATAAAAATGTACCATAAAGGTAAAGCTCAGTAATTAATACATCTGCAGTAATTTAACAATAGAACACAAGACTACAGCGAATAATCACCAAATCTTTAGCTTCCTGCAGTTCAGTTAAAGAGATTTTTGTATGGCATCTTCATTGGGTCATTATTTTGGTTTTCTGCCTCCTGTTTTAGTTCAATCTCACCGCTGTCATTAGAGTGGTTTGCAGCCACAGCAGGCAGCTACGCACTACCTGCCCACTCCTGAATTACTGCTGAACTAAAGAGGACTACAAGGAGAATCGATGCTGAACTTAAATTCATCAGCTGGCCAGGAATATGACCCAAAAAATGCAAAATGCTGCTCAGATTCTGCTGGATGTGTAATTGGGTTAATTTTAAAATATTTTAAAAAGAAAAATGTTCATTTAAATATTCCAAAAGCTTTATGTTATTATCTTTTTCCAACCATTTTTTATAGTTAACATAAATATATATATCAGTCTGAATGTAATCATGGCAGTCATGTTTTAATGTACTTGGTGTGTGTGTGTGTCACATTCAAACGGTGACTTCCTGCTTTTGATACACTTTTTACAGCTGTGATGCCACATCACAATCGCCTTTTGTCACAAATTTTACAAGGCTTTTATATGAACACACTGAGCCATCCCTTTCAAACAATAGAGGCCAGTGCATCTACAGTATATTTTTTTACCCTCCACAATCTAGTGTGCCCTTTAAAATCAGAAAAATTGAAGACACCATTTGGCAGACACATTTTCACAGCACTAAGTTTGTTTGGAAAATATGCAGCAAGGAAAACTTGGCGCAAACTTACTCCCCGATTCTCTCGCTGCTCTCCAGGGTCAATGGAACTCCATCTCCCATCTCGCTCAGCCCCTCCCCAGCCAGCAGTGGAGGAGGAGGAGCAGGAGGTGGATCTGGAGGTGTCCCCAGCTCCTCAGGAAGTGTGGCTATCCCCCAGAGGATCCACCACATGGCGGCCAGTCACGTTAACATCACTAACAACATCCTGCGGAGCTATGAACACTGGGAGACAGCCGACAGACTGGCATCTGATAGCCAAGGTAGGACTACAGCTATAATTACATTTACTGATGATTTTTCATGCAGAGTCTTTAGTGATAAATTCATTTCTATTGATTTTTATTTACATTTGAGTGTTGGATCTGAAGGTAAGTGACTAGGTTTTGGTATCAGAGGTGCTCTGGTTAGAATCCCAGCAAGTTTTGGGTGCATGCAAACATGCAGAGCAAGAGGAAAACACATGGAAGAACACTCTTGGAAGCAATTCAGCAACTGATTGATTTATCTTTTCTTATTAAAATCTTCAGTTTCATATGTAGGTATATTAACTATATCATTGCCAGACAATAACTTTTGTTAGATTGCTGACTTTACATAATCACACAGAAGAGGAAATTTAGCCCAACTAAACCTGAAACCCTAAAACACTGGAGGTCAAACTCATTGTGTGTCTTTTTAGACTGTATTGAACTGCTGTGTAATGCATTCTGTACACAACATGCATCATTACACAGCGTTTTGTTAGCATTCAGTTAGCATAGCTAATCCGAACCCTGTCATTCATTTGAAACTTGTAATATATTGCTCCTTTATCTTCTGTCGATAATATCTCTTTTAATGGTGATTTGTCTTCCCTTCGTTCTTTACACTGCAGATTTCTGATCCAGAAAATATGATAGATGTCAAATGAACAGTGACAGATAGTAGTGAATAGTGACAAAAATGGAGATGCTCTGCATTTATGCTTCCATCACATCAATAGCACATGCTAGTTATCATTGATAGAAGCTTAACCCATCAACAGCCAAACAACCTACCATGAAAAGTTAACTAGCATGCTGATAACATGTTAAGCTAACACTCTCATGCTTTCTGAGCCATCAAATTAACCAATCAATGTCAAGCTAATTAGCGGTAAATATCAAACTTAAGATTTAATTTCTCATAATGATCGAGAAGGTCCTGTGTTTGATTCCCGGGTCAGGGCGTTTCTGTGCGGAGTTTGCATGTTCTCCCTGTGTCTGCGTGGGTTCTCTCCGGCTACTCCGGCTTCCTCCCGCAGTCCAAAAACATGCAAATCTGGGGGTTAGGTTAATTGGTCACTCTAAATTGCCCGTAGGTGTGAATGTGAGTGTGGATGGTTGTTTGTCTCTATATGTCAGCCCTGTGATGAACCCCCCCCCCCAATATTATTATTGTGATATTGGTGAAAATGTTCAAAAACAAACTGTAATAATTGACAGTGACGTTAGTTCAGTAATTTTACCTGTAACACATCCAACGGAGGTCGATGGTGGTCATGTACACAGGAGCGTGAATTACAGGTGCTGGACTGCATGTTATGGACTGTGGTTACACTCACACAAAAATATTAAAAAGTATTCCCCTTCAAGAATAAGGTTCTTGTAAACATTTGAAGTTCACACCACTTTCAGGACAGAGAAACACCCAAACTCTTTTTTTATGTGTCTCATGTCAGCACAGGCAGCGTCGTTGAGTTAACCCTCAGTAACTGTGTTTCTCACTCCCCATCCTATAGAGTTCTTCCAGGAGCTGGACTCAGTGATGGAGCCGTTGAATCAGCAGAGCAGCATGACTGAGCTTGTCCGATACATCAGACAGGGACTACACTGGCTGCGCATAGAGGCTCGTCTGCTGTAAAGACTGGACTAGAGCCACAATGTACGAAAGAAAACGAAAAAAAGGGATGAAAGAAAGAAAGAAAAGTGGGCCCGGGAACTAGAACTGGGATAGCAAGTGAAATGAGACTCAGGACAATGCCCTTTTTTCCACTTGGATCCTTAAAGGACCCAACACCACCCATGGTGCTGTAACAGCGGAGACTGAGTGGATTACTTGGGCTGAAATTCACCTGCTGTTTGACTTGAACAGTGATTAAGTTTGGAGAGTTCAACTGTGAATCACACCGTACAAATTAGCATATTAGCTGACGCTGCTTTTTTGAAGCAGGGCAGAGAGCTTAAATTCATAGAGGGTCAATAAATGTTGAATACCTTTTTCTGCCCCTGAGTGGAAACAAGAACCAGATAGAAAACCTGAAATGTATTTTCAGTGAGGACAGGGTAATTTTGAGAAAAACATGTGAGATGCAGAAGGTAAGGAAAGAACTGAGCCAAGGTTCATCCGCTCCAGCTGTGGCCTCGAAGGGTGCGATTGGGAGGTGAATTAAAGCCTCAGGCTGATATCGATCCAAGTGGAGTACTGGTCCATTCCATTAGATAAGGACAGCAGTAGTGAGGGTTCAGCTATAACCCCAGACTCATCATTGACAGAGCCTCAGCTTTAGTCCTCTGATTCACTGTCAGTGAGAAGCTTAGAGCTGCAAAATACAGTAAGTCACATGGGTACAAAATGGCTTCTGACTGCTGAAAAGTCACCCTTTGTGGTTAACAAATCAGCCAAATTTTACATTTTTAACATTAGAATCCTTAGGTAATCATTGTGTCACACTCGATGTTTGATAATCTTTATAGCTGGCATTGATTATTTTTTCACCATGAAATGGATTTCCACTTAAAGTAACCTGTAGTTTACATTATCAGCGGCGGAGACCACCATTACTGCACCGTGATCAGCTAACATGACATATTATTAAAGGAGAATTCCTGTATTTTTCAACTTAAGCTGCATTTCCCAAACTTTGAGGGTGTAAAATATCATCTTTTTTTGAAAATTGCTCCAGTATAGAGTTCGGTTGCAAGGACCAATTAGCTCAAAAAGGCTAACCGTAATCCTAATGCAACAGCACAGGGTGTGATGGAAAGTCAGTAATATATTTATTTTTCCCCAATAAAAACCCTCAAAATTTTATTGCTAGTGTCTGGTAACCTGGAGTTGTCACAGTCCATTCCTGGTTTTCCCCTCTACCAACCCATTCTACCTTCCTGCCTACCTCTCCGAATCAAGATCATTAGACTCACCTGTTCCCCCCAGTCGGCGCTATCACCCAGCCTCCTCTTAACCAGCCCCTCCACACTCACTTTTGGTCACATTGTCGTCGCGTCATTGTCGTACCCTCCAGCACTCTTTTCCAGACGGATCTCCTGGTACCTGACCTGCCTTCTGTCTTTGGACTTTGCATCTGCCGACTCCCTGTCTGCCTGTAGCCTGCCTGGACTCCCTGTCCGGAGACTCCTGCCCCATTCAGAACTTGGACTGTGCTCGCCAACCAGGCTTCCTGATTGTCGTCTGTTTGGACTCTTGAACATTGTCAATAAAGTTCTGAACTCTGCCAGTCTAGATTTGTGCTGTTCTTGGGTCCACTCTCACACCCGTTACAGTACAATCTGGCCAGAAATGGACCCAGCACAGATCAACGACCGGATCTCTAGAATGGAGGAGATGATCGGTCAGCTGGTTGCCGACAAGTCATGGTGGAGGTCCAGCGCGACATTGCGAACATGCAAGCCTGGTTCCAAGCCTTGGAGGTGGGGGCTCCCCCAGTGCGGGTTTCTGCGGCTTCATCGGCGGACGCTGCTGCTTCACCTGCCGGCATGGGAGCTTCGCCGGGGGCGGCTGTCTCCTCCTCTGTCAGCGCTGCAGCTTCGCCTCTTTTATCCCAAGTTCGGGAGCTTAACGTGGGCTCACCGGAGCGTTATGACAGCGACCCGGCAACCTGTAACACCTTCCTCTGCAACTGCGTCATCATCTTCTCCCTGCAGCCGTTCACCTTCTCTTCAGAGGCAGCTAAAGTGGCGTACACAGTCAATTACCTCACGGGGCAGGTGCGCTTGTGGGGAACAGCTGAGTAGATGAGAAGGACACCTGCCTGCCGCTCTTTCCGTGTGTTTGCTGATGAACTCAAGAAAGTGTTTGGTACCGGGCCTCTGGGAGCTGACGCTGGACGAGAGCTGTTGGATTTGGTTCAGGGGAGCCATCAGTCACAGATTACACCATTGACTTTCAAACCAGAGCTCCCCTATGTGACTGGAACAAGGCCGCCCTCCGTGATGCCTTCATACGGGGGCTGGCTGGATACATAAAAGACAAGCTCATGGCTTATGAACTTCCGTCCTCGATGGAGGACCTCTTCGCACTCGTCACACGCATTGATCTGCGCATCCAGGCACGTTGACGGGAGCATCGCTCAGAATCACTCAGCTTCCCTCGTCCTCTCAGTCATCCTCGCTCCCAGCCCTCAGTGACATCAGCACCGGTACCCTCAGTTGCAGCCGCTCCTTCCGCTGAGGGGGATCCTAAGCCGATGCAGCTTGGCCGTACTCTCACCAGAGGAGAGGAAAAGGAGACAGCAGTTAAATCTCTGCATGTACTGTGGTCAGCCCGGTCATTTTGTCAGCCGGTGCCCGGTAAAAGCCAAAGCTCATCAGTAGATGGAGGCATACTGGTGAGCTCTACCACTAATTCCACCTCCATGGACAGACCTATCGTCACTGCTGAGTTTCAGCTGCCTCCTGGTTCTCATCCCGTCTCCATCCTCATTGACTCCAGGGCAGATGGGAGTATCATGGATGAAGACTTCGCCCTCCAGCTGGGACTGCAGCTGGAGCCGTTGCCGTCACCCTTTCCAGCCAGAGCCTTGGATGGGCACGTCATGGGGGCAGGTGATAATAAGACCAGCCTTGTGCGCATGCTCCTACCGGGGGCCCGCGGTGAATACATCCAGTTTTTGCTCCATCCCACACCTAACCAGCTGGTCATTCTGGGATTCCCCTGGCTTCGCCTGCACAACCCAGACATCGACTGGACCACCTACTCCATCAGAGAGTGGAGCCCAACCTGCCAGCAGACCTATCTCAGCTTACCGTCTTCATCGGCACCCGCGGCCCCTGTTCCTGCTCCGGACCTCACCGGGGTTCCAGCTGTTTATCACGACCTGAATGAAGTCTTTAGCAAGACCAAAGCCTCCTCCCTGCCACCACACCGCCCTTACGACTGTGCTATTGACTTGCTCCCTGGCACGTCCCCTCCCAAGGGACGCCTGTACTCTCTCTCTGCCCCCGAAAGAGAGGCGATGGACCAATACATCAAAGACTCCTTGGCTGCGGGGATCATCCGTCCCTCCTCTTCACCTGCGGGCATGGGGGCCTTCTTTGTGGAAAAGAAAGACAAGACCCTATGCCCTTGCATAGACTATCGGGGACTTAACAATACCACTGTGAAGAATCGTTACCCCCTCCCGCTTTTTTCCACTGCCTTTGAACTGCTCCAGGGGGCAACTGTATTCTCCAAACTCGACTTGAGGAATGCTTACTATCTGGTCCGGGAGGGGGATGAGTGGAAGACTGCTTTTAACACACCTACAGGGCATTATGAATACGGTGATGCCCTTTGGGTTGACCAATGCCCCCGGTGTCTTCTAGGCCCTGGTTAACGACGCGCTCAGAAACATGCTCAATCAGTTTGTCTTCGTTTACCTGGATGATATCCTCATTTTTTCCAGGAGTAAGAAAGACCATGTCACCCATGTGAGATCTGTTCTCTGCCGCCTCCTGGATAATAACCTCTTCGTCAAGGCAGAGAAATGTGAATTCCATGTTTCCTCAGTTTCCTTCCTGGGCTACATTATCGCCAAAGACTCTTTAAAGATGGACCCTGCTAAGGTCTCCACAGTAGCCTCCTGGCCAGTCCCAGAGACACGAAAACAACTGCAACGGTTCCTGGGATTTGCCAATTTTTACCAGCGCTTCATCAGGGGATTCAGCTTGGTTGCTGCCCCCCTCTCTGCTCCCACATCATCCAAGACCGCCTTTCATTGGAACGATGTAGCCCAGAGAGCCTTTGACACCCTCAAGTTGCATTTCTCCATGGCTCCTATCCTCCAGGTCACCGATCCAGACTGCCAGTTCATCGTAGAAGTGGATGCATCCAGCGTGGGAGTAGGGGTTATCCTGTCCCAACGCGCAGCCATTGACCAGAAGCTCCATCCCTACGCTTTCTTCTCTCGTTGCCTCACCCCAGCAGAGAGAAATTACAACATTGGCAACACGGAGCTTCTGGCGGTGAAATTGGCCCTGTAGGAGTGGCGCCACTGGCTGGAGGGTGCCACGGTTCCTTTCCTGGTAAGGACTGATCATCGTAATCTGGACTACATTCCCTCAGCCAAAAGACTGAACTCCAGACAAGCCCACTGGTCGCAGTTCTTGGATAGGTTTAACTTCACCCTGTCCTACCGGCCTGGTTCCCGCAATGCCAAACTCAATGCTCTTTCCTGTCAGTTTCTGGAGAGTCCTGATGAAAAATCTGAACCCTCCACCATCGTCCCAGCCTCCTGCTTCATTGCTTCCGTCACCTGGGAGATCGAGGAGAGAGTATGGGCGGCCATTTAGAACCAGCCTGGCCCTAGTTCCTGCCTGCTTGACCGTCTGTTTGTCCCTGTTCCCCTTCGCTCTGGCGTACTCCAGTGGGGGCATGCTTTTCGGCTCTCCTGTCACCCTGGCATTCAGCGGACCTGCGGTGTCTTGCAGCAACGCTTCTGGTGGCCATCTATGGAGGAGAATGTCCGGGAGTATGTCAATGCATGTCCGGTTTGCAACCAGAACAAGACCTCTCGTCATCTTCCAGGTGGCATTTTGCACCGCTTACCTGTTCGTCTTCAACCATGGTCCCACATTTCCCTGGACTTTATTAGCGGTCTTCCCCCCTCCAAGGGTCACACTGCA
>KV751330.1:8039737-8049842 GCA_001698575.1 Mola mola | reverse complement strand
ACTTCATCTTCTCAAACTTCCATCAGCCAAAGAAACAGCCAAATTGGTCCTACATGCGTTCCGGCTCCATGGTCTGCCCACCGACATTGTGTCTGATCGGGGTCCCCAGTTCACATCTATATTTTGGAAGGAGTTCTGTAGTCTGCTGGGAGCCTCAGTCAGCCTGTCCTCTGGTTTTCATCCCCAGTCCAACGGGCAGACGGAGAGAAAGAACCAGGACCTGGAAACTACCCACTGTCTGACAGCCCACAACCCTGCTTCCTGGTCTGAACAAATCCTTTGGGCAGATATGCTCTTAACACCCTCACCTTCTCCTCTACTGGACTTACCCCTTCCAGTGCGCCTATGGGTATCAGCCCCCACTCTTTGCCCACCAGGAAAAGGAGGCAATCTGCCCTTCTGCTCAGACCTTCATCCGCCACTGCCAGCGCACCTGGGACCAAGCTCACTCTGCCCTCCTCAAATCTGCCAACTGCTATGCTGCCAATGCCAAAAAGATTATTAACCCAGAGGCGGTCCGTCTGCAGCTTCCCCGCACTATGAGGATCCACCCAAAGTTTCATGTCTCCAGAATCAAGCCTGTCCGAGAAAGTCCGCTGGTTCTCCCTACACCTCCCCCTCCGCCTCCCCAGCTCATTGATGGAGGCCCCGTGTTTGCAGTTAAACGTCTTCTGCGCTCCGTGGACGAGGAATACATTACTTGGTGAACTGGGAGGGTTACAGCCTGGAAGAACGTTCCTGGGTCCCAGCCCGGTTCATTGTAAGCCCTGATTTAATCACGGACTTCCACCGCATGCATCCCGACCAGCCTGCTCCATCCTCTGTTCGGGGGAGATCTCCTGCAGATGAGCCTGCTGCTCCGCTGGAGGAGAGTGACTCCGATGTGGACACTCTGTCCAGTTTATCCTCCTCGTCTGCCTCGGAGGAGGAGGGCTCCTGTGCCTCGGAGGAATTCTAGCCACCCTTCCAGTTTCCCCCTCCACCCACCCTGGGTTTTCTTGGACTTTTCTTTTTGGTACGTCAGGAGCCGTCCTTTGAAGGCGGGGGTTCTGTCATTCCACTCCTGGTTTTCCCCTCTACTAACCCATTCTACCTGCCTGCCTACCTTTACTAATCAAGATCATTAGACTCACCTGTTCCCTCCAGTCGGCTCTATCACCCAGTATCCTCTTAACCAGCTCCTCCACACTCACTCTCGGCCAGATTGTCGTCGCGTCATGCACTACCCTCCAGCACTCTTTTCCAGACGGATCTCCTGGTACCTGACCTGCCTTCTATCCCTGACCATGTCTCCTCGTCTCTGCCCTGGTAACCTGACCTGCCTTCTGTCTTTGGACTTTGCATCTGCCCTCTCCCTGTCTGCCTGCAGCCCGCCTCGACTCCCTCTCCGGAGACTCCTGCCCCATTCAGAACTTGGACTGTGCTCGCCGACCAGGCTTCCTGATTGTCGTCTGTTTGGACTCTTGAACATTGTCAGTAAAGTTCTGAACTGTTCCAGTCTAGGTTTGTGCTGTTCTTGTCCGCTCTCACACCTGTTACAGGAGTAGATACCTCCAGTGAAACACCCGTGTGTTTTTGACTCATTAACTGTCAAGATACAGTACAAAACAAATGTGTCTACTTCTTGTCACTGACAGAACCACTAGGTATGGTCAGTCAATTCCTCAAAAGAGGCCGTTGCCGTTGAATTGTATAGCCTCATTGATCTTGTTGATCAGTCCTAGCAATTTAACTCAAACCTGAAATAATTGAAAAAAAATATATTTTTTTTTGAAGTTTTAGACCTTCAAAGTTCAGGAAATTGGACTTATATTGAAAAACACCGTAATTTTACTTTAAGACACTGCACGTATTGCTAAACCAATCAGACGTGATTAAATCCAGATTTTCTACCTAATTCTGAATTATATTGTGCTAATAAGATTATTATTGGATTATTCATGTTTTTTCAAACAACCCCACCTATCTCAACATGGGGGCAGTCACTGTTTGAAAATCTAATATATCAATATGAAGTTTTGGTGCCAAATACCAAAATCATACATAAAGAAATACAATTCTGTTTTTCAGAAACCCAATTTTGTTTTTATTTATTTAAAAACATTGGTTGCAGAGGTTAAATGTTGTCTGAACATTGTGTGATCCCAGCTTCTCATGCTGATTGTAATGAGCATGTTTTACAAATGTATCAAGGTTTGATACCCCTCTCTGCCTCATTTAAAGCAGCACATATGTTACCTGGATCAGTGCTTTGCCTAAAGCTCTCACTACAATCCAATCAAGATAACTTTAATGATGCGTATTATAGTGACGATTAGGAGACTTGGTCGAGTTTGAGTCTGGGGAGTTCACAGCTCAGCAGATCAAGCAGTCTACTCACTGCTTCTACAAATTAGGGCTTTCTATTGTCAGAGCACACATTCGTCTGGCTCTTCTCTTACTGGTTTCAAGCATAGGCAAACTCAGTTCTAGTTCCCACAGTAACCCGCCCACTAAGGTGTCAAACACTTATGGAGGAAAAAAACTACAGGATTCAATTTGATTTGCCTCTAATTAAGCTGCTTGGGTGTGTGGGGACCCACGTGCAGATCAAGTAAACAGGGTGAAAATCTCACATCAGCTTTTCTGCCCTGACTTCAAAACGTGTCTGCCTGAGCACTTAATGAGATCAGCTCATCTGTTGGATATCTTGTAGTCATTTCCCAGCATTTTAAGTGTCGTGTTGTCCGTGTGTATACTTGTACAGCTGATTGTCAAGTCTATTTAAATCATTACCCGACTGGACAATAATGATGTTTGTGTACTATAATGTACAGACTTGTGACTATTGAAGTGTTTTTGTTTCTTAGTGTCACGTGAATGAGTCGGTGTGAGTGAATGAGGAGGTGAAACACCAAAATAGAGCATCTATGTGTGTGAGTTTGTGTGACTGTGTGTCCTTGCACCTTTTATGTGGCTTCATTTACACAGCACCAAACAGAATCAGATTTTTAACCCTTTTGTACTTGTAAAACAAAAGGAGACCCTGTCCTATCCATGTAGGACTGAAAGTCTGTATTATTCATCGTAGTCTGTGTAAATCTACCACAACAAGCATGACTTTTTAAGTTTTGAATCACTTGACCATCACTGAATGTGTATGGAAGACAATGCGGATGTGGAAAGTAATTTTGACTCCGACAAAAAAAGAAACTCAAGTGCCTCTAATTGTGTCTAGTGGGATTTGCTCTATTTATTTAAGAACAAAGAATTAATCTAAATGATTTTCCATACCATATTGGTATAAATATGAGATTGTTTTTCGTAAAATCAAATGTTTCCACAAGCTTTTTACTGGCGTTTATGAAGACACCAGGGTTTGGCTTTAAGGAATATTGTGTACTTTAGCGTGTCAAAGTTGCATGAGTTCCTGTTTTGTTTTTTTTTTATTTCTTGACGATTTGAGTGGGTATGGGTTTGTCTGAAATGCCTGGAAAAACTAAAATCATTGCATGCAATAAATGATAGCTTCAGACCAAGAACTACTTGTATCAATTTTGGGAAAAATGAAAAAAAATTAATATCTTTCCTGTCACTGTCATTTACTGTGTGACTATCTAAATTCACCGGAACGTACCAAAACCGCTCCGAATGCGCAACACGAAAGCTAACAGTCAAAAATAAACAGCGTCAGGTCATTTAGTAGGAAATGTTTGACATTTTGTACACTGTTTACTTTATAACATGAGTAAAAGGAGGTTGCTTCTTTCTGTTTATATATTTTGTGCTAAGCTAAGCTAGCTTCATATGCAGAATACGGACATACAAGGGTTAATAAGAATGTGAGTAAGCATATTACCCCAAATGTCAAACTTTTCTTTGAAAATGGACTCATAGTTCTTTACCTGAGGGCCTGACAAGGTTTACAAGTTGAAATTTTGGATAAAAGTCCCAAACTTTATTGAACAATGCTTTTTAGTGTTTCTTTTGAGTCATTACTGGGGCTCACGTACTGTCCCAGTGAATGTTGAATTTCTACAACAGTCAACAAACAAAACCCGCAAACTGTTTCTGTTGTTTCAAGTCAATAGTTGATCCACTTTGTTGCTCAGTCCAATTCAATGATGTTCGATGTTGTTTTGTTTTATGGTGAAACAGTGATGTTGCTATGGTTATTGTTAATTTCACACAATGGTTCTTAATTCGATTAGACGCAGCGGTACAATATGATTATCATTATGCTGTAAAATGTCATACACATAGCATTGGTGACATCATGGGAAGCATTAGTTTCGTATGCCACACGTCACATGACAGTTGTGGTAAATGTTAAATTCATGCAACAGTTCATGTGACAATATGCAACATCAGTGTGTTGGTATATTCTGAAACACTTTGGAGACAGACTGCCTCAGCATGGCCTCTTATTCTGCTGACATCTTCTGAAATATCTTGTTAGCTCCTGCTACATTATCACAGTTGTCAACTAGTTTATCAGAAGCAACAGTGACAGACACGCTGCTGTCTTGATTAAAAAAGAACGCTGAACAGATCGATTTACTTTCTGACAACAGATGGTTCCAAGCTGATAAAACAATGATAATCTCTGCAGTAGTGATGAGTAACTCTAATATTTGTTTGCATCCCAAAATCACAGACACCCTTTGATTGCATAGAAAATTGATACAATGAATTAACTAATCATAGTTATATAGACAATAGATGGCTTTATTTTTAAAACATTGTATTCAACCAGGAATTTTCTTCTGGTTTTTTTCTTTTCTTTTTTTTCCATTTGATTGTTCTCAGTCATACTGTCAGATTCAGGCAACAGTATGAGAAAGTAGAATCATAAATTTCTACCATTTACTACAAAGTAAAATATTCAAATGGATAATATCTCCAGCTGTGGAACTGTTTTTCAACCTAATTACCTATTGCACAGCACATTTGAGGAATAATTTAACATTTTGAGAAACAAAGTAACGTATTTTCTTTCCAAAAGGTAAGGTAAGCATGAAAATTGATACCACTCATGTCTCCTCATTAACCAGGCAATGAACCTAGCTTGGCATCAAGACTGCAAGCAGGTGGAAACAGCTAACCTGTCTTAAGCTTTGACAGAAAGAAAGATGGACAGCCAACGGCACGTCTTCCCAATGCAAATAAATGAGGCCACAAACTTCACTGTCAGAAAGAAAGCAAACCAGCACATTTACTAAAATGTTGCTCTGTCCTAAATAAGTCTTGTAGTTGATATATAGCTATTGTAAAGGTTCCATGCTGGCCCTACAGAAAAGTACAAATCATACATTGATAAACATTGTTAATCAAAGAACAATTACACAGCCTGTGTTTTAGGAATGTTAAAGTAAAGAGAAAAGTCGGCTAGTAATATTCTCTGGTTTCACTGTTCCATGTGCAGTTATTGAATCCCTCCTGGGACACTACAGTGTAAAATCATGCAGGGAATCAAAATGACTCTGACGGAAGCAACACATAAAACAGGAAGTTACTGTACAAAATAAACTGTGTTGACTCTGAGCAAGTTCATGTTTTTAGTCATTTTTTTCCCCCGCAGAGAAAAAAATGTCAGCTGGTTGACTGAAATTTGTCTTTAACGGTGCAAAAATGTTGTGATTGTGATAAAAGGTCCCCCAGCATCAGTGGTTGGTTGGGCCTGATTTTGCCAAAACAAATACAGCGATTACCATAAACCTCATGAAATCCTGTTCGCCCTTCCTTTAGCTATGTAGACAGTATTCTCAGTGATAATCTAATACAACAGGATCTTAATTAATGTAACACAATACTGATGTTACACTGCACCATTATAGTGTTGGGCATCCCAGTATGGTAGATGAAAGCATGGAGCCAGCCGTTATTGGTTTTGAGGTGGGTGGCAACACAGTGCCTCTGACTAAGCCAGACAGATCTCGGTGTCTGAAATACGTCGCTGGCTAAATGCAACATTGTAAAGACTCTTTACAGCAACATCTGAAAACACATCTGTCCAACATGGATCGCTTTGTACTTTTAAATGTGTTGCACAACTTCAGCTGTTTTTTCTGTTCTATCAGTGCTATCCTTTGGCCTTTTATATGGTTCTTTTTATAATGAAGTCGTTCTACGTGATGATCAGAAATTGTGATGCAGTTCCATTGTTTTTAAATATTTAATGTCTCAAAAATATGTATTAAAACCTGTCAAAACCAGTTGTGCTGCTATTTGAGTTCTCTCTTTTTTTTTTTTTTTTTATTGTAATGTGATATACTAGTGCCTCTCAAAAAACTTTTTGGAAGAATTTGGGTTTTTTTTCACAATTTAATTCAAAATTAGAGCAGTAACTTGTTTGTGGCATTTTAGTTTACATGTACTTTTTTAAATAACTAATGGAAAACCATAGTGTTGTGTTTTAATTTTTGAGGTGCAGTAGTATATGGCTTTAAAGAATTGCACTCATACGTTTTTCAAACTCATTCATTCATTCATTCATTCATTTTCTACCGCTTATCCCGTTAGGCTCCAGCCCCCCCCCCTGCGACCCCTATCTCATCTTGGGGCGAAGGCGGGGTACACACTGGATGAGTCGCCAGTTCATCGCAGGGCTGACATATAGAGACAAACAACCATCCACACTCACATTCACACCTACAGGTAATTTAGAGTGACCAATTAACCTAACCCCCAGTTTGCATGTTTTTGGAATGTGGGAGGAAGCCGGAGTACCCGGAGAAAACCCACGCAGACACAGGGAGAACATGCAAACTCCACACAGAAACGTCCTGACCCAGAATCAAACCCAGGACCTTCTTGCTGTGAGGCGACAGTGCTAACCACTGCACCACTGTGCCGCCCTTTCAAGCTCATTATTTCTTCATATTCAGTACAGAAAACTTGCTTTGTAACATGAAAAATATGTAACAAGAAAAACACTTAAGAAGAGTCATAAAGTAAACACAATAGGCACTCTTACAGTAAGACTAATTTTCTTAATGAGGGAAATGTCTCTGATTTTGCACAAAAAGATTTTGTAATAAGGAAGACCTTTGCCTTTGAGTGGCCTTGATGCATTACATCCTAAGAGCCGAGCTAGTATTCTTATTAGTGCTAATGGACTCTTATTTCTACATCATAACAACTATTAGCCTACTTCACCATGCATGATTAATTCATTGAATATAGCGGCACATTAGAATTCAAGAGGGAAGAAGAAGGCCAAGTGTCCTCGAGAGAGGCAGAGAGATGGTGGAAAAGAGCTCGATGGACTGAAGTGTCTGAGAGGAATAAAGACAACGAAAGACAAGAGGTCATGTTTTAAAGTTGAATTTAAAGAGCATTTTCTGGCAAATCCAGGAGAATTAAGAATTTTTCTAAATGAGTCAGAAAATAGGAAGCAGAACCTGAGACACATTAGGTCTGTGTAAAGACTTGTGTGTGTCTTTGGTTTAGAGCCGAAACACTGACAGCTTAGATTTATAGCTTTAATTGGAATAGGTAACCATGCAGTCAAATAAGCTCTGAGACATGATTTCGCATCGCTCACAAACCCATGTACACAGATACTTCAACGTGTGGACAAATGCTGCAGCAGCAAGAGTCAATTAGCCCCAGTGGAAACCAGCATTTGAATCCAAGAATACATAGACTATTGATGATCACAATGACTGTGAGAAATTGATGATTAAAACTGCTGCAAGCATTGAATAATTGCATCTCCACTTCCACTCAGCAGCTTGTTATTCTTTGTGACGTTTCCAAAAGTGTGTTTGGACAGCTGGATAGAAAAGCTTCCTGTGTAGCAGGAGTTTTAGAACCTCATGCGCACTGCTGCTTTTGGCTTTTTTTGTGGACTGGTGCTGTGATCTAAAGGGCCAGGGTGCAAGTTTCTCCCTGTTTGAGCAATATGGCTGAGCTGCAGAATTCTTTTATTGTAAGACAGTTTGAGGGCCTACAGGGGAAAGGGGTACGACATGCACCAAGCCGATATGTTCTTATGACAAAAGGTGTCAAAAATGAACTGTGGCATGTACAGTAAGTGACTAAACTATTGAGTTTTTTGGTCTTAAGTCTAAATGTAAAATGGCTGTCTAAACACTGTGTAGAGCCGAGCATGATTTTGAACAAAGAAACGATTGTATTTAAGATGCTGATTTTTCTCGGCAGCTGATGTTTGTGTCCATCAGCCATTGGCTTAAACCTACTTTTCCTCACTGCTGGGTGAGATTTGTGCTCCCTGGATGCAGTAATTCACAAGGCTGACACACATACAAGCATCTATGCTCCCATTCATAACTTATTTGGGGTCACCATTGAACCTAAGCTGTGTGCCACTTACACAGGAAGGCCCCATATTCTAGGGTGGCTGTGTTTACCACTGAAATGTCAAGATTCTCTGCCACTCACTGCTCCAGGAGCGCTAACTGGGAAAGAGCTCATCAGCTCTAATTGAATAACTCCTGATTAAACTGGTTTCACATTGGCAGTTAACATATTACATCGTGTCTAATTTCTAATTGGCTGCTTCCGTGATGCGCTGCATGCTCTGGAGACACAGATGTCTGTATCGTGGGTGTGCAAGGAAGGTGGAGCAGAGAGGCACTGGCATGCTGTGGAGATCAAAAATACTGGCTCAGTGCAGTGCACAATCTCCTGCTAAATAAGGTGGACATCATTTATGTAGTGGCGCTGGAATTCCAATGTGTTTTAAAGGAAATGTCAGACAGTTGCACATGACACAGCATGGAAAAAGTAAATGAGAATTTTGATGGGTTTTTTTTCAACCTAAGCCCTTTTTCCTAGTCAATGGCGGTCAAATACTTCACAAAAAAGGCATGTCAGAAATAAACCACTTTGACTGGTAGTGCCAATAAATGTAAAGATATTGTATGAAAGCAAGTGTTTGTACAGTTATTCTTAACTTTCTGACCAGTGACGAAATGTTTAGCCACATGTCGTCATTCAACCGCTGACTGTCAAGGTAGTGTTCAGCAAATGACGTGGGTTTCATTGATAACTGGCAAACTTTCTGGCGAAGACCTGGTCTAATTAGGAGAGACGGCATCTATCCTACTTGGGAAAGAGCTGCTCTCATTTCTAGAAATATGGCCAGATTTATTAGTCAGCCAAATTGACAATTCACAGTTGAAGCCAGGAAGCAGAGTTGCAGTCTTACACACTTCTCCGTGCTTCCTTTAGAGTCATCCACCTACAACCCCATAGAGACTGTGTCTGTACCCCGTCCACATAAATTCACTAAATTCACTAAATCAAATAACAAGGGTTCACATAGTAACTTAATAAAAATAAACACCACTAATGAGGCAGTTTACAAAGTAAACAGACTTAAATGTGGACTCTTGAATATCAGATCCCTATCATCTAAAGGTGTATTAATCAATGAGCTTATATCAGATAATAATAAACATTTACTCTGCCTTACTGAACTTGGCTGTGTTAAGATGAATATGTAGGTCTTAATAAATCCACTCCTCCCAGCCACATTAACACACACATTCCCAGAGACACTGGCAGAGGTGGTGGAGTTGTAGTCATTTTCAATTCTGCCCTATTAATAAACCCTAAGCCCAAACAAAATTTTTGTTCATTTGAAAATCTCATTCTTAGCATTTTCCATCCAACCATGAAAACTCCAACCATGTTTGTTATAGTGTATTTTATTGTATTACTGAATTTTCAGTTTCTCTCAGCTTTGGTCCTCAAAACAGATAAAGTCATTATTGTAGGTGACTTTAATATCCATGTAGACGTTGAAAACGACAGCCTTGGTACGGCATTTCTGTCACTGTTAGATTCATTTGGTTTCTGTCAGTGTGTACAAGCATTAACTCACACTTTTAATCACACTCTTGATCTTGTTCTGATATATGGCATTGAAATTGAGCACTTAAAAGTCTCTGCGCAAAATCTGATTTTATAAGATCATTTTCTTCTAACATTTGAATTTCTGCTCATCAACTATAAACCAAGAGTCACTAGTTATTATAGCAGATGCATATCTGAGGACACTGTTAAAAAATTTTTAAAAAATTATTCCCTCTGCAATAAATTCAGTGCCATATCTTAATTTTAGCCCCTCCCAGCTTGATCACCTTGCTGATTTCAC
>KV751330.1:8017829-8032141 GCA_001698575.1 Mola mola | reverse complement strand
ACAAGCGGTAGAAAATGGATGGATAATAGAAGTATAATATTAACAAGTCTTTTCAAAGGTTTATATTTGATTTATTTCTGCCACATTTATTCTTTATCTTCCCTTTCAGTAAGTTGAAGCTCAAAATTCCTGAGGCTGCTCTGATGCAATCAAACTCAGAGATTAGATCATCTTTTCATGGTTACTATCTGCATGACAATTTATATCTACAGTTCCAGAAGTTGAGCATTTTAACAGGAGACACTGCAACATGCTAAATAGGCATGTAAACAAAGAAAAAAAAAAAGCAAGTTCACTCACATGACAATCTGTCAACATCCTGACACACACAAAAAAAGGATTCAACAGCCCACTGACACAGGAACATTTAATCTGGAAACTTTCATTCTAAACTGTACTAGCTTTAGTTCATTGCTGGACCTGAGGTGTGAGTTGTAATTGTTTGCTTCTGAAATGCCAGAGCATTAAAGGCCAATGGAACAGTGGTAAAACATAATATTCTGTTTCATTTGGACTGAATTATGTGAGCACTTCGTCACTTCATTTTGGGTCCATAAATTGATCTGAATTACAATTTAAAAGAAGGGAAGCAAATAGCAGCAAGTGGCATCAAGTGCAAATAAAATTGTCTAAGTGTGTGCTTTAAAGTACAGAAACTCTACCAGAAGCAGACTGGATGATCAACAGCACACTCCAGATTACTCGCTCCACAATCACAAACTGGTGTCACTATTCATCGAAAGGTCAAAGCCCTCATGTTCCCTCAATAATGCTTTAGATTCAAAGATGTAGCAGATAACTTCTAACATGTTTTGTAATAATTCTTCACAGAGGAGGCAGTACACTCATAGTCAATCTGCATATTAATCAGTTCATGCCACAAAAAGCTGTCCCTTCTAAAAAATATATACTGTATGTCCTGGCATTGTGTAGTGCAGAATAGATCTATAACTACATGATGTAATAGGGAAAAAAAGTGCTTTTTGAATTCTTTTAAAGCCTAACATTTCTTTTGATTTCCTTAAAACATGTTAATTATTTAACTTTTAAAATGAAATTACCACCTATTGGTTAGTTGCCTCCTCAAGCCATATAAAGTGGACAGTGAAAGTACAATGGTGAGACAAGAAGGGCTGGGAATGTTTCTGTAGTGCGGTTGTTGTTTAAAATAAACAAGTAAATAAGGATGTAGGAAACTGAAAGTGTAATTACATGTAATTAGACAAAAGATAAATTAAAGACAGTAAAGAGTGTCCTGTGATTCTTGGATAACTCCTTTTTCAGTGGGGCAAACCTAGTTAAAATGGGTTGGAGTTAGGTTTAAAGAAGAGGTGGTTTTCTGTTTTGTTAAGTAGTTTGCAGAGGAAAAATTATATTTGTATTAGGATGCGGAAAAAAGGAAAATGTTTGACTGAATTTATAACACAAGGGCCAGTTTTACATCACTGAAAATTTCGAAGTCTGTTGGCAGATTTCTGATTTCAGAGAGTTGGTACAAGACTGCTTTCGTCCGCACATTAAACATGAAGGCAGTCTAACTAGCCACCTGAAGATAGAGATCAAATATCCCCCTATAATGGAATCTTACATTATGTAAGGTTGCAAATTTAACTAAATGTAGTTTTGTGCCAAATTTGACAAAAATCCCTTGATGCATTCCTGATATTGTACTAAAACGATTTCAGGTCACAGGGGCCTTGACCTTTGACCTCCAAAATCTAATCAGTTCATCCATGAGTCAGAGAGGACATTTGTGCAGAGTTTGAATAAAATTCCTCAAAGCATTCTTGAGATATCGCTTTAACAAAAATGTCCAGCCAGACAACCCCAAATCATAATACATCCAGCCCTGGCTCTCACCTGTGCGGAGGGGGAAAAAAAAACGGAAATGCTTTAGCTGCTACCATTTTCAATCCAAAAATAAATTAACTGCCTACTTGGTAGCAAGTGGCTTGTTAGACTAACTTCATGTTTAATGTGCTGATGAAAGCGCTCTTGTACCAACTCTATAAAATCAGAAATCTGCTGAGAGAACTACATTTTCAGTGATGTAAAACTAGACAGACATGACAGTTGAATAACCATATTTACACAAACATCAGGCACCGTTGTGAAAAGACCCAGCGGTGAAATCTGAAATTAGAGGTTAAGAACCTTGAAGTCAAACCACTAAGTAGTTTCTGGCACATATACTCTGTCAGAAACACACTAAAAACAAACAGACTCAATTAAAGTTTGAATATCCCTTAAAGAGAAAGCACACATACTATTCAGTGTTGAAACCAGATCTGCCTTCCAAACAGATTATTTATATCAAAAAAAATATCCAAGCCATTCTCCCTTTGTAGGTGAAGTTTTGAATCCATTCATCTTCCCCTTGTACTTGTCTCCATCCATCCATCTGTTGCATTCTAATTTCAACATCATGCTGTCCTTCTGCTCTTCAAGCCTGCTGTGAGGTAGAGGAGCTGCAGCCTCATCCTCATTTGCAGATTCACAGTCTGGATAGCAACAGTGAGTCAGAAACAAAGTATAAAACTTAATAGATCAATGAAGAAAATGAGTGGGAAACCGGTTTCAACTCACATCAGGCAGACCGGCCATCTTTGTCATCATCACATTGTGGTCAGAGACACTGTAGACGTTCTGGTCCTGACCAGGGTCGTCCGCCAACATGTACAACTCTCCAGCATGGACATCAGATGCATTTACCTAAAGACAGATGGATGATAGACAGATACCATCTGCTATTGTCTGCGACAGACAAGAGGGATGGATCATCATATGCCCCTAAAGACAGATGAGAGGTTTTACATGCCGTGTATTTATGATTCACCAACCTCAAATGTTTTAGGGTTGAATCCCAGCCACAGAGTGTACCTATAGTCCCAGGACCGCAGAGAGTACCCCATGACCTTAATGTCTTCAAGGTTGGGGCGGTCAGAGTTCTCCTAAAAGAAGTACATCGAAGTACAATGGCATCTTAAAGACTTTCATTACATCAAATTGTGCTTCATACTAATCATTCCCTCACCATACCCCATCATGAAAGAGTTCCCATTCCTTAAATGCACCTTGAGGAGACAAGGAGGCTTCTGGAGGAGCTTAGGAGGAAACGTGGGTGTATCCTACATACAAGTTTTTTTTTTATTGGATGGCACAATCCCTTCACTGAAATGTCTATATTGATTGATCAGCTGATCTGAGGTTCGAACTGTAATAGAGCACATCAGAAAAAAACTACCTGTGGAACAATCATGACAGTACCAATGACATCTGTTCAAATGTATACAAATAAAAATTATTAAATCATGTATCATTACTGTATAAATCTCTTGTAACTATTGTATTATATTACTTCACAGGCCGCAATACGTCTTTCTTTTCTGTTTAATGTTTGTCTCTTTCAGGAAAGATTTATCAGCTACAATAAGAAGTACTGGTAACTTTGAGTATAATAGTATTTTAAGATATTGGGTAAAAGTTAATTGGAAAGAGTTGATTCATATAGCAGCAGCAGTTTTGTTCTAAATCTTACAATGAAAATGACACATCTTACACAGCGGGGTATCATTATGCAACCAAAAATAACAGGTAAATGAAAAGTAAAATTTTGAGTAACACAGCGTTATATTATTCAAAATAAAAAAAACACTTGAATGTTGTGCAGTTGCTCTTAAATATGGATTTCTTTAGACATTCATGGACTGTCGTCTTTGACATGTAATATGACACATCAAGTCATTACTGATGAGTTCTCTTGTGTTTTTTTATTTTGAGTAACACAGCGTTATATTATTCAAAATAAAAAAAACACAAGAGAACTCATCAGTAATGACTTGATGTGTCACATTACACGTCACAGATGGCAGTCCATGAATGTCTACAGAAATCCATATTTAAGAACAACTTCAAAACCTTCTCAGGTCAGGGCGTTTTCTGTGTGGAGTTTGCATGTTCTCCCTGTGCCTGCATGTGGTCACTCCGGGTACTCCGGCTTCCTCCCACGGACCAAAAAAATGCAACCCGGGGTTTAGGTCTGTCTATATATGTTGGCCTTGCAACAAACTGCACCTTCACATTCGGGCGAAGGCCCGGTGCACCCTTCGCCCAGGCAGGGTACACCCTTCGCAACTAAGCTCCAGCCCCCCCACGACCCATAACAGGATAAGTGGTGGAAAATGGATGGATGGATGACACTGTGTGCACAACCCTCATCTGTAGCGACGCTACATCACAAGTGTGAAGCAACACCCTGTAGGGCTGAGCTTATGAGCAATCACAGGGCTGCTGCTGACTAGCCACTAGCGCCTCAATCTCTACCTGCACCTGACAGATGCTGGTGCTATTGGATCGCATACAAAAAGACAGTTTGAGCTCTCACACTGGAGATTGTAAGATTGTAAACATACCCAAGCCTAGGGGGAGCTATGAGGCAAGGAGAAGATGAGAGTAAGGAAAATGTAAACACAAAACACCTACATATTTTATCTACAGCCACAAATGTGTCAAACCTGGATATGTCAAAAGTTTAAATATTATTGTAACCTCCAACTTTGTCCAGCGGCTACTCATATTTAACATCGGTGAGTTTGGATATGGCCTGAAAACTATCTCAAGCCACAAACTACTAAAAACCCAGGTCACTGGGGACCAAGTGGGCCAATGATTTAAACTTGTTTTTCAACAGGTTTGATCAGGTGTCCACCCATCCCCCAGCGGTGTCACCTCTGCAGCAACCCCCCACCACTGAACTCAAAGTACTCTGCCCAACCCCCACCTTCCCCTCTCCATCTGCAGTTATCAGCTCATCACCACCACCAGGGACTACCCCACCCACCAACCAAGTCCCTCCATTCACACCTTCCAGCACACAGCCCCCCTGCTCCATCCTGTCCTTCACTTCAGCCCAGGTGACGAACCAGCTCTAGAGGATCAAAGGAAATAAGGCTGCGGATCCAGACGGTATCAGCTCCAGGCTCCTGAAATCCTGCGCAGATGAGTGGGATTGTTGAGCATCTGTTCAACCTGAGCCTGAAGCTGGGGAAAGTACGCCTGTGAAACACATCCTGCGTGGTACCTATGCCCAAGACGCCGCACCCCAAGGACCTCAGCTGCTACAGGCCGGTGGCTCTAATATCCCACCTTATGAAGACCCTGGAGCGGCTGCCTTGCCCACCTTGCCCACCTGCACCCTCTGGTGAGGTCGTTCATAGACCCGTTGCAGTTTGCATATCAGCCTTGCGTCGGAGTGGACGATGCCTTCATCGTCCTCCTCCATCGAGCTCTGTCTCACCTGGAGAAGCCTGGGAGCACTGTGAGTATCATGTTCTATGATTTCTCTGGTGTTTTCAATACCATACAGCCTGCACTCGTGAGGGACAAGCTGGAACAAACTGGAGTGGACCGCCACCTCACATGCTGGATTGTGGACTATCTGACCAATTGCCCACAGTTTGCGAGAACCCAGGACTGTGTGTCTGACCAAGTCGCCGCTCCTTTTCACACTGTACACTGCAGACTTTAGCCACAATTCTACTACCTGCCATCTGAAGAAGTTCCGACGACCCTGCCACCGTCGGCCTCATCACAGATGGGGACAACAGGTCGTACAGAGGACTAATCTAGGACTTTGTGGACTGGTGTCAGTGGAACCACCTCCAGTTCAATGCTGGGTAAACCAAAGAACTGTTGGGGGACCTCCGCAGGCGCTCCTACTCCCCTTTAACACCGGTGAGCATCCAGGGAAGGGATAATTAGATGGTGACATCTTACAAGTACCTGGGTGTTCACCTGAACAATAAACTGGAGTGGACTCACAACACCACAGCACTTCATAAGAAGGGTTAAAACGGACTGTATTTGCTCAGGACACTGAGGTCTTTGGAGTGCGGCGGACACTTCAAGACCTTCTTTAACACTGTTGTGGCATCAGCCATTTTTCATTCTGTGGTCTGCTGGGGGAGCAGCATCACAGCAGCTCAGCGGAAGAGACTGAACAGACTGATCAGGCAGGACAGCTCTATCCTGGGATGCCCTCCTGAACCTGTGGAGTTTGTGTGAGGGAAAAGGATGACAGCCAAACTGTTATCCATGATGGCCAATGACTCCCGCCCTCTGCAACTTACACTCAAAGCTGCACACACAAAGAGCACATTCAGCGACAGATTGATCCATCCAAAGTGTGTGAAAGAGATGTATTGCAGGTTATTTCTTCCTGCAGGGGTTACACTGTACAACCAGCATTGCTTGCAGTAAAAGCTACACAAACTCATACATAATACAGACAATATTTAGTATATATAATATTTGCATGTATTGATATTTTTGTGTATATTTTGTATATATTGATAACATTTTTTGGATAACATATTCTTTTTATATTTATTATTACCATGTAGTACTTTAAACACTCTTGCTATTTCTGTACACTCTGCTATTACTGTGGATTGAAATTTGTAAAACTTCAAGCAAAGAGAAGTGATTTTAAAATATTTGGCATCACAATGTAAAGTCTATGATTTACTTAATATTTTAGCTAGTTTATGAAAGCTTTAGCTTTTTTTAAACTCTCCATCTCCAGTACCTGTGGTGTATCAGAAGGTCGGGGGTACTGGCTAAAGGATATGGCTTCTTCATCCTCTTTTCTCTCTATATGTCGGAAGGTGTAGGCCAGGTTGTCTCCTTCTGTACACAACAACTCCTGAATGCAAAAAAACAAACAAAAAAACAGATCAAAGAGTAAATGTCACAGCCAATTAGATTGCATTCACTGAGCTTGTTTTTGGTGTGTTTGCATCTTGAGTCATTTTGTTTGGCAATGTCAACACAAAACCATTGCAGAAACAAAAATATGTCTGTAATGTCAGTCATGCGTTATGGGGCAATTAGTTAAAATGAAAATATAATGTGAAGGTGAAGGAAACATCAAAATATGCTCTATACTAAACAACAGGAGGTTAACAGATATTCAACAAGTTCAGTTAATTTATCAATATACAATACATAATCTATAACATTAAAAAAATGAATTACATTTGGAATGATTTTGATTCCCGCTTGTAGTGGGACAGGCTTTGCTGTATAAGAAAAGGGTCCATTGTGTAAGACTGAACTGCATTTTACAATGTGATTGAAAATTGTAACCAACTAATTCTTCTCACCCTCCCCTATAAATATTAACGACTCTCTACAACCAGTGTTTATTTTGTCCCTGCAGGGCTACGCTAAGAAGCAAGACGGTGCAATAGGCAGTACAGCATAGAGAGATTCTCTCCCACGAGTCTGTCATCTCTGTAGGTATTAATGCTAATTCTAATGCAATGAAAACGCAACATCTTATTTCGTTGTGGTTTTACAATAACCTAATATTATTTTTCAATTTTAGTTTTGATATCTGAGTTTGTGGTGACTGTCCCATAAAGATGCCTGTCACTTCCCTATTGAATTTGTAACATGAGCTTACTGACATGCTCACACACAGATCTTATCAAATTCATGCATGAATCCAAGATTCCAACTCCACCTCTAGATGTAAGGTCATAGCAGATAATTATCCACCCAGGATCTAAGTTAGCTTTATGTCACGTCACAGACTTGAAGAACAGTGTTAACAAGGGCGTAATTTTTACACTCCTAAAAGGAAGTCAAACAGATTGAATTTGTTTTAACCGAATCCAACACTGTGCTAATGGTGGACTTGCAGTCATGCTACTAGTGATGAGGTCAAAATTCATGATACGCCAATATCCATGATATCTGAAAGAGACTTACATGAACTCCAGTACTCATACAGCTACAAGTCAGAACTTTGACAGGAATGCAGCAGTAGGCCCAAAGGAGTTTTAAAGTAAATGTCAATATTAGCTGACTTATATGCTCAAGTAAAACGCTAACATGCTGTTTCTTTAGCAAGTCTACTATGTTCACAATTTTAGTCAAATCAGTTTATTATATTTTTTTTTTTTACAATTCACAATGACTCAACTGAAAATACAACTTTATACACATTCTATGATCGGAAAGGAACAGGGCTGCTACTCAAACATAAGTATACAGATGCCAAAAAAACTTTAATCACCTGATTTCATGTAATCTAATTATTCTTCATACATTTTCTTATACGACCATGGTCGAGACAAAAATCAATTTGAAGTATAATCATAGCTTGTGAAAACTAAGGCTGAAATTCAGTAAAATGATAAAAATTTTAATCAATTCATACCTGGAAAGAAATATCAGGACAAGGTTCAGGTGCTCTAAGGCCAGCCAGGTAGGATACGGTAGGAAAAACATCAACCAGCTCCACCACGTTTCTAATTTCTTTTTGATCTGGAAGAGAGACGGCTACGCCAATTAACAACTAGACACTCTGCTCTTTAATTTCATCATTATTGCAGCATTTGCACTTAAGAAAAATTTGTGTAAGGAAAAATATCAACGTGTATCCCTGTCTAAATACTACTGGGAGCTCTCCATGTATATCAGAGACTTAATTAAAGTCAAGTTGGCATGATAATATACATTTCAACAAGGTTTACACAAGCCACTTTTTGAAAAAAATTAGATCAATTTGAGTTTCCTTTGGTGATTTGATATACAGGGTGCTTTTACATGAAAATGACTGTAGGCATTTGTTTAATCAACAGTTGTCAACAGTTAATTTGTTATCAGTGCAGGGAGCTCACTCTTAAAACTGAGCTCCGGACGGCTGAGGGCATCAATGAAAGGAAAGGTAGACTTTCCCATCCGTTGAGGGAGTGTAGTGACTCCAGGAACATAGAATATAAGAGGGACGCGTGTTGCCACATCAAAATTGGAATATTTAGCCCATTCGCCATGTTCTCCCAGCGACCATCCTGCAATGGGTGGAAGGACAGAGGTTATGAAAGACTGTTGAAAAACTAAAACTATGAACCTTTCTCTCACAAACATTATAGAAACAGGGGTTTTTGGCTATGACTTTAAAGGATGATCTTCCAACCCTCCCTTTCTTTTCAACATTGAATGTGATTGAGGTTTAAGCGACTCAGACAGTCAAAGAAAGGATTGTCCAATGAAGGAGACATTACAAGAATTTGAGTTAAGGTGATTAAGGTTTTCCCCTCGGATAAAAAGGAGCCAGAGCAAAATGATAGCAATTGGAGACAGCACAATATCCTGTTACAACACTGCAACCTGGTGGTGAAAGGTCGGTAGTATGCCTGCAATATTTAATTGAACACTCGTCTTCCTCAATAATGTGCAACAACACAATTTAAACAAATATTCAAACAGACAATCATGTCAGTGTTTAAACTAACAATGATACCATCAGTCCTTTTCCAGATCATTCTAAGCATGTGTCTACTAACCATGATCTGAGGTGAACGCCACTATAGTGCTCTCAGCCAAGCCCAGCTCATCCAGGGCGGCAAGCAGCCGCCCAACTTGACTGTCCACGTAAGACACAGTGGCATAATAGTGCTGACGGAGTCGCAGCTGGAAGACATGATACACAATTCTGTTTCAGTGAGGGGAAACCTGGGGGATGAATTATAAATGTTGATGAGTGTCGAGTGCCACGTAATACCTGGAAGTCTTTAGGAATTGGTCCGTAGGGGAAGCTAATGTTGAGTTGCTGGACGTCATATCTCTTCCTCAAGTCCATCCAGGGGTTGTAGGCCACAGCTGGAAGGAGTTTAGGGACATCAGGGTCAGGGGCTAAAGTCATTTGCTCAATGGGATATAGGCTCAGGTACTCCTGCAAAATACAAGAAATAGAGCCATAAAGATAAAAACATGAATTGAAACCTAACTTGCTCACAACTTTGCACGAGGCTTTTAACAAAACTAAACAGATCACAGAAGTTTCTCTCTGCCATTGTCATCCTAAAATGGAATTAAAAAATGTAATATTTAGGCCCCTTTCTACTAATGGGGCCATTGTGTCCTCTGACTTGTAGAGAGAGGCCTCAGTTCAGAGTAGGAATTATGCCAACTATACTTAAGAGTCATTTCCTGTATCTATTTCACCACTTCCCAAGCCTGTTTGAGGCTGACAGCCCATCCTGAGTTTATTTACTGCAATGGGGGAAGTTGGATTGCTGGTAGCCAGCTAATCCTATTAAAATATGACAATATAAGACCACACTCACTTAGGGAACGTAAATGTAGACCACTGATACTACTGGTGCAGCTTGAATAATATCTGCACTGGCTATTCCGAGCTGAAAACAAAAGGAACTTTTACTGCAGTTGCTGGGAGACAGACCTGTCATCATTAAAACAGTTAAATCACACATTGTCTCTGGCCTTTTACAAACTGGATTCTTAAGGCGGCCAAGAGATTTCAACACACTGAAATTCAAGAAAACATCAATCTGACAACACATGCACTACAAACACACAACACAACCAAACAGAGAAAAGTGATACAAGCACCCACAGCACAAATAGAAAAGTACAATGTAATAGGCAGTACAGGTGAAAACTGAAAACGTCATATTTATGTCCAGATGGCATTAGCCGGTGGCAGATATCTGTTTACCTCAACTTAGCATTTTTTGTTTATTATTATTATCACCTTCATTATTATTCATCACAATATTAAAATGTAGAAAGGTTAGAATTTATATATTGGTTATTTCAACAACATCATAGACAAGTAGCCAACTTTGGTCAAACTGTCCAAAAAAAAAAAAAAAAAGTGCACCCAATAAACAAGTAGACTGCCTGCGCCACTTTGCAAGTGTAACGTCTATTTGTATGCATTTTCTTAAGTTTCAGTGCAGAGCTCTCTCAGCCACCATACATTCTGTCATTTATATAACCTTGTTTTTCAAAAGAAGTTGGGATGTTGCGTAAAATGGGAAACCAAAACAATGAAATTTCTCAGTTTCAACATTAGATGTTGTCTTTTTGCTATTTTTAATTTAAAAAAAAAAAACCCAAAACATTCACATTCTTTTTCTATTTAAATTTTACATAGCATCCCAACTTTTTGGAAATTGGGTCATGTGTCATTTGTCTTATCATTTTTTTTGTCTGCTCTCTGTAATACTTTGTATCTTTTTGTGAATAAAGCATAGTTGTTTTCCAACCTGACTCATGCATATCACTTTACTACTACTCCTAAAATTACTACAGTATTTGCGATTATATGTAAGAAATTGTAGTATTTCAAGTTTGTTATTTAAAACGTGATGAATGATTGAAGGGAAGACTACATTAAAAAATTTGCAGTTATTTTATACAGATGATAGTTAAATGATAAATTCAGCTATTACAAAATTACACCCGAGACCTAAGCTTAACCAATAGAAACGACTTAACGATTAAACTGGTGCTCTCTTTTGGGCCGGATGCACATGTAACATGCAAATTCATATTCCAACAGAGGGAGGGAGACAGGTGGCTTGACATTTTCCCTCTTTATATCTGTCAACCTAAGTCTCATGGAACATCCTCGAGCATGCCAACATTCATCTGCCAAGTTCCATCAGCCTTCTTCTGATTCAGCGTGCACTTAGTTTTCTACCTCTTTCATGCAGGAGTTGCGTCTCAAATATCTACATCATTCCTTAATAAATTTATTTCACATACTGTATTCTAGCATCAGAGCTTCCTTTTTTGATTCAATCCTCTGTTTTTGCCTACTATTTATCTGTTCTGTCTACTATAGTTTCTCCACGGCTCATCACTGCATTATTGACTCACATAGCTCATTAGATGCTTGTTGACTGCTGCCACAGTCAAATGCTCATTCAGAATAATCAATTAGTTAATCCACTCAGAATCACCACACTTTAATATGTGTCAAGTGTAGCCTATAGTATTTTTTAAAAAATGATTGATGAATGGTCTATATTTTTAAGTGTACTGAAGTAAACTGTTATTGCAAAAAAACAAAAAAAGGACATTGACAGCTGTTTATACATCTACAAAACGAGACTGACAGCAGCATGATTTGGTTCTGTACTGTGGCCCAGATACAAGAATATGCTGTGATCAGATTCACATTCAATGGTAAACAATGAAAAAAAAATGAACAACACTGTAAGGTTACTCAGACTCTACAATCAAAGAAACATCACAATAAATCCATCATTAGCCATGTTTACATGTACACAAATATTCGGAATAAAGGGCTGATCGAAATAAAAATGCTTCTTTTAAACACGTCAATTGGAAGATTCTGATCTGATCCGGCTCCGATCATGACTTCCTGTTTGGGTAAAATTACCCTCACTGTGCATGTGTGCGGCTCATGTCCTCCCGCTCTCTCCTCCTGTAATGCAGGAGCATTATGCATTGCTGAGCCTGTAGCTTGATCACGGAGAACAGTAGAAACTAAAGTAGGGCTTTCGGAACCTGGACAGGTCCATTCTTTAAGAGTATGGAGTTTATATTGCGGGGAAATGCGCAAAAGTGCAAAGTGTAGCCACATCGGCATTTGTTTACAGTACGGGCGGAAGTACAACCTCTTCTGCAGTTATTTTAAGGATATTAGACAAATCTGCGCATGTCAAAATGCTGCTATTCTGATTAAAGCTTGGTGAATGTATACACACGTCACGATCAGATTATTTGATTTAGCGTCCATATAAACAGTGGATTCAGAAATTCCAATCCCCCAAATTGTTAATCTGATTAAGAAATTTTGCGGATGTACACATAGCTAGTGTCACATTTATACAAAATACATTAAAATAGGTCAAAATTAACATTTTAGAGTGGGACTTCATAATATTCAAAATACTAAGAATACTAAGATACTAAAAAGACAAATATGGATGTGTAATTTAAGTCCTTGTTTTTGATATTTATGGTTACTTGTATGGCTGGGCTGAAGCCTGAGACGGACAGTGATACCTAATGTCAGTGCTTGTTTTCACAATATAACTGCATCAATTTAACCATTGACTATGTTATGCATGTTACATCTGAAAGCAGCATACAGAGGGTCTACATGGGGGGATTTGAAACTATGTACCTCTGGTATCCTGAAGGGTATGTGTGGTTTGTGGAAGCCCACAGCCAAGAAGAAAGGAACATCAGTGTTGACCCGACTCTTCAGTAACCGGACTGCCTCGTCTGTGCTCTCCAGGTCAGGAAGGGTTCCTCCAGGCTGTTCCGTCACGTTCACTGCACACAGTAGGTTGGCATGGAGTTCACCATCCTTATCTTTTACACATCTGGAAACAAAAATACACATAAAAAAAAAAAAAATTCATGTAGGATTACCAGCCAGTCTGACAAGCAGGATGTTACATGGAGGTTCATACAGCTGTTTCTAGTCATACCCGAGATCTGCAGAAAGATCTGATGGCTAGTCTTAGATATGTGCCAATAAAAATACACCTGAGGATGAAGTTAAAGGTCACTGCATGGTGCATTCACTAACACACAGAAACAGATCTATGTGAAGCAAAGTAGAGCCTAGAAGATACATCCTTGCAATCAAAGTATATTAATAACTGATACATTTCAAGCTTTGTGAGATAAAACACATCCATGAAAATAAATATGACAAATCATTAGGACACAAACACTAAGATGTCTGATCAGAGCCGGCCCTACCCAATGTGGCGACCTAGGCGAGATTTTATATGGCGCCCCGCTCCATCGGCGATTTACATACGCTTATAAAAGAAATCGAATAGCATTGTTTTTACCATTGTCTTTAATTTATAAGATAACATGTCACCCAATTTACATGCTTAACAAATTACAAATAAATACAAAAAAATCTGAAATACAATATAAATACCCTTACCACAAAATAAAAATCCTGTAAATAAGTGAATAATAAATTGTAAATACAACAATCAACGTCAAACATCAAATTTAAATAACCACACAGTTTGCACACAATAACTCTATACATAAGCTACATTTACACTATGCTATAACTATATACAAAAACTAAATAAAATAACTATACAAAAGCCATATAAAAGCCACTATCTACTCAACCTCACCTCTCCTGCTACAGCTGTACTTTCCTAGATTTTCTCCCAGCAAAGTCATCTATGACATCATCATATTACAACTCACTGGAGACCACATGATTTATGCTTATTATTGAAAGTCCACAGAGACGAGTTTGCATCATGGTAAACCTCAGGTAAGTTTTAATGAGTTTAAGCTTAGAAACGCTTCTTTCAGCAGCAGCCACTGTGACAGGGAGAGTTGCAAAGATTCTTAGAGCAACCCACATGTTGGGATACATTTCTGTCGGTTTCCTCTCATGCAGGAAAATCGACAGATCCATGTTGGTCATATTTTTTAATGGCAGAGGTGGAAAATTGTACATTTCCATTGCAAGTTCA
>KV751330.1:7967903-8014361 GCA_001698575.1 Mola mola | reverse complement strand
CTGAAGTTTCGGGCTTTTATGTCACTGGCTCACCCTTGTGACACACTGATCTGGGCATGTTGATAGCTACCATTAGATTCTTTACATCCACCAAGAAGCCGAAAGACGAAAGAATTTGGCTTCTTTAAAACAAAAAATCTAACAACAATCATCAACATATTAAATTGGCAGAAAATAATTATTCTGCATACCATAAATATAACTATTTTTATATGCTTTGATCTTGACATACTGTATCTACAAGTTATACTAACTGGTGAGGTACGTTTAGAGTCATCCACCTACAACCCCATAAAGGTTGTCTGTACCCCATCCACATAAATTCAATAACGCCCCCTCCCCCATAAAAAAGATGGTTCACACAGGGCCTTAATAATAACAATAATGATAATTTAAAAAAAACACACAATTAATGAGACAGTTTACAAAATAAAGAGAATTAAATGTGGACTCTTGAATATCAGCCCCCTGCCATCTAAAGGTGTATTAATAAATTAGTTTATATCAGATTACAATATTGATTTATTCTGCTTTACCAAAATCTGGCTGTGACAAGATGATTGTGTAAGCCTTATTCCACTCCTCCCAGTCATTTAAAACTCACATTCCTAGAGACACAGGCAGAAGAGGCGGAGTCGCTGCCATGTTAAATTCTGCCTGTTAATAAACACTGAGCCTAAACTAAATTATAACTCAATTGAAAAACCCAATCACCTGGACCCTACACTGAATTTTTATCTGAATTTTCAGAGTTTCTGTCAGCCTTAAAACAGATAAAGTTACTCTTGTAGCTGACTTTAATATCTATGTAGACGTTTATGATGACAGCCTTGGAACTGTCACATTGGATTCATTTGGCTTCTGTCAGTGTTTACAAGAAGCAATGCACAATTTTAATCACACCCTTGATCTTGTTCTGATATATGGCATTGAATTTGATCACTTAAAAGCCTCTGCTCCAAATCTTTTACCAGATCAACATATTATAACATTTGAATTTTTGCTTATCAAGTACACACCAAGAGTCACTAGTTATTATAGCACATGTATATCTGAGGACACCGTTTCAAAATTCAAAGAAATCATTCCCTCTGCAATAAACTCAGTGCCATATCCCAAGATTATGGGCTAGTCATTTGTAAATTATCGCCACTCCCAGCCTGATCACCTTGCTGATTTCACTGCTGGCTCTCTATGTGATTCACTTAATTCTATTGCCCAGGTTAAAAAGAAAACAAGCTCAAGAGACTAGCTCCGTGTTATAATCTCAGTACTCTTAAGTTAAAACAGAAAACTCACAAACTTGAGAGGAAATGACGTTCCACTAAACTGGAAGAGTCTCGCCTGGCCTGACAGGATAGCCTTAAAGTATACAGGAAGGTCCTTCACTTAGCAAGAAAAGACTACTATTCAGCATTGATAGAAGAAAACAAGAATAAGCCCATAATCCTTTTCAGCACTGTAGCCAGGCTGACTGAAAGCCATCATTTTATTGAACCATGCATTCCTAGAGCCCTCACCTGTAATGATTTTATGAACTTCTTTAATAATAAAATTATACTCAAAGAAAATATCCTACACCTCACAGATTCCAGTTCGACAACGGGTATTACAGAGTCCTAGTCCTGATATGTGTTTGGAGAGTTTTTATGCAATTGACCTTCATGAAGTAATAAACAATATCTAAACCATCAACTTGTCTATAAGACCCCATACCTGCTAGGCTGCTCAAAGATGTTTTACCAATCATCCATCCATCCATTATCTACCGCTTATCCTGTTAGGGGTCACGGGGGGGCTGGAGCCTACCTCAGCATCCGGGCAAAGGCGAGGTACACCCTGGACAAGTCGCCAATTCCTCGCAGGGCTGACATACAGAGAAAAACAACCATTCCACGCTCACATTCACACCTACGGGCAATTTAGAGTCACCAATTAACCTAACCCCCAGTATTGCATGTTTTTGGACTGTGGGAGGAAGCCGGAGTACCCGGAGAGAACCCACGCAGACACAGGGAGAACATGTAAACTCCACACAGAAACGCCCTGACCCAGAATCGAACCCAGGACCTTCTTGCTGTGAGGTGACAGTGCTAACCACTGCACCACTGTGCCAGTATATAATCAATCTATCTCTCCTAACAGGTTATGCTGAACCAACAGACTACACCTGCTTCTGGATCAATAGATTTCTCACACATTTGGATTTATAGACGAACTCATACATTCTTACCAGTCCGTTGTTGTCGTATTGTTGCGTTCTTTACAAGTGACATCACGTCTGTCCATCCAAGGAAGAGGAATCACCCCTCTGTGGTTCTTCCTGAGATTTCATATTTTTCCCTGTTTAGGGTTTTTTTTTTTAAGTTTTCCTCACCCCATCCGAGGGTCTAAGTGGGGAGGGTGTCACATTTGTACAGTTCATAAAAGCCCAGTGAGACAATTTGCAATTGTGATTGTAGGCTATACAAATAAAATTTGATTTGATTTGTATGTTTAAAGAAAGAACAATTGTGTACAATCTCTCTAAAAATTGAAAAAAATTAATAAATAAAACATGCAGGAGGACTTCATATGTTATAAAGCCCAGGCCAAAAAAAGTGCTGTTTTAGAGACCTGTTGCATAAATTGTCTTAGAGAGTTTTACGGAAATGAAAGTGAACAGGGATGAAACAGGCACACACTGCAGAGTTTTTAAGCAGAGTTGTAGGGGTGACGAGTGGTGCGAGATCACTCCAGGCTAAGTGTATTGGACATTTTTACTCCATTCTCACCTTTGCATCCTCAAATTTAAAGGAGGGTGGATGGTATGCAGGGATGGACCAGCTGTAGGGGTAGTCATCAGTATAGTTAGAAGGAATACCTGGAAAAAAAAACCCAAAAAACAACCATTGTTACTATAAACACAACTTTTTTTAGTAAAAAACAAAGCCTACTGGGTTTCTTTTTCAAATGCAAGATTGGTTAGCAGTCAATTTGTGGTTCGTGCGTCAGTTTCAGAGATTGAGCAGGAATCAGTTTCACTTCCTAAATTAGTTTTCCTGTCAGTATACCATGCTTGTGAATATATCCAATCTATTCTGGATTCTAATTCTATTCTGTATCATATTACTATTCTTCATCCCCAAATTTACATCACTATTGGAAATGTTTATTAATAACTTTACCTGGATGAAATATCTTGCCCACAGACATGGAGAAGTACCCTTGAGATTTTAAGTACTGTGGCAGGGTCGTGTAGTTTCCAGCATGGACTCTCCAATAGGATCCGAAGTCGTAGAGCTTGGTTGTGTCTGGTCTGCGACTGGTCAACATGGATGTTCGACTGGGAGCACACACAGCTTGCTGTGAGAAGAAGAGAAAGCTTCAAACATTTAGTAATCATTTGATCGAATCCCACATTTAAACTGAATGTGCTGCTTCGACAATTTAAGAACACCCATGACACACGCACACAGACCTGTGCATATGCATTCAGAAAAACTTGGCTTTGGGATGCCAGCTGGTCAATGTTTGGTGATTTTGCCACGGAGTCCCCATAGCAGCCTAATGACGTCCGCAAATCATCTGCCATAATGAAAAGGATGTTTCTCCGCTCTGAAAAAAAAATTAAACAGCCGTTAGTTCAGGCCATTCACTGCTCTCTGATGCCATTAAATAATGTTTTTTGACAGTTTCCAGATTGCTTCTAAATAATAAATAAACACAAGGCACTGTTAAACACATGCTAGTGCAGCGCCAGTAATTTTAATATTGTGATTTTTCATCAGATATTGAAGAACGTGAGTGTGTAATCTCCTAAATCTCAATAATTTTACTGTTGCAAATAATCCTGACACATAGCTCAAAAAATAGAAATAACAGAATATTTCTCTGTGACTATGATTATCAAAATTAAAACCTAAAAAACACTTTGCTCCATGTGTAATGAATATAGAATATATCAATGTTTAACTTTTTGATTCAAACTACTCTTTCAAAGATTTTACCACTGTATTTGACTTTTTTCTTGGAGATGAACTAGTAAATACACCAACAAGTGTGTGGAAGTTAAAGCAATGGATCGCAAATAGCACAGACAAAAGACAAATTGGCCTACAATTAGTCAGTGAGGAAATTGAATTTACGTCCACTCGCTCCAGCTGCAGCCACAAAGTAAACACTGATAAGCGCTCATTAGCCGCCACAGTCAGGTGGACACTGAGGTTTACAGCTCAGACAGACAGACAGACCGACCGACCGACACAAAACTGCCAGATAATAAGCTTCAAATGAGACGACGTTTTAACAGGTATAAAGTTAGCTGCGTCTCTTTTCAGTGTTGACCAAACTCTACCTCTTGTCGCTACAACAACTATAGCCAGCGTGTGAAGCACCAGGAGGAGAGACCAGATTCGGACACACGTGTACATTTTGGTTGGACGACGAAGACTATTCTTTAAGTTAAACCCTGTTTGAAAGTCCGCTCGGAAAGAGGGTCTCCCGACAACCGCCTACCGTAACAAAGGAGCGTTTTTATATAAGTTCCTGATTAATAGCGTCATCCAAGGGTAGCGCTCCCATTGGTCCAAACATCGGCCGCCCCGCCCTGAAACGCTGAAATTAGTTAATCGTTTTAATAAGTTCAAACTGTAACTGATGATGGTACTCAAGTACGCCCCCCCAAATATTAATATCATTTTTTAATTTTAGACTACATACAGTATATACAATTAATATTTAATACGTTCTTAAGTCAAACTTACACTACATCAATCTAAAATGTTTCAAGCATTTTGATGTTTCAATTTTAAAAACTAGAGCCTACAGCTAAAAAAAAAATCTCTTTCTTTCTTTCTTACCTTCAAATACCATCGATTGCCATCGATTTTGTCCCATGTTTTTGTCTTTCAGTTCATAATGTTGTTTTGTTGTTGTTTTTGTTTTTGCACCAATAAAAAAACATCTCAAAATATATAAGCCATTATATATTACACTTTAAATGTGATGAATATAGAATATATGAAAATTTAACTTTTTAAAATTATTTTACAAATAAATATAGCTTCCACAGTATTCTACTTGTTTGCGATGGGCAATCAAGAAGGGCAATTAAGCGTAGATTCTAAATTTTGGTTGATTGCTGTTCTGCCACCATTAGGACTATCTAATTTAGAACACACCAAACCTACTGCATAGCAGTAAGTCTGCTAATGAAGTTTGGCATAGGATTGGACCTGTCTGCGAAGTTTGATGAAAGTGTACACACTGGAAGGTGGATTTCCGGGTAACAACAAGAAAACTAGGAAAACTCTTAAAATGCCATAGGGCAACAAAGCACATCACAGTTATGGTAAAAATATGAAAAACTGAGTGGCCTTTTTTAAAGATCATGCCGGAAGCCATGTACTTTATTAATTCTCACTTGATGTAAATGAAAGGAGTTCTCACTCTGGACTAAGATGTCTTTTGCATATCCAAGAAGGTAGGCGACATCTCAGCTGATTTCTCCCATTACGCAAACAAAAACTAAAAAAATACTTTATGTTCAATTTTATTGCAATAAAAAATAGACAATAATGGTTTCTGTTTCTACGTATGATGCAATGGGAAAGGCTGATTATCAAGTTTAAGTTGTTGTTGAGTGAGCTATCTTCGTAAATAAATAGGATCTTTGGCCATTGAACCCGCAGCACGAAACATGGCGGACGTTGCTGCGAAGCGGGAGGCGGACAGTGTCGTACCCGACGAATTGTTGCAGAGAGTTAAGAGAGCGAAGGCTGACCATGAAAACGGTGGAGAAGAAGCTGGTGAAAAATCTGAAAATGTTCTGTGCGGGTTTAAAACGTCCCACGTCCTGGGCGCCTCTGACCGGGAGAAAACCATCTTCATCCATGGAAAGGTGACGTCTGCACAAAGTAATCGCTAGCTCACATGTCTGTGCTATAACAGGTTAGAGAGGTCAACAATAGGGCAGTTTTACACACAGATCTGAGTGTAATTAATAGGATAGGTTTTCACCAATACATTCGTTCAAATCGGTACGAGCAGAATGTTGACGAAAAGAAGATGGCTTCCGGTTTGACATTTCAAATTAATAGTCCTTGACAACGTCTTACCAAACCTTTCATAGAAACGAGGGACACTCATAAAATTATTGTTTGTCTACCTGATTTAACCAGTATAATTATAAGCAGAAGTAGAACTTAAACTGAACATGTCACCAGCAGCTTGCCGATCAGGAGGCTGTGGTTATCCTGGAGAAGACCCCCATCAGAGAGGACACCCTGACTGAGCTGTTCAGTGGGTCCACGCTGAAACTGGAGATGAGAAATGACATCTACAGCACATATCGGTTACAGGCGCCACCCTTTCTCAATGGTACTGTCAGGAAAGGAATACAAAGACAGACATTTCTGTGACTCCAGCAGCCACTTTTGAGCGAGTGAGTTAGCCTGTTTGTGTGTGCGTTGCAGAGATCAAGACAACGGTGGTGTGCCCAGCTACGGAGAAGCACGTAAAGAAATACAAGCATCAGGAGAGTTTCCTGGTGGAGGAGACGGATGAGGACTACCGCTCCATCACTCTGCCCTACATTGAGATGCAGCGTTTCAGCCTGCAGGTCTGTGTCAGCTTAGTGGATGCTCGTCATTATCTGCGGGTCGACTTAACGTCACTCTCTTATCTTTCAGTGGATACACAACATCCTGGAGAAGAAGGCGGAGGCTGAGAGGATCGTTTATGAAGATCCGGACCCAGATGTCGGCTTCATCCTCCTCCCAGATTTCAAGTGGGACCAGAAACAGGCGAGAGACCACGAATAGTAATAAATAGATATGAATGTGGACATGACATATATCCTTTTAAGGACCAATGATAGGTTTTACACAAGCATGGTTTTTAGAGGGAAATAAACAGATCAAGAATTTTAGTCCATCACACTTGATATCATAGGAAGATAATCATGTAGAGGAAATACATAAATTAATTTTTTTTTTGTTTCACAATATCTATTCTTTCAGGTTGATGACTTATACCTGATTGCCATCGTACATCAGAGAGACATCAGGAGTCTGAGAGACCTGACATCAGAGCACTTACCACTGCTGAAGAACATCTTCCAGAAAGGACAGGTGAGATGCCTCAGAGGTACCTATGGTTTGGAGAAAACTCTAGCAAGAGCAGAGTATGTACATGTATGTACATGGCCTCAGGATTATTGATATGGAAGAACACTACACCTGTCTAATTGTGGTTTAGGAGGCCATCCTGGAGCGCTACAACCTTCCAGCCAGTAAGCTGAGAGTGTACCTGCACTACCAGCCATCCTACTACCACCTCCACGTCCATTTCACCAAGCTGGACTACGAGGCGCCGGGATGCCGTGTGGAGCGCGCCCACCTGCTTGCAGATGTCATCCAAAACCTTCAGTCCGACCCCAAATACTACAAATCCCGCACCCTGTACTTCCCCCTGAGGGCAGACGACGGACTGCTGAGCAAGTTCAAAGAGGCGGGGAAACTATAACATGACATACAGTTTTTTGGGGTTTTTTTAAAATCAATTTTGTAAGTCGCTTTTAGATAACAAATGGCATTTTTTACAGCAACAGTGCTAGCCAGTAAGCTGCATTCTCCTGTAAGTAGTTGACATGTAATTACATATTTTATACATAATTCAGTCCATAATTTGAACATGTTTGGCTCTGACCCCCATCAACTGTATGTAATATTTTTCTTTCTATTCCTACTTTAATATAAGAAAGTGAGAGAACTCAGAAGTGGAGAACCAGTTCCACCCAGTTCCTGTTTTTGTTTTAGTTTTTTTTGTCTGTTTGTTTGGGTTTTTTTAAGCTTTAATTTTTATGTTGACCCATGCTGACTGTTAATATTAAAACTTGTTAGGAACCCTTATGAGACACCTTTTTTTTTATTATTTTATTTTATTTTTTATTTCACATGTTGTGGTGAAATAAAGTGGTTTTAATATCTGAATTTAGAATTTGCAGCTTTCAATCACAGGCAACAGATTCAGGTTGTTTTCAGTTAACAAGTGCTAACAGTGACAGTAACCTATCAGGAACACTAGATGGCAGCAGTATTCCTAACTGTCCCAGCGTTCACCGCAGTCAGTTGCGGATGTCAGAAGCGAACTGGGCTCTCTATTACTTTACAAAATAATAATGAATGAAAGTTGTAGGTTACAACAATTTTGCAGGACGAGGTTTATCCCGATTTCATCAGAATTGATAGTGATTAGACTGTTAAAGTGGACGTTTCTTCTTCATCAGTCTTGTCATCTCTCTGAAAGTACAATACGGTGCTCCTCTGTGGTTAAGGTAACTTCACGTGATACTCGTAAAAATCTAAACCAATTCATTTGTATAGGATTCCATAAAGAGCATTATGTCTGATGTCTAATTCAAGGAGCATTTTGTGGTCCGTCAGCACCTTAAGATACTGAACCTACTTCAGGTTATATTTAAATTTTAAAAAAAGGGAAGTTACAGAATTAAACATTCAATTATTTTGAAGTGCTGAGTGTGGTTCAATATATTTTTTTTTTACATAAAAATTAATTCATTTCGGTTTATATAACTGCAAAAATGTTCTTTATTAATTCGATTTTAAAAGTAGAAGACACTGGAATTTTGCTAGAATGTTTTTTTAACATTTTTGACTCTAATGTCTCAATGTCCGATTGAGGTTCTCTTTTGTTCATAATTCCGTTCCATTATTACCTATCATCTAATATGTAAATGTATGTATTAATTTGAGCAGCCTCTATATATTGTTGAAACATTTATTTAGAATATTCTTTTGGAAAATAAAAAAAAAATCATAGCTCAAACAGCTAATTAAATTACAGAAATGTTTATGAATTCATGAAACTCACAAAGCATCCCTGTTGTATTTTTTTTTTTAAATCGTATTTTTTGGTGTTATTTAAGCAAGTGAACATTTAATACAATTCTACACTCGTGTATATGTAAGCTAAGTACTTTAAGCATTTTAGCATTGATATTTTTGATAATTTTGGCCTATCGCTTTAAAAAATAAAAAAAATCGAATTTTTACTGCAACTCCATAAGCTATAATCATCGACATTAAAACGTGGCTTGAAATATTTCACTACGTATAATGACTATATAAGATAAGAGTTGGATTTTTGGATGAATCACAAACCCTACGTTAAATATTCCTGCACACACAAAACGTTGTTTTGGCGATAGAAAACTTACTTTCAACTTCTCTAGTGGTTTAAGTTTGCTCCCGCTTTTGTCCCGCAGTTTGTTTTGCATGTTGTGAAATCCGAGGCGGCCGTGAAGGCAGCCCGGCGGACCGGAGGGCTCCTGGGCTGGACTGAGACGAATAATCCAATCATTAGAGCAACTACAGCGCTGATGTCGTGGTTCCAGTCTCTGCGGGATGACTTCACTCTGAGGCCGTTTGAGCTGCAGCACACACAGTAAGTGTTCTCCGGCTTCTGCTTCACTTGGGCCAACTTCAGCCCTGTTGTGCGCCGAGACGAGCCCCCGGGCTGCGGGGGTCTGAAGCATGATTTTTGACCCGTGATCGATCGGTCTGAAAACGCTCCCTGGCGGTGTCCCACGATGCTCTGTTTTTTGTTTGAGCATCGGCTCCGGTTTTTCAACGTGTTTGCTCTCTCAATCGTGATTCCGTGGCAGCTCCGGAAATCTGTGGATGGATGGGCTGTGATTGCTCCGAACTCTTGCTGAAGTCCGTTTATTTTGGGGCATCCCTGTGATCTTCCATCTGAGAAAGAGTCCGAGAAACCTGTAAAGCTACTCTGTGTATCGACACGGTGGAAGTTGTGCTTAACTGTGAGTTTCATTGGTGTTCTCTTTGTCTGTCACTGACGGGGTTTTCATGACTTTATTCGGTTACATGGTTATTTCAGCTCGGATGAGTGGATGTGCTCGTTGTGTTGACACTGTATGTGCTTAAAGTGTCACTTCAGGTGAACTTGTTGGACAAGTTGTTTGGGAGTGAAGGCTAATCTGTCAGTACAATGTTGCCGTCATCCACATTTAGTCACACTTCATGAAAGCCATTTCCCCATATATTGCTGTTTTCTCCCACTCTTCACCAAACAGTAGTGCTGTGATCTCACACACACACACACACTCCCTTCGGGCAGCAGCGTGTGTGTGTGTGAGAGAGAGAGAGCTCAGTTTTTGGTAGGGAGGCAGGTCAAGGGCGGTCCAGATTAAACAGCTATCTTTCAGTGTGTGGGAACTGCTGTAATCCTGAGCACAGACACCAGCTGACTCAGAATAGAATGGTGTTGTCTGTCAGCGTGAGAGGATGAAAGGCTTTATTGATCTGCTGATCTGTGGAGCCGTGTAGATGTCTGAGCGAGGCCTGTGTGTCTATAACTGACAACAAAGCAGCTCGCTCTAAAGCCCCCACCGCCCTGACAAATGAGCCTCTTTGCTGTAAATCAAGTTAGTGTCATCATACTGGACGGGGATACGTGAGTTTAAGGGCATCCGTGCAGGTAATCTGAGGTTTGATAAATCTGTGTGTGTGTGTTGCCTGTCAATTGTCACAACCTTTCTGACTGTAGTGCTGATCAGGTCATCTATCACCCGGTCACTGAACGAGCCCTCCAAGGTTTTGCAGACACATCCTGTTTACTCTTCCTCTTTGTGAGGAAATCCCGTCACGATAACTGCCTGATACATAATTATCCGTGCAGCCCTCTCTGTGTCCTGCTTGTGGTGGCTTTCTCGTGGTGTGCTTACTTGAGACTTTAAGTCCCGTACTATTTCCTTCTTTGTCATTAAAGTGCATTTCACCAGTTTTATGCACGACGGTCAGTGTGTTTGCATGGTTCGTGGTGCTCAGAAAAGAAGTGGTTTCATGTCTTATTTGGCCCAGGAGGGCTTTTGAAGTCTACATGAAGTGCGTATTTACATGTGTCCTGGGAGCTCCTGGTGAATGTTACCAATTAAATGGTTTAAGGACTTTCCTAGCATGATATGAGCGGGAGCAAACACAGCTTCCGACGGGGATTACAGTACTAAGGTGGTTTTCTTGCTGGGTTTACTGCACGTGTTACTGTCTAACAGCTGGCCGTCAATAAAACTCTGTAAACCGCCTCAGTGCTGGATTTCCTGTCGACAAACTGGCCTCAGCTCATCGGCTCCAGGGCCCTGGCACAGTTAGTGTCAGGTCGTTTGTTTTTCAGGAAACTGTCAAATCAAGTACTTTTACCTCAAAATTGGCGTGTACATATGTTTTTATTTTAAGCACAGGTTACAATTGGAAATTGACCCCATTCACATAGTTTCTATTTGTATGATATGTCACAAACGTGCCAGAGATAAGGTTTGTAAACAGCATCGCCGGCAATAGGAAGCACTAGAAGGCAACATGAAGGCTAGCAACAGTACTACAGTGGTTATAGCTTTGTGTGTTTTCCTTTAGGCCCTTTTTAAACTCAAAGCTGGCTGAACAACTCCTAAACTCCACTTGAACCCAGGCATGTATGACTTGTGTCTGAGCTGATAGCGTCACAAAAGTCGCACCGGAAGTGCGTCTGAAATGAAGGGACTAAACCAGCTCGGCTGCCATGGAAATGTGTCTACTGCAGGGTTAACTGACCTAGGACTGTATCCCACTCGTTTACATTCACAGCGCTCTGAAGAGCCAGATGTTAGCGGGTGTTAGTGGGATTTTTGGCCATTGTGAAAGGAGTTCTGACAGACGGAGGACATTAGAGAACCAGAAACTATTGGATGTTTGTTGGGCAGATGTGTGGATGTCATTATACTAGTGCTTGAAAAGGGTTTATTCTACACAGCAAAATCATCTGTTAATTTGAACACTTTTTCCGAGTTTATATAATTCTCACGGATTCTGAGTTAAAATTACCCTTGAACAGTGTAGTGCACTTTTAACTTCAATTGTGTTATTCCCTTACTATGTGTTTATTTTATGACACATTAAAGTGTATTTTTAACACTAAAATCGTGTTATGTCCTTTCACTTGCATGTTAATTAACATTCATTGTTTTGTTTTACGATACATTAAAAGTGTCATTTTGTGTTTACTATCCTAACATACAAGTCACCAAATCTGGAAATTCTTGTAATCACCTGCAAGGCTACAGAAAGTTAACATACACAACACACACTTTTCACCGTTACATTGTTTAAATGTGTAGACCAGCAACAGTGATCAAGTAATAAAATCATTTAAACAAACATTAATCTTTTTTTATTCAAAAATAAATAACTTCTCAGCACAGTAATAAGATCAGGCACGACTTAAACATTTACAAAGAAAATAATGGCACAATATATAGGCTCTCATCTCCACCATAAGCACTTTGTAAATCGAAGGGCTTATAAATCACAAGACTGTCTGCTTTAACAACATCTTTCTCATCGTTTTCAAATACTTTGTAAGCATGAACAGCAAGGATGTATGGTTGTCTACCATCTCTTCTCCAAAGGTGTTCATCCAAGCTGCAGCATGACTACAAACAGAACGGTAACATCAACACCTTACGCTATCAAGTCTTCAACTGCTCACTTGGGTCTCTACACCAGAAAAGTTGAGTTGTTAAAACAAGCCATGACAACCTGTTTGTGTGTGTGAGCCTCCCAAAGAAGTCCTCGCTGTTGAGCAATTGTTGGAATTGATAGAATTGTAGCCAACGTGAAGACGTTCAGTTTAGTCCTTTTGTTTCAATATACCTTTCCCAGTCATTTCAAATTGAGTTAATACATATAAAACAACGGCTACTTGGATTTAAAAAAAAAAAAAAAAAAAAAAAAAGCCATGCATACCTTGTGAAAGTGCAACATTTCCACTGCATCACTTGGGCTTAGCTTGGTCCTATTCCGTCCAGCTGTGGGTGGCAGGAGATGGAGAAGGAGCAGCGGAGAAGCCATGTCACTATCCCAGGCTCTCGGGAGGAAAATGAGGTGAAACAAGCCATTACTATCAAGTTGGAATGCACAAAGTAACCAGCACTTGCTGTTAGGAATAAAAATCAATCATGTCGATTAGCTTACTAAATTGACCGAGTCAGGCGTTTGGCCTCATTTGATAACCTTGGGCCTGAAAGTTGTGTCCCACTTCTCAAGCATCTTGGCTTGGCATCTAGGCTGTTTCAGCTCCAAACAGCAGAAGGAAGTCTTGATTCAGCTGTTGATCATATAAGCATATACATACACAAAATTCAAAAAGGTTAGAGTATTGTACTTTCATTCAAGCAACAAAACAATGAAGTGTAAATCAATGAAATGGACAACTCAACAGCCCTTTCACATCTAAAAACCGTGGAAATGTTTTAAAGACATCTGTGGTTCTCTGTGGGTCATGCACTAGGTCTTGGCGATATTGAAAGGTCATCTTCATCTTCTGGAAGTGGCTGCCAATCTTTGGCGCTTTGGTCCTTGTGCTTGAGCCACTGTAGGCGTCTTGGCTGGTCTTTTTACTGTGTTCCTAGATATGGTCTTAAGGCGGCATGCCAAATATCCAGTGCCTTTCTCCGCATCATAAAAGTGCTCCTGTTAAGATAAAACATCATTACAAAAGTCATAGTAGTTGATAAGTATCTGTGATGCATCAATCATTTTAGCTAAAATCCCAAAACCATTGTCAGTAAAACTGGTGTGTTTTCTGGAAGTAATCATTTTTTAAACTTACATAGCCCTTTGGGCAAAAATGATCCTTCAGTGAAGGAAAGAGCGTTAGAATTCCCAGGGGCATACTTCTCCTTATGTTTACGGGAAGGCATCCTCCTTTAGAAACAACATTCCCAATCGATTTATACTCAAGTCGGTCAAATCCCAATTGATGTTATCTGATGATACTGCTCATATAAACAGGTCAAGACCATATTCTTAAAATACAAAGACATGCAACTGAAAAATGCCCCACTTGATATGTTAATTCAAGGCAATGTATTTTGAAAATTCATTATAATCTCTCTTAATATAATGTTTACAATCTAACAGTTCACTTAACACTTACCCGTGGCTTTCAGTCATATGGCTAGCCAATATGTTGACAAGCTGTCTCCGGGTGCGGTGGGCGAGTGAGTGACTTTTCTGCCTTGTACTCTTTGATGACATCCTCACCTCCAGGTTTGCAAAGCAAGGCTTTTTTTTTTTTTTTTTTTCATCTATTCGTGTAAGAGAAAATAAAGTTTTCAATGTAAAAATCAGTCTTTCAGGATAAAATAATTTTCACAATAAACCACAAGAATAAGAGCAAAAGTTAAAATCACGGATTCAGGAGGGTCTCTCGCACACAAAAGTGGATCAGCAATTTCAGAAAAAAAAATCCCAGCAATTGTTTAACTGATTATGCAAGTGCGATATGATCTGTGATAAAAACAATGTTTCTTTTCTGGCTTAGATCACCATGTACAGAAATATTAGCCGCTATTAGTCATTCTACATGTCACAAGTACTCTGATGAGAAACAATTTATGATGGTCAACAATGTAAATTCCATCTGCTGCCCTTGAGTACCTCTTTTGCAACCTCTGACTCAGAAACCTCTGTGGTAGGCCTGGGTGTGACTTCAGAGCTGGATGTTCGTCTGCCTGTGGGAATCCCATATTCTATTTGACTGGAGTGGTCATTGTCACTTGAAGAGAGTGATGTGTTGGTATCCGTGCGGGAGGGTGATGTTGGATGATCTAAAGAAGAGAAGTCTAAAAGAAAGAAAACGTAACTCTGACATGCCTGAAATGTAGCGTTTGGTGGTTGCCCAGACAGTGGTTAAAAAAAAAAAAAAAATCACACCTGATCCCACATTTTCAAACTGTTTATGCAATTAGATAGTGATCTTTCTTTTAAATATAATTTATGATAATCTATTTTGTTATAGTAGTCAAGACAGACACATGAGATCTCAATTGATATTTGAGAAGCAGAAAAACCCTGAACATTGATTACACCTGATTTTATCATGAGACATACATTCCTCTGAAATGAAATTATATATTGTGACATATTTTAACGTCCAAAAGGGAGCAGGCGGCGAGATGTCCGCTGCATATTTTCTGCATCGAGCTAGCAATGTTATGTTCATGAACAATCCTATTCTTTTGAACAGCTCTCAGGAATGAAAGAGGGGAACCGATTTATTTGAGAGCCACTCGTGGCTATACATCATCTTTGCATTGACTATGTAAAAAAATTAATTAATTAAAAGGAACGATGAAGGAACGGAGCCATAAGATCTGACTTCCTTCAAAGAGCCATAAATCCCATCACTTCTGCCTGTTGTGTGCGCCTTGCCTTGCCTGATTCAAACGGTAAGTTTTCAGTGAGTGTGAACACATATATCACGATGTGTAATTGTCTTTCTGTGAATTAATATAAATGGGTGATGACCGTGTCCGATTAAACCGAAATTGTCTGAAAAGGGCTAGAATTTAAAAACGTAGTCTGTAGGATTTTCCCGAAAAACAAATATAGACTTATACAAAAGAAATCCTGCTTGATCATCACATATGCACTTCTACTCATGTGTGGTGGTGACTGTAGCCGCCACGAGTGTTAGCCCCGCTAGCTGACCCGGATGCTAGCGAGTGCTAGCTTTTTTAGCAGCTATTAACAGCTATTCACAGCTTGTTTCAACCAGCATCAATGACAATTCAATCGCTTCACACCCCATGATAACATGACTTCGTACAGCGATTAGCACCCTGAAACGGTTCTTACCTCGTTTCAGCCGTATAATCCACACAGGTTCTTTGCCGTCTTCTCCTGTTACCAACCGACGTGAGTCAAAAAGGCGCGGATGAACCGGATGTTGTGATCAACTCCGCCAGGAGTGAATGTAACTCAGTCACAGGTTTTAACATTTAACTCGCTTGATTGACAACGCCCACCCACCAACTCAGAATTATTTACACCGAAAAAACAACACTACAGATTTTGCCGTGTAGCTGATATAGGATGAATATAAAGCCATTATCTACTTCAGCTCGACTCTAACAGACTTGAAATGTTTGTTGTTGGTTGCATTAGGGGAGCTGCAGAATCTGGGGTTCCCGGAGGTGGAAGACGCCTGAGGTGATGGGATGACATTGAAACGTAGTTGTTGCCAGTTTGGATTGTGTCCAGAAGAGAAAGTGCCTTTAAATGTACTCTCACATTAGTCTGTTCAATGGCAGTGCACTCTCAACAGGACATAATGTCACGTATTTGGGGCAGGGAGTAATTGAATATTGATCGCTGTAAACACTGCATATTGACAACACCATAGTTTATGGTCTGGTTGTGTAATCTTGTAGTAAACATGGTGTCAGGATAAAAATCTGTGTTCTCAAACGAAGCATATGGGTGTTGTTGCTGTTGATCATGGAGATCACACGGCACCAGAGGATGCGTGCTTGAATATTCACCTTGTAGGCTTTAAATGAAGTGAAGCCAAAAATCAAATGTTTTGTGGAAGAAAATAGTTAGACCGTTCCACAAAATTAAAATTAAAGGAGAATTTCAAGATTCGTCTGTCTGAAACTTCACAAAATGCATTAGTGGCTTATTTCCAACGTTCCTTTGTGCACCGTGCTGCTGTATTGGATGGCCTGTTGAGCTAAGCAGTTGACTAAACTCCATACTGCAGTAATTTTCAAAAAATATTTATTTTCAAAGGTTTTATACCCTCAACATTCAGGAAAGAGGGCTTAGGTTGGAAAACACTGTAATTCTCCTTTTAAGTATTGCCCTTATTAAGTAAACTGCACATGGATACTGTACATTTTGTTCTTGGTTACTCTAAATTTTGACTTTTTTTAGATTATTTTCACTGGAAGTGTATTTGTGTAACCACATATGAGTATTGGTCTCGTTGATTGTTGACCTTGCCTGACATGTTAACGCTGCTCTTCCAAGCATTTTTGCCACATTTTATTTATTTGATTTACAGTCAAAAGTACAGACAAAAGAATCTTCAGCAGCAGCTTCTTTATTGACAAGATATAATCAGCAGCCTTTGTTGTGTGGTGACCCTGGGTCTACTTCACTGGATAGATGATGGATCGTTGTGGAGGAGGGGAGCAAAAAATCTGTCCTCATTGTGTCTTTCTGCAGTAGACAAACTGAAAACATTGTCAAGCACAGAAAAAAGGATCGTCTTTTATGTATCATGCTGTAGTTTGTGCCGGTTTGTACCTGCAGCCTGTCAAACAAAGTGAAAAAGCTCCATCAAACACATCTGCAGAGTTGGCTGTCCTCGACTTATTCACATGAAAATTGAGCCATGTCCAAACGGGACGACAAGTTCGCTGACCGTCCGCAGCTGGAACAGTGAGCTTCATCACTTTGTGCTGATTACAGCTGCAACTTACAATTGTTTTAACCACCGATTAAGCTGCAGTTAATCAATGAATCATTTACTTTATAAATTGTCAAAAAAATAGTGAAAAATGCTCATCACATTTTTTTTAGTGCCCAGAGTGACGTCGTCAAATTACTTTTTTACTTTAGAAGTTAAAAACACAGACTCCTCATTTATTAAGAGGAATTACAGAAAAAAAACAACAAAATTCTGACATTCCATTCGATTGTCTAATTGATTATTTGCTGCAGCTCTAGTGCTAATGCTCTGTAAAAGCTCCAGGTTGAGGCTAGTAAATAGATTAAGTCCTTTCAAATAACTGCATGTGTCCCTCCTGTTGTTTTAACGCACTCACTCACACACACACACACACACACATACACACACACACACACACACACACACACACACACACACACACATATATATATATACTGTAGTTGAAGGTGACTGTCTAAATCTCAGCTGGGACCTGAGATGTAGAGAAAGAAGGAGAGGTCCTTGTTAGTTGGAGGAGCGTGCTCTGTGTAATATCTCTCTCACGCACATTTTCGTGCGCACGAAGACACGCATACAAACACACACCCCACCCAGTGCGGCAGGCTCAGAGCAGGAGTATCATTACAGGGCTATTTACATTACAACGCAGAGACAGAGAAAGGGGGCAGGTGATTGGCAAAGAGAGAGAGAGAAGATGGTTTCCAGATGTGAAGTGGAATTCAGAGAGCTATAGAACAACTCCCCTCCTCCTCCTCCTTCCCTTCTGGAGAGAGATCCAAATTAGCTTGTGTGTATTAAAATGGAGAGAACAGGAGACGGAGAGAAAGGGAAAAGGCGTGGCACTGCAGGGGTGAGTGAGAGAAACTCCAGCCACCAAGGGGGGTGAAATAGTGATGGAGATGAGGAAGGGGATGGAAAAAAATGAAGAAAAACGAGGAGAGGGACCACAAGTCCAGACAAATGTAACTGGGAGAATTTTCGGTCGGTGAAGTATAATCAGTGAGTAAAAGCCACCAAAATTCAATAATTTACTGAAAACGTTATGTTAATTTAAAAATCACTGATCTACACGGTAACTCGAGGCCTCAAAAAGTGCTTTAAGTATGGTACAGTACTGCATATTGGAGAAGAGTTGCGTGCATTATTTTGATAGACTATCTGCGTGCTCTTGAAGTTAAACGTAGAAATGACCCCCCCCCCTCCATACACACACACACACACACACAGTTCAGTGAGTCCAGACTCAGGGCCGTTTCAGGAAATACCAACATTCATTTTTTTCTTCAGGGGAAAACTGAGCGGCCTTCCTTTTGGCTCTCTAAACACAACTCTGTATGATTGAAACGTGCACATACACATGAACACACACATGCACATTTACTCATAATCAAGAGTCAGGCCATGCCCCTGGATCCGTTTTGATGTGTCAACATTTAGAGATCCCAGCACAGACCCAGAAACACTGAATAGATGCGTTTTGAAAAATTCCTCCTGTTGACAAGGGAGGAACCAGGTGTTTCATATGCTGAGAGGAGGTTATAAATCTCCCTCCACAGGGGCATAGTTGGATTCCATACAAAATAGTTGCAGCCGAGTTCATTTCCCTGTATTGTGACTGACCCAAAATGTGAATTGACCACATGCAGTGTGTAAAGTGTCGCTTGTGTTTGGTAGGTCGGATAAAGACTCTGTTGTTGTGCTGTTACTAAGGCTGGAAATGTACTTATTTATTTAATCTTTAAACAGTCGGGAGATGATGGCCAATGGCCATCACAATTTCTTAAAACCCATGCTGCCGTCTTCAAGTACAGTTAGGTCCATAAGCATTTGAACAGGGACACACGTTTATTAAATAATTCAAGCAAAAAAAAAGCAACCGAGATGTGATTGAAGTGTAGACTTTCAGCTTCAGTTCAACGGGTATCACAATAATATTATATTAACCATTTAGGAATTACAGCCATTTTCACACAAATGCCCCATTTTCAGAGACTCAAAAGTAACAGGACAAACTGACATAATGTCAAATAAAAAAATTCACTGCAGCTCAGTGTCACAAAGGTGGCTCTCTTTTAACCTGGCTACATCACCATGGTAACCTGGGTGGGATCAATTATTTTTGAGCCTCTAAAACATGTAAAGACGTCTGTAATTCGTAAATGGTTAATGCAGTACTGTTGGGATACCCCTCAACTTAAGATGAATGGCTAGACTTCAATCACACCTTGATTTCTTATTTAATCCAGGGGTAAAACAATAAAAACTTGTGTCACTGTCCAAATATTCATGGATCTAATTATAGTCTGAATAACTGGAATGAAAGAAACTATCCTTGATAACTGACTGAACCAACTAACTGATTATTTAGAATGTTGATTACCACCTTTCTGTGAATTCCAGAAGGATTAATCTTAAAATTGTCTCCTAAAATGGTCTCCTTGGGTAGTGATGATTTTTATTTATTTCATACATTTGAACCAGTACTTTTTAATATTCAGATGAATCATTAAAAACAAAATTGGCAAGATAATCATTGTTTTTTTGTTTTTTTTTATTGAGCTACCATCTGACAGTAGCAGTGGTCTCTTGATGGTCTAGATTCTTATATTTTACTCATGTTGTAATTTTGAGGGCATCATAGTTTACGGATCCAAAATTCCTAATGAAGATGAAACTAGCCTGCACTTATTAAGACCTTGTTGTAAACATCAGTCGGTGCAGTATTGCTCGAACCTGTAAGTCACCGCCTTCTCCTCTGTCTGGCAGCCAAATGCAAACTTGCTCTATCTAATTGGTTTGGCCCAGTTTTATGTTTGAACCAGAATGGATGTGTTTTATTAATATTTTGGATTTTGAGACTTTTTGCCTCGATGTTCTCCCGTTCTCATCCTAAATTCACCGTAGTACAACGTGGACCAATCCTCCCAGCTTCAGCACCAAGAAACAAAACTGGAAGAAGGGAAACTTTTTTTTGCCTTCAGAGGAAAATAGATTTCTGTTACTGAAATACTACATTTCCTGTATCCAACATCCTTACTACAGATACGATGGCAAGATTCATGATGGGGAAATCCCAGGACCCTGGAATAAATATAAAAGCTGAGGCAACACCAAACGTGTTGGTGGAAGGACTGATTAACACAGATGTAAAAATGTTGGCGATCCTCTGTTGACACTTCCTTCACCCAGACACAGCTCTTCCTAATGACTTTTTCTTGGCGTGTTCTGTGTGTGTGTTTAAAGAATTTCTCAATTCCAGCATGCCAAAAGTGATCTTAAGTGACTGCGTCTGTGTGTCATGGTGTTGTTGAAATGGAGATGCTGAGCTCTGGAAGTGATAGAGACTGACAGTGTTTATACATACGTGCTGTGGTGACTTGGACAGCTTAGATCAATTTCAACATGTTTTGATATTTGAAAAAATGAATCACACAGACGACACTCAGTCAGAACAGGTTGGGACTGAGAAATTCACCATGCTGTCACCACTCTCTGACATGTGTAAGGTAATTCAGATGTTTTTGTCGCTTTCCTGGGCAGGTTTTCATGCCATTGAGTGACTGCAGGACAACAGGATAGCATTAGGTTTCAGTTCACACGGGCTATTGCGCATCAAAACATTTTCCAATAGGTCAAATCTTTAAACTGTCACCAGAAATTATTTATTTTGACCACTGACACATGTAGGAATATTCATTGCCATAAATAATCACTGAAAATTGGGATTATTTCAGCCATGATCCTACAGTGATCTTTTATTTAAAACTGGACAGTTACAGTAGCTAAAATTATCCCCCTCTCTTGATAGTGTGTCTGAGAGGATCTAGCAGCAGGGAATCTTGGGATAAAGCTTTATGTCACCTCACAGCCACACACACATAAGCACTCTCAGCTGTAGTGGCTGTAGGCATATAAGCTGCCTACTTACACTGATTAGCTGCGAAAGGCTGTTGTGCGCCCGCACAGCCCCCACTGAGACTAATTCACATGAATCTCTGTGTTTGTGCAAGTATTCGATAGACACTGACATCGGGGAGTTGGTCAATTTGCCCGGTAATTGAACTCCAACAAGTCACTCATTTTTAATATACATTTTAAAACATGATATCATTTGAATACTTCGGGTGTAGGGTGTTTTATTCAACATCCCTACTTGCTGATGGTAGCAACACAACACACTACACTACATATGTCGCATTTAGTATCAAACTGCCCCCTCTGTTATGGACATCCAATCATATGCATCCGTCACCAAAGAAAATCGATGCTGTCATCACTAAGTGCTGCATATTGACTTATTTCAAAAATATTAGTCTGAGAGTGAAACAAGCCAGTGCATCAGTATGGTTAATTCCAAATGGAGCCTTAGTTGTTACACTGAATATGAAATGCATTATGTGCCTGTATGGTTAATAAGACACAATCTCAGTCGGTTTTATTAGCCTGTTTTGCCTTAATGTGACTTAGATTGTCAGAAATAGTGTAGCGCTGCAATAAAAGTGTCTCAAGGTTCATCAATATGTGTTGGAGAGGTTTTAGAGGTGTGTATATAAAGGCAATCAGTCAATAGAATAAAAGATGAAATGAAGTGTCCATTATGCGGTATTGCAGTGGTTGATTATGACACAGTGTGCATTTGATAACGAAGTGAAGCACAGATTGATGATCTTGTTGCTGGCTCGCTTACAGGTTGAAGTTGCAAAACAGGGTGGCGAACGAGCTGTTTTTCTAACCATGAGCATATATTACCTGTTACCTGTTTGTTAGTAACCCTTCCTCCCTTTTACTACTTTTCAACTTATTTACCCATTATGATGGACCCTTCCTGAGTAAAACCAAAACTATGAGCGAAAAGATGCTGAAATGCTCTGTGGTGCTTAAAGAGAAATGGCACATACCAACGCAGTGTAAAGAATTACCCACGGCAGCAGTGACCCTGATGTTGGGAAAACAGTTGCACAAGAATACACTACTGGGAGTCTGTATACGTGAGGGGAAACTGGAAAATATACTGTACATGTGGCAAATAAAAAATGCAAACAAAATAGGGTTAGCTTATTACTCTCACTCGTTTCTCCAACAGCCAATGAGAGTGATCTCTGTCACTGCCCAACCTGAATCCAATTCAACATGTTGGGTCAGCTGAAATAAATGCCAATAAAGAAAAAACAATGCAGACGTACCAAAGAGACAACGATGACTGACACTCACAGAAGTTCCTGATAGCCAATCGTCGACTTGGTGTATACGGGCATTTAGGTGGTAATCCTGTTTGGGTTTTTTTCATTAACCACTATTTGCATTGTCCTTTAAAGCCCCTGTAAATTAATATTTACCTGTAGGGCTGCTTACCTTTCTACATTTTGTGGTGTTCTCTGAGTTTTGAACATTTACAGAAGAGATGTTTGCCTTCTCTTTAATAATGGATAGAGATGATACTTTGCTTGTGGTGTTTAAAGTATCTGAGAATACATTAACTCAACAGCAATGCCTCTTTCCAGATATCAAGAACTGGTTTTCCAAGATAAACCACAGACCTTGTTGTTTCATGTAGGATAGGGTTTCTTGTTCACACTTGCCTCCTCCCTGACTCCTCCCTCTTCATCCTCTCCCCTTCTCCAGCCCTCCGTCTCCCATATTGCCGGCAGTGGTGACCAGGAGGAGAACAGTAAGGCATGCAGTAGCCACTGTCTTGCATTTAGTCAGTTGTTTTCTCTCTAGCTCACCACCATTTTGTACCACTTCAGGGATCGTTATTCTGTGAGACGCAGTTCTATAGGAAAGGCCTTTTTCCTGCCTGATCCGTTTGAGAAGGAGATTGTCCTTACAACCTCTGATAATTCATTGATTCTTGCGTGATACTCCGATGGTGTTATAATCACACTTTGGCTGTTGTTGTGTGAGAGCACTGGCATCCGTAAGACTGGCTTGCTGCTGCAACTCTGCTGCCAAATTTCAGAAAAGGTTTGACATTTGACTTCTGTGGAGCTGAAAAGGGGAGGCACTTCAGAGGATGGTTTGACTTGGAAGAGAGGACGATCAACTCTTGAGGAGTGGCATCTTCTCTCACTGAGAGGTCGCAGGTCTTCAGGAGGAACAGGGAGTCTGACGTGAGACGACGGTGCTTTTTTTTTAGGGTTTTATTGTCACGGACAAATCAGGGGGGAGAAAAAACATTTATTTTGTTTGGAGCAGGGAAGGACGTTTCATTTTGGTCAGGAATCTGTACATTTTTGCTTCACTTCAGTGACAGCATGGCTGGTATGTATGGATGCTTCAAGAGCAGGAAGTAAGTCGCTGTTTCATTTTTGTTTGTATTCATTATGTGAGTTCACAATTATTTACTGTTTACTGTTTAAGTGTTTACAATGTTTGACAAAATGAGCCAAAAGGTAGCTCCTGAAGATGGCAAAATCTGGCATCCAATCTGACAACATAGGTACTCATATAGAGTTTGTCATCAAAGAAAATCTTCAAATCTCTGAGTGAAATGATGGATGTGTCATTAAAGGAAACATCATTTACAATAAAAGGGCACATTCTGTTAGTGTATTTATAGCTTCTACGTTGGCCAGATGTTGTATTGTGGAACAAAAGATGAGATATATTGTCTTAGAGGACACTGATTTCAGTTTTCACGTTGGATTTTTCACCCAGTCGATTGTCTTTTGTTGCGGCGCTCTGATTAAACTTTAATTTTCTCTTTAGTGTATCGTGAGAATTGATGGCTTGCAGTTGCTGCTGACAGTCAGTTGTATGAGTCACAGCTGATTAACTACGGAGACTGATTTTACATTGGAAGTGCATCATTAGTCAGAAAGTCCCTGAACTCCCCTTTTGTTTTTGTGTTTGTGCAATAAAACTTCCTGTAAGTTCCCTCTGATGCAGGATCAAATCACTGATGGCTTGATACTTGATGATTATGATTTTTTTTCATTTAAATTTGACCGCATGTTTCCTCTTATAGCTGATGGGAGTCCTCAGTATTTTTAAATTTGGCTACAGGACTCTGGGCTTGGCAATGTAATTTGACCACAGAGGGTTAGGATAATTGGTGCCTTTGGCTTTTGAACTACAGTAAAGTATTTTTTTTTTTCAACCAGGGTTGTGGAGATGTGATGTTGGATGTACTGATACCCTCTTTTACTCTCTCTGTCTTAGGCCTTTCGGTCTCATGACATGATGACAATACAGGCTTTTATGGCCCACTCAGCTGAGTTGACTTAGACAAACATTTTGTTTGTGTGTGTGTGTGTGTGTGTGTGTGTGTGAGAGAGAGAGAGAGAGAGAGAGAGAGAAGAAAGTGAATTAAGAGCTGGGATGAACTGAAAGACGGCTTCACAGAAATCCAACCAGAGAACCACTATGGGGCCCTCCAGGAGTCACTTTAAACTGACACCAAGATTAGTTGAATCGTTTCTTACTTACTGTCAGTATAACCACAAACCCCAGACAAACGGCTGCCTTTAAAATACATCCTACTTTTAACATCAGGAGCCAGGAACATATCTCCCACTGGCTAGTTGAATTTGTTCAAAAAATAGTTTCCTCCTTGATTTATGTCAATATTATATTTAAAGATGAAAAACAAAACCTATGGCTAGCTTTACCAAAAAATATCTACTACACCACATGTTTCAAATAAACTCTAGACACAAAACTATCCCATTTGAAGGCAGCATAAATCTCACAAGACATAAAATCACCTCACTACAGTCTATCCGCTGAAATCTTCAATCAGACTCTGTTGGTGACAGTCACATTCAATTTGTTGCATATCTACCCAGCCACCTATTGACTTAGGCATATATAGCCTTAAAATTGTGATTCTGGAGGGTGGAGTCTTTTGTTTAGCTTGTCAAAACCACCAAAATGGAGCAACAATGTGAGAAATTGAGTTAACGGTGTATCTGCTCTAATGTAAGCTACACGTGTTTGCTAGCCTGACTTATTTTAGCTCAGCCCTACGTAGTTACAGCATGGCACTACTCATGTAATATTACCCCTATGAAGAGGGTATGCAGTATATATCTTTAGCTTATTAACTTATTTTGCTGGGTTGTACATGACACAATATTTTCGTAGTGTGCAAATTTGGAAATACATGAAACAATAGCAGCTCTTGCTCTAAAGCAGTTCCGGTAAAACTCTTATGTGAGATAGTGAGATAGATTGATTGACACACATTGATGAGACCATCATCCTCCGTTTCTCACTGTTGTTTCATTACAAGTGAAACAAGATGTTTATGAACACGAACAGCGAAGTTTGAGTGACTTTATAAGGCTGATTGAAATTTTGATGATAGGGATATTAAAGTAATTTGTGGTTGCCAACTAAAAATGAGAATCTTTGGTAGCAAGCTTTGGTCTACCTGTTACGCGGTCCAAAATTACCACTTCTATTTAACACTAAGTAAAAAACTATGCTGAGAGATAGTTTGATTAAAAAGAGGCCTTTATTATTGAGTCATAAATTGGCCCCTGTTAAATTTGAGCTCCACATGTGCTGCACAAGCACTAAAAGTCACTAACAGTGACTATAGATCATTACTGAAGCAGAATTTTCTTCTAAATTCGACACGCTCAGATTCGGACCAGCAGTGTAGGAGATAGGACTCTTAAAGCTGACGACAAGTGTGTGTTCTCACTTTCTCATGAGGTTTTCTGTTTCCCAGTGTATCATGGTCCAACAGCCATTATGTAACCACAGCAAGTAGAGTTTGTTCTGCAGGAATGGTGATGCAGCTGTAAATGAATGTGCACTGTGCAGAGTGACTGATGAGAGTGTGTCTTGAGTCCATTTAAGGCTTGTTACTCAGAGCTCAATCCTGTTTAAAACAGGAGGTGGCGAAGAGGCAAAGGAAGGACAGCTGGAAGACAAGAGAAACCTCAAACAAGTGGTTTCTCTGTAGTATCCAAGCCTCAAGCATTGAAAGCTGATTGGAGCCACTTTGACTAAATTTTAATTGGCTAATATAAATTTGCTTGGTTTCATACATTGCTGAGTTCATTCAGGCCCTGTCAAGCTATTAAGCTTGGAGAGATGCGAAATCAGAGATAAAGCTTTACTTTCGGCTTTTATTGAATAAATTCTGCGAGGTAGTCTGAATATGTCTACCAATCAATCACATCTAATGGTTTAAAGGGGTAACTTGTAAGATTCAGCCAATATTTCAATTTAAAACGTTTACAACATGAACTAACCATATCAAAATAATATGAAGAAGTAACCGTTGTGATGCTGCACCCAAAACCTCTGTGTATTATACGGTAGAGACAGCTGCTTCTAATCAACTAGCAGTGGCCGGTCTTGTATTGCTACATGTGCCTCAAGGAGCGATGTGTGCAACATCAGGGGATGAAGAAGAGCTGCCCTGAGGGCTTTTCAGGCGCATAACAGTTACAGCCCCCAGCTGTTACTAAAAGTAAACTACATTTACCATCCCAATCATCCACTGCAGGAAAGAGACTACGTTTGTGGGAAAAGATATAGAGCAACACAAGAAAAAGTTGAACAAGAGTAAATATTGGCATTGCTTTCCATTACTGGAGGGAACTTGTGTTGAGGATGATAGCATGTCTATTAGACCAGTAAATCATTTTAGTTCTGACTGTTTAGTGAAATGTATCTTGTGTGCACTGTGAGTGATGAAAAAAAAATGGAACACTTAGCAAAAAATATTCTAAAGGGCATCAAAATGATGTGTTTTTTTTCCGCATTATTCTTGCTAAAAACCGAGCTAAGCAAACTAAAGTTTGCAAGTAGACACAAGAGCCTGCATGATATATCGGTTTGGCCAATATTATCGGCCAATAATTGGCCTGTCAAAGATATATCGGTATCAGCTTATATGTTATTAATATTGACCAATATCAAAGACATTTGTTTTAAAGAGCACATTGCAGAAACAGATGGGGTCATTTATATCAAATTTCCAATGAAGGTTACTGTGACAGTGCACTACTGTCATTTAAGGCCGTAAAAGTGTATTGTTTATCTTTGAAATATTCTTTTCAATTGCATATCTTTGTTACAAATATTTGGCAACCTCATTTGAGGATTTTTGTATATCGGTTATCAGAACTTTTTTACTCCCTGATATCGGTTTTGGTATCAGCTCCATAAATTTCATATCGGTCGGGTTCTAGTAGACACAATCCTGCCAGAGTTTGCAGCATTGTGGCTGAATTTTTTCTATTCTTACAGTGTGATCAGTAAGAAATTGCCTTTTTTTAGCCAGACCTGACATTAATGTATAACATGAGACTGTGTTTAAGGCGTGAAAGGTTTTCTGTACTTTTTGAGGTCTGCTGTAATAGCCTAGAACATGTCACAGGAAGTTTTGGCACACTGCCCCCTTGTTGTTGGGATAATGGATAATGTGAAAAAAGAAGATTTGAAGGTACTGTCACACCTATAAGACCCAGGTTGTGTGTAGTTACTCACCATGCTGGTTTTCCTTGCTCCTGCTGGATTACTGCAGTACCAGTCCAGATTAATTTAGTCAGTCGTTTCAGTCATAGTGTCTGGCTGTCATTTCACGTGACACACACTATTGCACTAGATGTTTGTTTTCTTTATCATTTTGAACAGACATTTTATATCTAATTTCCACAGATTGCCCATAAATCTCAACAGCGTTGTGATGATGACTTCATCAATGATATTATTAAAATGTATCCAAATACCAGCAGATCATATTTTTTTAAGCACCAATGTGTGAGACAATTTTAAAATGAAGATTCACTAGTTTGTCGGTTCTGATTTGAACAAGAATGCGCCCCATCATTCTGTATAAAGGTCATTGTACGTCACTGACGTGTTACATGCAATGCTGGGAATTTCAAGGTTCACGTATCAGGGCAAAACTAGTTTTACTGTGTTACCTACAAATGAATTTGAATCGCACTTCAGTGCACTTGCAGCGGGAGAGTGTTGTTTTTAAATGCACTGACTTTGAAGGTTACTTTTCCAAATCTTTTTTGTGTTTCAAGGCAAAGGAAATTAGCAGTGAAATATTTTAGAGAAGAGACAGACATGTAATGAATAGCGATCATTTCCTTCACAGTCACTGTGTCATGCTTATTCAGCCTAGGTTGGGTCAAAAGGAAATGGTTCAGAAGGACACGATTCAAGTGAAGTATGTGTCATTGGGAAACAGACGGGTGAACAGACAATAAAGAAGAAAGGAGACGAGGGTTGAGACACAGAGAAGGTTAAAAGAATGAAGGGACAAAGAGGGGAAGGGGAGGATGGAAGAAAGAAATGTTGTTGTGGAGTTTTAGATGGTGTGTTATCAAATTCTTTATATATTTCTCATGTCCTTTTATGGCCCTTTGGCCCCTTCAAGTAATGGACATGGGTTGGACAATAACAAAAACTACATTAAAGCTTTTTAACATCTGTGGGAGTAAAATGGGAGTGAAAGATGTTTATCCTGAGAGGAATCTGCCTTTTTTTTTTTTTTTTTAACATGCTGTTCTCCATTTATGTTTTATTAGAGCACATGCAAAGAAGCATGTGGGTTGGACCTTAAACAGGAGTCAACAGTCCACTTCAGAAGGAAAACTACTCTCCTCTATATACAGTGTAAATGGATGCTTGTATCTTTAGTTGAAATTGCATCAAAGGGACAGTTCGTTATGATGCTAGTAAGGCAAACTCAGCAGAGCTTCTTTGAATATTATAGGTGTAATTTTTTAAATATGGCCACGATTTTAGTTTGATGTTCACAAATGAACTAACGTAGTCATCAGAATACGAAGAAACAACAGTGTTTATTTCTTATCAAATTTATGTATGTGTTGTGATGCAGAGATATCTACTGAAGTTAGATGTACTGTACATCTAGAGGCAACGGTCCAGTACACTCCCGTGTATTTTGTAGCTTTGTAATTATACAAACTCTAATGTTACACCAATTTTTCTTAACAAAAAAATAAAACCCTACACATTCTGAATTTACATTTCTATAGGTTACCAAACTAAAAGGAATCATTGTAATACACTGTTTTATTTAAAGGAGGCTTACGCAAAAAAAAAAACAAAAACACAAGACTGTCGCGGTTTGTCTTTCCACTTAAACTGATACTTCACATTAGCCTACATACAGCCAATCTGAGCCAACCTCTTCATCTGGAGGAGGAGGGTTCGTTGGTTGTGACACCTGGGTAAGACAGTGTGCCCAGGTCATCAAACACCGATATATGAAGAAATGCGGCGAGATATCCATTGTGTATCAAATGTGCTAATGTACCATATCTGTGGAAATGCAAGACAACATACAATGCCAACATGTTTTCTATCTGGCATTTGGTTGCATATCAGAAATTTTTATTGAAAATAAATTTTCCTCCATGCGTAGTCTTCTGCATTACTATAAAAAGATATTTAAAAACAAATTAATTGTGGGGACAAAATCTGATTTTTAAAATCACCCCGCAAAAAATTGCGATACTCGCACAAATCGTTTATTTTTTCCCGATGCCTACTAAATTTTAGGGATTCGCTGCATTTGCACAGAAAAGAAAAGTGACAAGGGAGAGGTTTTCAGATGAGATACGAGAGTCAGCCTCATTTCAGCCTAATGCATCATAATTCTCTGTACAACGTCACTCCAGCATGTCTGCGGGAATCTCAGGTTGTTGTAAACATATGATAAGATGCCAGAAATGTTTAAATGTACACCTCTTTGAGTTTCATACTGGTGTTGGGTACACATTTTGAAGCTGATATATATATACTGCTTATGTCTATATATACAAAATGCCTTTCTATGTCTTAACGTTTTTTGTCTCAGCCAAGTTTATCATTTTAGCTTTCAAGAAAACTCTTTCTCTCAGTGGAAATTGAAGACTTGCCTCTCTTCATAAGTCCACAACAGCATATTACTGTGGCCAATTCATCTGCACTCTCTCCGCTCGGCCTCTCAATATGATTAAAGTCAAGTTAAAGACATGTTTTTGTGTTTCACTCATAGTTCCCCCTCCAAGCAGCTAGAAATAGGTCTTAGATTCCAACACAAGCCCTGATTTGTCCGTCCTGCACACTAAAACAGAAAAGAGCCATCAGTTTAATCATTGCCTCAAACACCCTCCAAGCTTTTCACTGCTGTAATTTCCCTGGAAGAAATGTTTCGGAATAAACAAAAAAGCTATTATTTCTTTGTAATATTCTGCATATTAATCAGACCCCACACTGATCATATACTGTAAGTGAACAAGCAGCCGTCCTTCACTAGATGAACTGTACAGAAAGTTGCTTCATTCATAAACTGTATTCACTAGTCCTGCTCTAACAGCTCTCACGAGACTTGGGTTTAGCTCTGCGTTTAAGGCGTACACAGCTAAGTTTTGTTCTTTTACGGCCTGATCTAAAATCGTTGCTGTAATTCAATAATGTTATATAAGGGAGAGAGCATTTTAAGGGTTCTTGAACAGTGAAACAGTATGGACACCAGCTTTCACTGCTTATGGTTTTACTCAACAATGCCAGAATATTTCCATTAAAAGCTGCTACACACTGTACGTTTGTGCTTGTCTAATCTGTAAACCTCTGCCTCTGCCGCTGATTTATTGTAAATCTCTTACTCTGTAGGCCTAATTGCTGTAATCATGTAATCAGGTCAATATTAGCTTATGTTAGTGCTGGCGGTACAGAAGGATTACGACTGGAGGGGTGCGGATTTGTGCAGTAAAGATCCAATATAGGATCTGATCTAGAGGCCTTACCAGACAAGATTATCCCTTTAGATAGACAAGGAAATCTCCATTACCCCGTATACAGAGAGATCATTTTAGAATCCCAAAGTCGCTTAATTAAAAAAGTAGAAAAGTTTTGGTCAAGAACCTGTGGTATGATCTTCAGAGTTGTTTGGGTCAGGCATTTGCACGGCGGCGCAGACATAGCGAGTCAGCACAGTTAGCTGGTGGTGTAGTGGGTCTGCTAACACTGGTACCATTGGGATTAAGGCTGAGCAAGATTGGATTTGCTTTACGTCAGAAGGGCGAGAAAGGGCTTGTTGACAAAGGCCGTCTACAACAAAAGAGCTCAGCATTCATTCACTCCCATGTCCATCAGAACTTCTTGTCCACTTACATATTTTATTTTATTTATCCCCCTCCTATGAATGAATAGATCCGGACACAAGTCATGGGTTTAGGTTTGGACTCGCTGAGTTTGTCTTTTTCACATCAGCTGGACTTGACTGAGGTTACAGCAGTTGGCATGGCCACGCAACTCTGTCCCCTTGAAAAATGTAATACGGTCACATACAACTAATTTGCAAAAGTAAATCCGTCGGTATGGTAAAGGCAATCGCCTCCCTGGATGATATTCAGAGGTTTGTTTGCCTGAATGAAACACATTTATGTGCCGCAGCGGAGTCACTAAGAGGTGGTTGGGGTGGACAGATGGGAGCATGGTTCTGGTTCAGACTCCTCTGTAAAATGGAATTGGGGGGCATAGATTCCCTTTAGGAATGTATTTCCTGGTGTGAATTGGTTAGAATATACTTTGTATGAGACAGGGCTGGGTAGTGAGTAATGACTGTGTTAACTTGTTAGCGTGTCTGTAAGCTTCCAATTTAGTGCAGATTTAAGTCCATGAACCATTATAGACACGTTTATCTTAAGCCTGTCCATCAGTGTGCATACTTACAGTTAATGAGGTTGTTTCAACTGTCTAATAAAGTCAGACCCCCTACTGGTCCGAGTACTTCAAATGTGCTAATCCATTGTTATGCTATATGGCTGACTCTCTCTCCCTCCCTGTCTATCTTAGCTAATGGGACGCCTGAGACAGGCTAAAGCACAACAATAAATTAAGTCAAGATTGTTGGCAGAAAAAAAATCAATATCAGGGAGAAAATGTGGACCTACCTTTATCATCTAAAGATTGTCTGAAAGAAAAGAATAGTTAGATTAATTTGACAAAAAAAAACCCCATAAAGACACCAAATTGCTGCTGTTGTTGTTCTACAAACAGTGTAGCCCATTCCTTTATACGAGAATATAAAGAGGCAGCTCCAGCTTGTTAAATATTATGCTGCGTTTTTGAGATAAATGGTTTCATTGTTCTCTTTGTAGAGTTAAAATATTTCCACACCCTCTTTCACATGTTGCAATGTTTTTTTCTGCTTGATTTAGTTCTATGCATTAAAATGAGCAATAACAGCTGTTTGCCTATAAAGCCTCATCAGACATTGGATACATTGCAGGCTTCACGAGTCCGGTAAAGTGATGACTCGTGTCACAGAGGATGAGTTGCACCACCATGAATATGTTACTCACAGTGTATCTATGAATTTAAATGGAAAGATAAAAGAAGAAACTACAAGTCGAGGCTGTACGCGAGCTTTTCCAACAACCTCTTAAGCAACATCTCAGCAATAGGGGATGAATATGATAAATGTAACCTTCTCTCTCACAGTGTTTTAAGGTTTATTTAACTGGCTTTAGTCTTGTTGTTCATAAGGCAAAGATTTAGAAATAAGACTGAGGCAACATCACAGTATGGTGGTGTTATCTCTTCCTGTGCATGTTTTCCTTGGTGTCGCTTGATCTGATGGCATTTTTCTCAAACCATATTGTTACATTATCAGGTCGGACCTTTAAGGAAATTACTTTTACGTAAAAGTGAGGAAGCTGCTTTACATTTTGTCTAAAACATTTGCTCTTATGCACCACTAAGGCCCCAGTAATTATTGTAAAAATTTAACCCTTTTTAATTTGAAATTTAATTTGTAAGTGTAGTAATATCACATTACCCACAAAACATAAACATATATGTTAGTTAGCTGAGTGGGAAATTAGTTGCAGTCTCCAATAATAGGCATGGAATGCCTGAGGCTGTATTAAAATGTATATTCAAATCTCATACTTGTAATCATGCAGAGAGCAGTTTGCAAATATTTAAACATGAATGGATAGGTTGCACCAGAACGGAGCTACACTAGATTTATTTTCTCCTCTTTAACAGTGTTTATTGTTGCTCTGCCTTGTTGTTTGCTTATCCAAACGTGTGCAGATGAGAGTGTAAGTTAACCAAAGGCTTTATACCCTATTTGGTTGAGAAGCACAGTACTTCTTTGCAGAGGCAGGCCTCTGTGTTTACTGTAAGTCTGTTTTCTCTTTTGTCCCTCGCGCTCTTCTTCCTCGTATTCGTCTGTTTATCTAACTGACTCGTCTTCCCTTTCATGCACCTCTTTCCCACAACCCTTCTCTCTGACCCCTTCTCTGACTTGTTTTTGTCCCTGTCCCTGTTTTCTCACTGTCTCCCTTCTCCCTTGCTGTCTTACATTCCCCCCTTGCTCTTTATTTTACGTCTCCCACTATAACTCTCTCTCTCCTTGGCTCGTTGTTGCTCTCTTTACTCTTCTGTGCCTCACCTTCTGTTTTCCTCTTCTTGTGTCTTCTCTTGTCATCCCCCCCATCCTCCTCATAGATGAAGCGGAGGATGTCACCGTGGGGAGCTGGCTTTGGAAGTGGGCGCAGGTCAGTCACTTTGCCCTCTTACCATCTGACCTTCAACACGATGCTTATAGGACTTTCAGTCGTTTAAAGAAACAAAAAAACAAACAAAAAAAAACATTATGTAGGCTGGCAGGTGTTGGACTTTCCATGAAACAGAAAATTCTAGAAAGTTGTTCTCATCATAAATAACAATAATTATGTATATTTTTTTTCCAAGAATAAGATTGCAACTACTGATTATTTTTTTTATCAATAATGTGCTGATTATTTTCCACAATGAATCGATTAATTATTTTTTTCAATAAATTTAAAAAAAAAAAATCCAGACTGCTCATTTACTCCCAGAAATGACAAAGAAAAGCCGCAAATCCTGACATTTAAGACGCTGGAGCCAATGAATGATTAATAATTTTGAAAGAAACCTATCTGGCACGATTATTTGCTTATCAAAATGGTTGTCAGTTAATTTTCTTTGATCGACTAATCGATTAATCAATTAATTGTTGCAGCTCTAGATAGAAAAGCCTATAGTATACATTAAGTTACATATTTATGTTGGTTAAAAATTCTAAGGAAGACCTCATGGTGGAAAGCATGAAGTTAAATAAACATACTTTGAGGAAAAAATGTCTACATAGAGGTTGACTGTGGTTTTTAAAAGGCTGCTATTTGTATATTTTGGACTACGAAAAGTTTAGAGCTGATTAATTGGCTGATATCAGTACATGTTTTTAATTTTATTTAAGTAATAAATAGCTAGATAAAATAAATAATGGAACACTTCTTCCTTTTTCGGCTTTGCCTAGGTTTTTCTAGGAGTCGCCATTGTATATTTATCAATCTGGAACTGAACATCTAGGCAGAAGCATTTTGCATTTTGTGTTCTTATTTTCTTTGAAAGTGAAAAATCTCTGTTGGGCACAAAAATTTGGTTTTAAGCCGAATGGTATATTTTTTTAGATTCCCAAAATAATATCCCATAGAATTACTGATTCTGTTTTTCTATCTTGCTTATAATAAACTTATTTTGAAACACTGGCGAAAAACAAAACAGAGGCCTTTTCTTTAAATCCTTGGTAAGAAGTTTTGCACGTAGAAAAGACAGAAATATAGATTGATAGAAATGTATATACAAAACCTTATGAGATGCAAACAAAAACTAACAACAAGCAGTGGTACGGCTCCAAAACCTACATTATATCATATGTTCCTCTTTGTTACAGATTGTAAGTACTGTTAGACTCTATGGTGTAAACCATAAAATTAGATAGATAGAATTCTCTTTATTTAAAAGAAAAAAGGGAGAGAGAGAAGATGAGTGACGCAGGCTGCACAGCAATTGGCAACTATCAGAGCCAAAATCAGCTGATACCAGTTGTATCGGCGTCAATTATTCTCTCTGCCTCGGGTTTTTATGTATGGAGTTAGAGGCAGGAGTCATTCAGCATATCTTTGTTTGGTAAAGACAGGACGCAGGGGGATTTATCTTCCCTATAACATCCGGATATGTATTCCTGTGAGGTTATAAAGGCTCAGACTGCTCTCTCCCTCGCTCCCTGACACTGTTTATTCATATCATAGACAGCACACTGTGATGGGGTGAACTCTTGGCTGTGTTGGCTTCCTGTGGCATCAGAAGGGAAATGGATCATACCAGTGCCATCAGCTAATATTCAGTGTGTGTCTTTGTTTATGCCTGTGATGTGACATAATCGTGTACAAACAATGTAAATACCACTGTTTGTTTTGCTAAACAATCGGTAACTGTCAGGTGTTTTTCTCTCTGATGTGGAAGATGGGGAGGCGACCGTAAAGATTGTCACTACTTTAAGAAGGGTTAAGATGACGATAATAGTTAATGATTGCGTGATGGGAATACTGACGAAAGACCCTCAGCACGTCAACAAACCCTCTGGAATTTTCTGTCTGTTTCTGAAATACAAACTCACTGTAAACACAGTTGACAAGAGGCTCTCCAGCTGCTTCTTCCGTGGAGATAAAGAGCATCCCCACCAACCGCAAGCATGGCTTTTAAACTTTCTTAAACCCAAATGGCAGAAGTGGGTTTGTTGGCATGGAAGCAGATGTAATGATTGTATCCACAGTACTCAGAGATTATATTGATACACAGTATCAATATACTGTACAGTCAGTCAAATTACAGTATTTTAGGTGTTTGGCATTATCTCATTCATCATTTCTCTTTTTTTGATGGAGTGAAAAGCAAATTTGACATGGGATCTTTTTATTTCATTCCAAATCATGTAAGTATTATTGAATACTTTTTGCTTCATGTCTGCGGCAGTTGCATGTGTTTTCTACGTGTGTTCATCTTATTAAATGCTTAAATGTAATTATTTTACGGATTAGTCTGAGATTTTGCATGTGCATATAATGAGGTTCTCGGTTTAGAGGACATATATTTTTGCATGAGAAAACAATAAAACAAGAATGACTTGAAGCTCTTGGCATGTTTATTAAGTTTAGTCTGAGAAAACCTTGAATTCACCTCTCTGCTCCCCATTCCTCTTATTTTGACATCCCTAGGTTCTGCATCAAATTAATGGCCACGATAATTCTGAGATATCAATTTATGGAAACAAAGATACCACAATGTAATCTAATGTCTGGTTTTAGTACGCTGATACTAAGATGTGAAGGTTTCAGCTGACAAAAGTGGGTGGCAGAGCAGAGCAGAGCAGAGCAGAGCAGTACGCTGCTAACATAGCTGGGATGCCTCTGTTAAGACTGTTTGGTTTGTAGCGAAGGATTGAACCAGAGATTTGGATCCATATCGGACCAACAATTTAAGACACACTGCACACGCTTTAGTGACTGCACAACTAGATCAAAGTTAATGCGTCGAAGTGTTTATCCAACACGTTCTGGACAACCGTGTAATCCTTTAAAATGGTGCTGTCTGCGCTGTCCTTTGTGAGTTCACCAGAGGCCCGGGCCAAGCCACTTTCACTCAGTCACGACACTCCCAACAGGGACTTTAATCACCTTGTAATCCAGCGAGCCGGATCACATTGCACTCTGCCGGGCATACGAGCGATGTAAGGAGATAGAGGCAGATTAAGACAAATGCAGCCATAAAATTACCCAGGAAGTGTCATGAGTAGGAAATGCAACTGCTCTTGAATTGCTCGCTTGTGCTTTTAATTTAACAATTTGTTTTCAGGGATTAGCTCTTGATCTTGTTCAATTTGTGTGACTTTAATCGTGCAGACTTTGCGTGAATCACTTTTTCTTAGCTGAGAATGTTGAATTCTCCAATTTCAGGATTAGATTTATTCAATTTTGTCGTTATGTTCACATGTCTCTGTATAATCTGTTTATCCAGTTTGCCGTGACGCAGCTATCATGAAAACAAATGATAGCTGCCCCCCACAACTCTGACGCTGGTTTGGCTTTTATCAGTGCACCCCTGTAATTGAATGGAATCAGGGTTTCCCACTATAACTCATCAGTGCTCATCAGTGTTCTTCTCTGTCTCTCTCTGTGTCATAGCAGTGACAACGCCGCCATGGCATCAGGACCCCCAGATGTGATGGCCAGTCAGGAGTCTGCTGAGGTCGCTGAAGAGTGTTCAGGTAACTAACTGATTCAATTTTAACAAGCCTCTTATGATTTTAGTGAAGAAAGACACTCTGAATATGTGATCATCATGACTAAACTCATGCGACATCTCATCAGATATTTGCTTTGCTTTGCTTGTTTGTCTCCTCATTTCTGCTTGAATTGGGAGTGTTCAAGGACATTTTGAGAGAGTTGTGCTTTTCAATGGTTCAATGTAAGTGTTAATTGGGAAACACACTGGCAAACCCAAGACTAAATTATCATTTTTTTTTCCATTGACATCAATTAGTCTGCTCATTACATGCACGCAAGTTTGCATATTTAAGTAGTATCATTTGTGGTCAGTGTAAGCCTTTATAAACTTATAGTCATTGCATTTTACTTTTATTTTGGTATCTCAAGACAGCAGGAAGCAGAAACCTTATATTGGTGTTAAAACAGAGTGAAGAGCAGTATGTGGAAGTGTGCATTTTATCAGAAAATAGGTCTCATACGATGGCAAGCAGCAGGGAAGATCAGCCAGGTTTGAACGATCTAGATATCCCTGCTGCTGTTGGCAGGAAATGAAGGAATGGAGAAAGCTATCATCATCTCTCCCTGATATAAACACACAACACACGCTGCCTTATACAGACGGAGAGCGCATATTCTGCTGATACAATGGGAACAAGGAAGAAGTGCTTTGGAGAACATGACAACATGTCCGTGAAGGTTCTCAGTCATCCAGGTCATCTTAACGATTTGACATGACAGCAACCAGTCCAAAGTAAAAATATCCTCTGTCTAAGCTTCAGGTCCAAAACGAGTCTTCTTTTGATTTTGACATGTAAGCGAACATCTAAAATCTGTAGCTTATTGTAGAAGACAGACTATTAGTACAAAGTTTGGTGAACCATTTTCCCTGTGTCTGACTTCCGGCGTGACTCCAGAGATATTGGTGTCCGTCTCAATCTCCTGGTATTATCTCAGCAATGGTTCAATCCTGGCACCTGAAAGCACCTGAAAGCACCTGAAAGCTTGGTTTCAAATTTGAAATATTACCAAAATAGCCATGACGCCATACTTAAAATAAGCAAAAATCTAAGTAAAAGTTTAGAAAACATGCAACAATGGAATTAATTAATTTCACTTTGCTAACAAATAGCTTAAGTAATGTTAATGTTGTTTTTGACTTATGTACATGTTTGGTCAAACTGATAAATCAAAAGAAGAGACAAACTGCTGACCAATATTCCATTGCATTCATGTCAAATAGATTCAAGGTGTTGCACTCGTTATTGGCTCACTGGATAGGCTCATCCACATTAAATGGAACTGAACCCTTATACATTTTATTAATTACTCCTATGTTTACCTTGAATTTCATGTCAATATGCTGCCATGAAAAGGGTCCATTGAATAATGGAGCTAACAATGCCCTGAAATGTGTATGTTCATCATACGAGGCTGATTGAACAAGTGTTCAGAGCCTTTCAATGGCCCCTTTAACGGCTTACACATTCATGTTAATATGTTCTCATTACTTACTCTCTTTGAACATCCTCACATGGCAGTGCTTAGAAAACAAAAGCATCTCGGGGAGACAAAATAACTAACTATATAACTATATATATATATATTTCTTCCTCTGTGTCACTTTGTCTGTGGCACTGTCTCCCTTTTAGTGTCTTCCCATTTAATAAGGGGGGTCATGTCCTCCTAATCTTGACCTAAGCCTGCCCTGAAATTCATATTATGCTATTTTGAGCATGTTCTTGTGGTCGTGTGTGTTGGGAAAAATCTGTATCTTAGATCTACGATAGCCTTAAAACTCCAGTGACCTTCCATTGAAGTGAAGGCCTTTCTGCACTCAGCGCAGACCTTTAACTTTAACAGTGTATTGTGCCTAAATTAGCACAATAACTGGAACTGTTTGCTGGTGGTCCTTGGAATTCACTTGTTGACAGGGCAGAAAGGCCTCTTAAGCACCATGAGAAGCAGTAGTTCACTTCAAGGTCCAGAATAAAGGGAGGAGAATTTGCAGCCAAAGTTGCTTTGCAGACGTTGGATGAAAACTGACATTATCATTATCTTCCCTCTAATGGTGGAGCAGATGTTATATTTAGCGCTCAGTGCACAAAAGACAGTTGGTCACTGCAGGAAGCGAGTTCAAAATATACTGTATGCCATAAAATGTAGATTCTATAACATAAAAATGATAAACATAGTCATTTTGTGAAATTATATTTATCCAGTCACCCAGAACTTCTAAGCGTTTTGAGTCTGGTAGCAGCTTTAGATTTCAGACATATTTCAGCTGTGATTTTAGCTCAAAGTGTGTTTTTAGAGAAATTGAGGCCTGCTCAAGGATTTTCTACAGGACAGAAATAACACAGCTGGCATTAAAAGAATACTTTTTATTTCAAGGCTCTTCTGAAGAATCTAGAGTCTATTGTTATACCAAAGAGGATGTGAGCAATGAGAGCAGATGCGAGTAACTGTTAGAAAAGTCACTGCCCTCTAACCCACGGAATCTCTTCTTAAGACATTTGGTCGATCTTTGCAAATCAACCTCTTGAACCTCAAAAAGTATTGTACAATTTATTCACATACAGTCATTACCTCCCATCATCCATAAGCAAACATTTGTACTTTGCTTCTGTCCCTGAGACCAGAACCTACATTATTAATTTGATTGTCTTGTTAGGAAATCTGTTTATTTTTAAACCTACTGATGCAGTTTTCCTAAATATTAATTATTTTAAAAGGTTTGTTTAAAACCAATGTACTTTACAAGGCTATATTGCAAATACAGAAGATAAGATTAGATTAATTGTAGTGGACGGCTGGTAAAGATGTTAACACTGAGTTCAATTTTCAAATGCATGTTTATGTATGGATGTTTCTGTACGTGTGTGTCAATGTGTTCATATATTTTTCTTTTATCTTGCTCCTTTTTTTCTTTCTCACCTAAGCAATTATATATCTTAATTATGGTTATTAGGCCTCTTGATAAAGGGACTTTTGTACAATACATGTTGGTGCCAATTAATTTAATACTTGGTGTGACTTAATGTGTTAGTTTTAAATTTGTTTTTGTTCATTGTTAGTCATTTATGTATTTTTTTCTTGTTATGTTATTAAAATGAAAGAAAAAATGATGTGTGATCTAGGAGCATTTTAAGGCCCGCTGTCACATGTACTTCCTTCTTCCTTCTCAACTAAGGTGTAGCCCTGCAAGAGAGCACCAGAATGACGCTCCACCACATTTTTCCTTCAAGTTTAGAAATAGAATATGTGCATTTGGCACAATCCTGGTTGATAGTCATATGTTTTAAGCATTTATGAAGCTCTAGACTTCACTAAAGCTCAGGCCTGTGTCATGCCAGAGTGCCAAGACACTAGTTAAACAAAAACAAAACACTGCAAAGTCTCGCAGTCAAACTAGCTGCATCCACAACACCTGCAGGAAATGAAAGCTGGCTTATTCATATTTTTCTAACCTCAGTCTCTCAGCTTGACACAGTATCTCAAGCTTATAGACCAATTTTAGATTCACTGCACCTTCCACGAGTGATGCACTATATGAGTCAGGCAATATTAGGCCCTCTTATAAGAAAATATCACAGGTTCCAGCATATGCAGTTCAGGATGGCGTGTCATTAGGTAAAAAAGCAAATATTACATGCAGTTGTCCCCCTTTCCTGTTCTATTGTACTGTATATCAGTCCCTCTCTGTCAAACATACGGTTACTAGTTTTGGTGCGACCGAGTGACAGAAGTGAAGTAGGCTGTGCATTGTACAAGCATTCTGCTTTAACAACCAGCACTACACTACTGCTGAAGAATGGAGTTGATGGTGACTGAATGTCTGAAACACAGACATTCATGGTCACCAGAGGATGACTCCTGCTTATTGTGGTCACGGCTTGACATTTCCTTTAGTATGACTTCCTGGTCATTTGGCCAGTAACCCCATCCCCACCTCCAATGTAGAGTTCCATTGCAGAGAGGGCCAGTGCGCCCTTCGTGTTCCGGATGAGCGCCTGGCTGACTGAAAGCAGTGAAAGCAATTTGTAGCTGTTAAAGAGTTATAAAAGACTTGTTAAGTTTTTTCCGCTGTGGTGCTAATGGCGGTGGACTCCGGGGGGGTCAGGTTTTACAAGCAAACGTGTGTGTCAGGCTTTACGTATGTGTGTGTGTGTGTGTGTGTGTGTGTGTGTGTGTGTGTGTGTGTGTGTGTGTAAACACATGCCAGTCTGGGTGTGCAGTTTCTCCTACCTGCGTCTTGACGGCCAACACAAAAGCAGTTTATGTGAAGGCTGTGGGTAATTTTCGCATTAATATATTTTTGCACCCTCAAATGTAATAATTCACTGTGGTGGGTAGGGTAACCATGGGGGGGGTGAAACCTCTTTCCATAATATTTCTTTCTTCCCTGGTTGGTTTTCACAGGAAAAAAGAAGTCGAAGTTCCAGACATTTAAAAAATTCTTTGCCAGGAAGAAAAGAAAGCAGCCGCCTGCCACGGGAGGGGACGCCCGGCTTAAATCCAGCCAATCAAGCGACGATGTCGGCAAGGCATCCGAAAATAACACACTCACTCGATCAGAGAAGGATAAGGGCTCGGGGTAAGATCAGACATGTACATGTAGAGACACACATGTTGACTGCGACTGAATCATTGACTACAGATTCAAATACTTCACGGTGGTTTTCAGATTCTGGTTTCTGGTTTGACATTTGCCACATTCTGCTGTCAAAAACAATAAAAACTCAGTAAATGCACTTAGGAAGAGCTGAAAAAGTAATCTTTTAGTAATCTCAGCCTTGTCTTGTCAAATATTACACATACAGTACGTATTTCGGTCGGAGGAGGCTCGCAAGATGCCTCATCTAAACATTTCTGTTAGAAATTTAAATGGGCAGCAACAATTTTTTTTCTAAACTGTGAAATGTGATGGATCGTTGACAAGGTTTGCTGGACCCAAAATGTTAAAGGTGTCATTTGTATGCGTTGAGTCTGATTCCAGGGGCGTCCACTACTGACGCCAACTGACGCCAGTTCATTACCTCCGATGAATAAGACTCAAGATCTCTCAAACTGCTCCAAATAAAAGGTGCAGCTTTTGGCCTGCTTGCAAATCTATTGCTGTTTCCTTAAAAGCATTCAAAAGAACATATAGGTAATTTAATCATTTTTCGGTAGATTAACACATCCTTTCGTTGACCCATCCCAATAAAGTGTAATATATTGGCAATCCACATGGCTTCTAGGATTTAACTCAGTCACCACTTACTGTAAAATACAGGAAGGCTACTGGCAGTCAAAACCAAATTCTGTTGTCGTCTCATGTAGCTCCATTATGAGTTTCTATTTAATTTGTTTGTGTTCTTTGTTCATTTTTAGACACCTCTCCTCTTGTGTGATAAAAGACAGAGATAAGTAAAGAAGGGAACACTGTGTTTTAACATCCATCTCCTGTTCTTCCTCAACTGGGGTGCATGGTTTCCTGTTTTTCTAACGAGTAGTGGAATGTCTCTTCCTGTGGACAGTCTTAATTTCCTTTGTTTTATCTACGCTGTGCCACTTTCTGCCTCGTTCACTCCTGACTTTATCTCGTGGTGTCAGAGGATGTAGCAGCTCAGGTTTTACTGAAGCCATCCTGTGGTCCTCTTCCTGATCATCAGGGGTACGAACAAAAAACATAAAGATAATATTAATTTGTTTAAAACGATTATCTTAAACAAAAAAACGGCGAGAGAAGAGACCATTGTACTGGTCACTGGTGTTTCCAAACACTAAACCACTGGTGCATGAAACATTACCTACTGTTTGCTTGTTTCTCCTTGTTCCTGTTTCCCAAAGGTCAAAGATCAGCCTGGGCAGCAAGGCCCTGTCACATGACTCTGTCTTCGTTTCGGACTCATCTGAGGTCAACGAGGCTCTGGGGGCATCTCAGGACAGCATTCATGGGAAAGTGAAATCCCTACAGGTAAATTGATTAATTACAAAATACAAAATACTGTATATAAAGATGGCGGAGTGGCCTCTGACCTTCCTGCAAAGACAGACAAGGGAAAAGAGGATCTTTAATAGGGAGTAATCACAATGTTGGGGAGAGGGGAGGTCTGTGACTTAGTGCTGGTCAGATACCGTGATTATCATTAAAGGCGTTCACAGAGATAGAAAAGGTGATACAAGCTGATCTGCTGTGTATCACAAAGAGAGGTTCAAAAAAAGGAGCTGTCCAAGCAAAATGGACTGGATGATGAAAAGAAAAGCAGATGGACAGAACAAATGTCTGTCACAGTGACGGGCTAAAACGGGGAAGACATGACACCCAGACAGACGGACTGACCTTCAGAGAACTGACTCCACTAAGCTATCTACTGGTGGGGGAGAATTAAACAATGTCTAAAGGGTGATTTGCTAAAAAGGAACAATTTCTCCAGTAGCTAAAATGAAAAGAATATTTTCTTTCTTATTTTCTTTCATCTTATTTTCTTTCTTATTTTCTCTCTTATTTTCTTTCTTTCTTATTTTGGCTTTGTTTGTAGATGAGACAGTGTATATGAAAGTCCAGCAGACAGACAGACATTGCACTCACAATAAGAATTTCAATACACCCAGGCTGCTTTAACAGGAAGTGTTACATAAGGCCGTTGCAGGATATAGGCTTTTCCCAAAGTGAGTCCTTCTGCACCTCCAGTGCTCTATACCTGCACACAATGGGCAGTAAGGGACTGGGTGCCTGTGCATGTTTAGTAGCCCCGCAATTAAGCTCTGCATGCTTAGGATTGGGGAAACATTATTGTGGCAGTAGTCATGGATATGTGTGGAAGCGCATTGGTCAGCCTAATATTTAGTGTTACTCCAAGGTTTTTAAAACTACATCAACTGTTCTGTTCTGTCTGCTCTGTTCTGTTCTTTAGACACCAGTCTTTCTATCAGACAGGTGTGTGCCAGCGTGTAGTCTGGTTAAAGAAAAGCTGTACTGTCCAATGTTTGATCTGCACCTAGTAAATGAGTCCTTGACTGTTACAGAGTAACACATAACAGGCAAATAACAGATCTGTTAGTTTCTGTGATACCTGGATTCACGCACACGCGCACACACACAGACACACACACGCACAAACACACACACACAGGCACACGCACACACAGGCACACACACACACACACACACACACACATGCACACAAGCACACAGCAGACGATATCTCGACTTCCAGCTTCTTGTTCTCCAAAGTCCTCTCTGTTCGTGACTATTTTTGGACTACAAAAGCAATCAAACTTTGTGAACACCAAAAAGTCATAGTCATACACACATTTGTTATCTTTTTTTTTAATACCATTCTATCTGATTAAAGAGGCTGGAAGATTTGAGCAACCCTCTTTTTGTTTTTTCCTGCAGCTCCAGCTGAAGCAGGCCATGAGGTTGGGCTCTCCTCCGTCCCTCATATGTGTGAAGAGAACAGAAGATGCTGGGACCATGTCTGAGGACGACGGGCTGCCCTGCAGTCCAACTGAATACACCCCGCTTCACTCAGTCATGGTAACGCATATTGTTGAATAATCTGTAGTTCTCCTCCAGGTTTTGTGCTGCACAACTTACACTCTTGTCTTTCTCTGTCTGTCCACTTGGGCATCTCTCAGACTCAGGGTCGGAGGGACAGCTCCATCAGCCTGGGGGGGATAGACAGTGAAGACGACCAGGTAAACAGACACACAGTACTCCTGGTTAACAGACCCACTGCAGACACTTATAAACAAGTCTCAAGTGTTGTCATTTTTTTTCCAACTTCCTCTCCACTCCCTGTGAAAGGCTGGCACTTGCTTTACCCAAAATACAATACTCTACTCAGGGAATCATGCGCGTTATGCTCGATGTGACTATAATGTCACTACCAGATCCAACTACAATGTTGCTACCAGAATTCTGGATCATTTTAACTTGATTAGATCTCTCTGGTGTCTCAACAGGCTTCATGCAGCTGTTTTTTCTCTGGTCAGATGGAGTAAATATTAACAAATTAAAACTTTTTCATCAATTTGACCGCACGTTTGGTACAAACACAGACTTTGCAAACAAATAGAGAAATGCTGAAAGATGCACACATGGATGGCTTTATATGGAGCACTAACAGTGATGGACATGCAGGTTTATTTAATATGATGCATTTTGCTTATTTTCAGTCTGTCAGTTTGAATAGTATCACAAAAAACACAGAGAGCCATTGCCATCTGTTGTCTTTTTCACTGCCTTTTCTTATGTTAAGCTGCAGTGTGTTGAGGTGTCTCAGCTATTTTTCAAATGTAACCTGTAAAAACACTGTGATGTGTAAAATTAATGGAATTTCCCTTTAAATCTTAAATGGCTGGGGTTGCCCTCTGCCAAGCTCCCAAACAGGTTACAAGACTGCCCTGAAATGCTTTCTCTTTTTAACTTCTGGTTATATTTTATCAAATAAATGGGCATTAATTAAAGGAAGTTAGTATTCACTCTGTGTTTAACTGGAGGTAGTAGAAATACCATTGTAGTTAAATTTGTGAATAAAATGTGGCAACACTGCAGTGTGACCTTCACATCATAAAACATGGAATCGCTGCCCTCAGAAATCACAATGAGTCCACAACTTTTGATAACTTTAATGTCCTCCACATGATGCGTTGGGTTCAACAGCCAAATGGTCATTCCGTCATCTATGATATCGTATGATATGAGATTTATGAAGGCCCGGCTGCCCAAGTGGGGAGCTTTGTGTGATTGTGACTTCTCTCCTCGTGACCGCAATGGTGAAAACATCTCATGACTCAGTTTAATTACTGAAGCCAGTCTTAGTTTGAAACAAAACAAAAAACTCTTTATGGAAGTTGACTTCCTTCTCCATTTCGCTCCCTCTCGCTACGCACATCAGCCCATTCTGCCTTTCTCCTTCTGTGTCCTGTAAGGGTGCACTAACACTTGGCCCGGTTGCTTCATAATGTGCTGGAGTATGATAGTCCCCCCTTCCCAGTCCCCCCCTGTCCTGCACTTGCACTACTTCAAGCTCAACTGGGCCTGAGTATGCTTACCTGACACATGCATGGTCGCGACACT
>KV751330.1:7955389-7966782 GCA_001698575.1 Mola mola | reverse complement strand
CTTTCTATTAAAATTCAGTACTGGATTTTTTAAAATCAGACATGCATGATCATGCAGTACACTCTTTTGCATTTTCTGTTGGTATCCTTGCACTGTCCTAAGCTGTTTTGATAAGAATGTAGATAAGCGTTGTGTAATGCAGAAGATATGCAGCTGTGACACAGTTAATGTGAAGCACACTGTCGAACAGTAAATATCATGTTTTCATGTGCTTTGGCCGATACTGGAGGCAGACCCCAGTGTGTGTGTGTGTGTGTGTGTGTGTGTGTGTGTGTGTGTGTGTGTGTGTGTGTGTTTTTCAGGGTGCATTCCAATGGTTTCTCTGGCAGTCAGTGTGTCTGCTTGTAGTTATACCATTTAAATTCTTCCTCTACCCACCCATCTCTCACGCCCTCATTCTCACACTCTCTCTCTCTCTCTCTCACACACAAACACACACACACACACACACACACACAACACAGTGACCAAAAAACTCTCCACACAAACATCTCGATGTCAACAGACAAGAGTTGTGATAATATTCCTGCAAATATTTCAGGCTGTCATTCTTTTTAGGAGTTTTGGTCACAGTCAGAGAATAATGCAGCCCTTATCATAATATATACTGACTGACCTCTAATGGTATCTATCCAGCTGTGGAAATAGCTGTGGTTTAACTTTCTGATGTTTAGAGATATCCACCTCTGAAACTTCACAGAGCTGGAAACAAAGTCTTGGTTAGTGCGAGTCACAGACCTCACTGTGGTCTGTTTTTGGTCTAGAGTAGTTCTGACAACAGAATTCTATCACCTGAAAGTGTCACTGCACTCCTTAATGTGTAGATAGAAATGTATTGGCTCTTTTTAAATTTAATGTTAGGTGAATAGATGAGATGGGAGTTTGTCAGGAGAGAGAGGGTGAGAGAGGAGACAGGGTTACTTCTCCAGTGATGACAGCAAGTAAGTGTTGGTCCTGTAGATAAGGAAAGCTAATATTTATACAGCTGGATGCCCTCTCTCTCTCTCTCTCTCTCTCTCTCTGTCCATGCAGCTCAGTTTAATCTGGTTTCTCTGGTATCTGCTGCCTTTATCATTCCAGTAACAATCCACTGTTAATAATAATCACCACACTCTGCTCCCCCACTCCCTAGTATTTGTCTGTTTAGTTTCTGAAATCCAAGTCTAAAGAGCGCTGAACTGAATCTGTGGTGTGATTAGCTCTGTCTGGTCAGAGCTTGGGCATACAGTGGCATGTGGATACAATTTTATAGTTAAGCCCAGCTTTTGTAAATGTTGCTCCTCTAGAGATGTGTTTAGATGACATGTGTGCTGGTTGGTTGGATTCCAGCTTTGGCAGAGATATTTCACATGTTTTCTCAATTGCCTGTGGGGTATTTCCTGAGTTGATAAGTTATTTGTGTACTGTTTTAGTGAAACCTTCTGTCTCTTGCTCCCTCTCTTCCCAGCTGTCCTGTGCTGCCTCCAGCAGAGCTGTGAGCCCCCTGGTGGTTCCAGGGGACTTTAGTCAGCCGGCCAGTCCCTTCGGCTGTCTGGATAACTCTGCTGCCAAACACAAGCTAGGCCTGAGAAATAAAGCCTGCAACAAGAGGAAACCCATTAGTGTAAGACACAGACAAACACACTGAAGCAAATTCTGCACGCTTTAATACACACACAAGAGGCGTGTGTGTGGTAATGTCCTTTTGCCTCACCATGTTTCAGATGATTGGCTCAACCAGAAACAGGTGTTTGCTTTGGCACTTCAGAGAAAATGGTTGATTTAGTGGCTTTTACCTTAATCCTGTGATTTAAGGAGTGTCTATCTGGATCACCCTCACCACGATGATGGAGCAGTTGTTAATGTGTTTTGTCATTTGCAGAGGGTGGAGATGAGAGAAGAGGTAGACTCTGTGGTTGAGAAGAGACTGGACATCTCCATCACAGAAGCTTTGGAGGAGCAGCAGACAATAACAGGTTCACTCACTTAATATTACCTTTTTAATTACACCCATCAGATATCTGACCACCCAATAAAAATACTATACTAGTGCATCTAAAAAAATCTGAATATTTTGATTTTCAATCAGTTATTCAAGAAAGTGAACTAAACATTCTAGACTCACTACACATAAACTAAAATAATATTATATTGAAAAAACTTTGCAAAAGGGCGGACTTTTGTCTTTGCTTGAATGTGCAGAAGAATACACAGAATGAAAACACATAACTACGTTTGAGAGTACAGTTAACACACTAGGTTTGACATACACTGACAAATAAATGTGAAATCAAATGTTTGAAATTAAATTGCAAGCTAAACTTGAAAATCAGCTAGCTCCAGTCTCATTAGAATGCCACTAAAATTGAGACATGGTTCAGTTTTATTTTGGTGCACATGGTCAACAAATTTGATCTAGAGAAATCAACTTCATATATAATTTCACTGTTGTTATAATAATAATAACAATAGGAAATGTACTCACATGTTTTACTTTGATTTTGACAAATATGTGCATCCAAATTAGTTCTGAAACTTTGCTTTGATTATTTGATTTTGAAATTGTTAGCCACAGACTTCCATGTATTTTCTGCCACTGTATCATAACAGGTCTCTGTCTCTGTCTGTCAGTCGATGTTGTTGAGCTGAAACCAGAGGTGGATGGGGAAGAAGAAGACACTGAGGAAAAGGAGGAAGAGGAAGAGAGGCAGCAAATTCAACATTCCAGAAAATCCCTGTTGAGAGATAATGATGAGAGGGGGGATGGAGAGTCAGATGCTGAACAGGATGTTTCTAACGACCAAGATGTTTGTTCTCCTTCTGAGACATATCTCTCAGAGGAGGAAGCCCCAGACGTCCAGCCCCCACCCTCCTTCAAACCCAGCTCGAGAGCCTCTGCTCTGGACAGTGCCAGGTGATCACACATCATTTCCTCCTTGTCCTCCTATTTGTGTTTGTTTTCCTCCAATCCAGCTGACTCCCTGATATCTGCTTCTAGAGCCACACTGGAGCCCCCTGCTGGTGTACAAGAATACTTGCCGGACCCTCCAGTGATCACTGATGGAGCGGAGGAGAACATGGCAGGAGGAGACAGGGAAGTCCTAGACAACAGGGAGGAGGAAGGGTCCCTCTTACAGGAGGTGCTGAGTTCCTTGAAGACACCCCTGGTGTCTTCCTCTCTGTGCACAGACTCTGAGGACTGCACCCAGGAGGAAGTGAGAGAACAGGAAAGAGAGGACATGGCAGTAGAAGAAGATGAAGAGGTAGAGACGAAGGAGCCTGTCACTTATCAGGCTGCTCAAGCTGGCGTCCTCCTGTCTGATCACACCACAGAGGAAGAGGAACACATTGACACTGTGAGCACAAGCACTCCTGAAGAAGAGGAGAAAATTGAAGATGAGGAAGAGGAAGAAGAAGACAAAGAAGAAGATGATGAAGAAGAAGAAGAAGAAGAAGAAGAAGGAGCAGAAGAAGGAGCAGAAGAAGAGGAGGAGGAGGAGGAAGAAGAACTTGTGGTGGAACGATTCATTCAAAATGATGTAAGTATCTGGTAATAAAGGTGGTGATTGAAGTAGCGTGAAACACCAGTGCAGCGTTTCACATTTAGCTGGTATAGAACACAACAGGACTGAAGCCTTACTGATCCCAAACCTCTATTGTTTTTCTTTTCTCCTGTTTTGGGTAGTATTGACTGAACTTTAATTTTAGTTGCGTCATTAGTTGTTTTAAATTAACAAATGGCGGTTATATTGGTACACTTGTCCAAGCTGTCATCACAGAGTGATCCAGGGAACTAAACACAAAATGTTTAATATCAAGTTATATAAAAACAACAAAAAATGTCATAATAGAACCATGATGAGTCATTTATTTTTGTGGTCCTTAAAGCCTCTTTATGCCATTTGATGGTTGTATGAAAGATTTCACAAAATGAGTGAAATGCCAAATGTTTAAATAACCTGTACATGCTACTGAAGCGCCAGTCTCCCTGGCCCTTTTCTTATTTTACTCTCTCCTTTGTCCTTCAGGAAATAGAGGAAGGAGAGAAAGAGGAGGCTGAGGAACCAGAGGAACAAAACAATATTCTAACAGGAAACACTGACAGCCAGGCAGAGCAAGAAAGAAGAAGTGAAGAAAACAGTGACGGAGAGGAGGAGGAGGAGGAGGAGGAGGAGAAGGAGGCGATGGAGGTGGAGAGGGAGCCAGAGGTGGACGAGGAGGGACATGAGAAGTGGGAAGAGGTAGAGGTGAATGAAGGAGTGGAGGAGGCTGAAGCGGTGGGAGAAGAGGTGATGGCATCGCTTTCTGCTGCGGCAGACAAAGACGATAAAATCATCATGGTGCTGCAGGAGGAGGAGGAGGGTGCAGATGATGTGGCAGAAGACGACCCAGAACACGCAGGTGAAGAGAAAATCCCTACAGTGCTGGGTAATCTTGTTCCTCCTGTAGCGCTTGAAAGTCAGATGGATTCAAATCAGAGCTTTGCTGAGGAGAGGGAAGAGGAAGGAGAGGAAGTGGAGGGAGAGGCAGAGATCGACCACATGGAAGACGAGGAGGAGGACAGTGTAGCGGACCAGCCTGGTGCAGATCAAACAGAACAAGAGGGAGTGCAGGAAAGTGTCCAAATATCCCATTTAGAAGGTCAGCAAGTGGAAAAAGATCAGGCGGACATTACTTCGCAGCCTCCTCCTTTGGCTCTTCCAGAGTCACCTTACGAGACGCCACCGCAAGACGGTGAAGCCATTTCTCCCAGTAAGACCAGAACTACCAGTCTCCACATAAATCTACACTCTCCGAGCTCAGACACAGTCCCGTCTTTCTTTCAACAGTCCCCAAGTGTCAGACATCGCCAAGAAAGGGAGACACCCTGTTGTGATCTCCCATCCACAGAGCAATCTACAGCAGAGGAAGCAGCTGACCCTGTGGAACCAGTAGAAGCAGACAACCAGTCAGCACCTGAGGATGAAACGGCACCTACTGCCTCAGTGGAGGAACGGGTCAGCCAGCTGTCTGACCCTCCAGATCAGAGCAAAGTCCGCTTCACCATCGCCCCCGCCCGGCAGAGGTCCCTATCTGTAGAAGACATCAGTGAGTCTTTGCCTCCTGACTCCTCCCCAGCTGCCTACAGCTCCTCTTCATCAGCCACCCAACCCGGAGGTTGCGAGGTAGAGGCTACAACAAAGAAGGACCTTGAAGTGAAAGCAGAACCAGTGAGTTCTGCTAAGGTGGACCTGGTGATGGTTCCTGGTAGAGTTCGGAATGCAGGGGCCACCTCTTATAAACCACAGAGCGGTGCGACATCACTGCCACCCCCCTTTAAACCAAAGGCTTCAGCTGCTGCAGGCACAGACGGTAAGGGCGTAGATTTAACGCTGACTGTAAATATTTTTAAATTTAGGCTCTTTTGGTGCTTTTTCTTTGTCTGTTTAAGAGCCCTAAATGTTAACTGTTATTTCCAATCACTTTTTCTCTTAGCCCTACACTACAAACCAATGAAATCTAACTTTACCCCACTGCACCCTACAGAAAGCTCTGGTGTGCTGGAGGGGAACCCTGACAATCGATTTGGAGTTCGACTGAGGAAGACGTCAGTTCTGAGCCGCTTCAGCACAGAGGAGGAAAACCCAGAGGTAATTACAGTGACATTGTTGTGACTGTTGACAGTGTCAAGTACTTTTTCATGGTTAATATTTGCACAGTGGGGAAAAAAACATTTTTTCAAAATGTTGAAGATGTTCAACATTGTTTTTTACCTTTTGAAGACGATCCACTAAGACATATTATAGAGCATTAAAGCAGCTCTAAACAATATTTATCAATAGATATAATAAAATGTACAGTTCATAGGGATGACCCCAGACAGAATTACCAAACCATAGACTGCATAATAAGTGATCAGAGCTTCTGGGTCTGAAAAGTGAAGAGGACGTCTAAGTGCCTTAAACCTGCACTCTGTCTACAAGCCATCAAGGGGCAACTCCACCAGCTTCAGAAAGAAGTCAGCTCATGAGAAAATGAACCTTCTTCTCTTCTCTCATCAGTAAACAGTTCCCTAATCAGATTATGGTCTCAGTCACTCATCCCAAAGTGCTCCTAACTACAGCACAATGTTCGTTCCATAAATTCTGGTTCTATTTGGAGTAAAATAGACAATAAAGCAGGTTATGTTTTAGGACATGTTTTGACGAATTGCAACAGCAACATCATAGTGTCCTCTGGTTCTAAATCAGGATATAGGTGTCGCAATGTGGATCCTTCCTAGCACCCCACTGTTGTCCAAATATGGTCACTACTGTCTCTGAGAAAAAAAGGATGACTTTAGCCATAGTACCAAACTCAAGTGGCAAGCGAACTGGTTCAGATTTGCCTGACTGAACATTGCAACAATAAAAATTGTTGCTTGACTTTTTCCAAAGAATGTCTCAGCCTTGTCTTGTGCTCTTGAAGCTTCAATGTCCATGACCAGGCAACCCAGGTGCATTTCAACTCCAGGGAGGAGGGGGGTGCGGGGGGAGACAGCTTTCTGCTATGTTTTGAACTTGGACTGGATTGTTGATGTTAAACACCGGGTTTCAGGGTTACATATTGCTCCTTTAACTGTTGTACTAGCTTTTGGGCCCGAAACGTGCTTTCAATGAAAAAGATCTAAAACACCAAACTAAAAACCAGAGCTAAAAAAGTGTGTATATTTGACTGCATGAATACTAAAACTGCTCCCTCTCTGCTAATATGTCAAGACGCGTTTATCATCTGTCACTTTATCAGCTTATCAATACTGAAGAGGCGATGATGTTTGTGTTTATTGTTTGCTTCTGCTGCCACCAAGTGGTCAAAAAAAAAAAAATCAACGAACAAGCTCTATGAGACTTTATGTAATGGATCCTACATTTTCTTTATCTAATTCAGCCTCATACTGAGCCGCCAGCCCAAGCAAGCAGCTGTAAAGTTGACTCACTGCAGCCAGTCACTGTAAAGCCCTCCGTCAGTCAGCCAGTCAGTAACAAGCCTGCACTCCCAAAGAAACCAGATGTACATGGAGACACCGCTGGGAAAAGCAAGCGCATCTCAGGTGTGAATGCACACATAAACACATAGCAAGGGCACAAGCCTTACACTTTTGTTTTTGCATGAGCTCTCACACGTAATTGGAAAAGAGTTGGTGGCTCCTCACTCAGCGCCTGGTGTAACAGTGTGTGTCGGCTGTGTTATTGATCCAGACTCGGCTGCAGCTCGTGGAGTCTCTGCTGCATCTCATTCTCCAAGCTGGATCTCTGTGGCCAAACAGAAACAGAAGATGTTTAAAGAAAACTCAGTGGAGGAGACTCACGTCAAGAAGGTAATCTAAGATTGTGCAGAAAAGCAAACCTGACTATTATTGAGTAACAAAAGCACAATAACATAAGCGTCCTCTTCCTATGAGACCTGCGGCTGTACTATGAAAGGAGCTTAATTTACTCAGAATTACTCGGGATTATCTAGGAAAGTCAGGGTCACTTGATTTGCAAAAAGGGGGCATATTCAGAAGCACAATAGAGTTTTTTTCATGATGACTTATGCCCTGTATTTTTCCATATGAGAATGTATGATGACAAGATGTGAGGACATGAATGGTAAAATGTAACAACAATGGTTGATAAATGCAGAAAGGTTTGTAGGCAGTGAGGCTAACAGTGTTCTTATCCTGTCTTTATTCTAGAGTTTTATTTGCAAACGAATTTAAATAACTACTTTAGCAGCTACTGTCAGAGAATACAAGAATACTTCTGAAAAAGAATTCAGCCCACAATCATGCTCTCATCAGCCATTGGCTTGTAATATCATTAGCCTGTAAACCTGTTTATTCAGAAAAACAGCATGATTTGGACTTATTCTTGTTCATTTATGAGTTAAAGCGAGTTTTTTCTCAGATTATTAGGCCACGCCGATCCACCACTGCTCTGTTTTACCTTTTCTATCTATAATGGCCCTAATATGCCATTAAAATATGGTACATCTTAGAAATTGAGCCATTAACAAAGATCTCCCCTTGGCTGTAGGACAGCCTTTATGGAAGGAAATGTAGGGACCATGAAGTGAACCATCAATATAAACTGCTTGGAGCAGTTTTAAGCTGAGAAGTAAATTACCATGGTAACAAGCATCAGGTAAAACGTGGCCTCCATCTGTAGTACAGTTTTATCTGGAAGTTACTCCTGACGTCACCTGGAGAAACCAGTTTCAGGTACATCACTTCGTAGTACAGGCTTCTGGAGCAAAATATAACCAGAGAGGAGAGCTAAACCCAATGATAATATTCAGTTTATTTTGACATCTTTCACTGGTCTCTCTGAACTTGACAGTTTAGCATTATTATCTCACAAGTGATATATAGGGACATAACTACATAAATCAAGAGATACAATAATGTACAGGAGATGAATAGTTTTTAGAGCTTCTTACCAGGGATACCCTCTGCTAATTCCAGTTCCTAACATAATGGCAGAAAAAAACATTGCAAATGTTCGGTTCTCCAACAGTCGAGATCACATGGCTCAAATGCAGCGTTTTGGTCCTTTTCTCCTCGGCTCCCATCAAGTGTTTACAGTCCATCGCCACATATTTCAAACCATATGATCTGTACAACTGACTGTGCTGCTCGCTGTTATCAGGAGGATCAAGAGAGGAAGAGTTCGTTGCCAATGTACGTCAGCTCAGCTGCAAGCAAGGAGAACGTCAACCAAACAGCTGAGTCCACCAGCAAGGGTCAGAACACACGTGCACACACGCACAGACACACACACACACAAACAGAAATTTGGGCATCTTTGGTTGTTAGGACACCACACTGGCTTCCATTCAGTACATTTTAGCCCTAACCTTCAATCCTAAAGGCAACTTTTGTATTTGTTCTGCAGCTGAGCTTATTTTGACTAATAAGATGTCGCCTCCACCTGGACAGGGTGTGCTACTGCAAATAGCCTATGTTCACGCTTCATGTTTACTGAGGCACCGGAGTTGATTACACATGTGAAAACACATGCTGGTTAACACAAGTATGACTGGTCAAGGCAACAGCTCATCAGAAATGCAAGCGTGATTAATTGTGCTGAGGAAGGTGATAAAGTTAACTGGACAAAAATGCAACAAATATATACAGACAAATAGTTCTGGTCCACAGTAACCTCTAAAAAGGAACAAAACAAATTAACTTTGCTTTTTAACTGATATCCTTTTATGGTGGTGAGTAGCTTAACTGGTGTGACTGCTGATTCTTGTGTGTCTGTATTCTGTTCCTTGCATAATTTTATGCAGTTTTCTGCATAAAACTGCTTTTTTATTATGTAAAAACACAAGTTTTCCATGTGAATTCCACCTTTAAGCTGTTCAATGTCAAAGCATGCAAAGTTTTTTCAGAAGCCAACTTTTTGCAAATTATTCTTACATGTATGTTCCAGCTAATGTATACAGTATAAACATTCCTACGAACAGTAATCATTCCAATAACGTGTACTGTTAATGAATTAGTGTGAGTTATGTTATGCTTGATACTCAAAAAAGGGACAACTCAGTCCCATAACACATTTTATTGGTGCACAGTAAAAATTTGTTATATAACCTACTTTATTAAAGCAACAGTCCCATGGCAAATACGGTAATGTCAGCCTGTTGTCATATGACTATAAAATAATACAAAATTAATTCACACAACATTGACACACAGTTCCTTCAGAAAATGCTTCTCTGCCTCAACATGTGTCTGTGTTTCTGTTGTTTTTCCTGCAGTGGGTCTGTTGGACATCAATAAGCCTTCATTGTCTGTAGAGGACAGCAGGAGGGCTCTCTCTCCTCCAACTCCTGTGCCATCACAACCTCCTAAAACGCAGTCGCCGCCCTGTCCTATCCCTCCAAAACCTCACATTCCCCCCGTCACCGCAAAACACCCACCCCAAAGGTCCCTGTCACCTCCTACTCCTGTCCCTGTTGCCAAGAAATTTCCCTCTTACACAAACCCGCCAACTCTCTCCAAATCACCCCAGGCAGTTACTTCCCCTCCCTTTTCATCAAGAACCAGCCCAGAAAAGTCTGGCGCAAGGCTTTCAGGGCTCTCCGGCCAGACCCCAACCTCCCAGCGAGGCCCGCCTCCCCCTGCATTGGCCCAGGACGAGCCGCCCTGGATGGCCTTGGCCAAGAAGAAGGCCAAAGCCTGGAGTGAAATGCCCCAGATTGTCCAGTGACGGGGGCCAAGTTTCAGTATGATCTAATCTACAGGGGCCCAAGCCTGCTCAGGAAAGGCCTGTACCGGGGCTGCGGTGGCCCAAGAGTCTGGATGGACCACAACACGTTTGCACATAAAGAATTGCCGTTTTCTTTTGTTTTCTAGCTTGCTGGTTTCTATCCTGGCTTGGGATTGGTACAAACGCTCCAGTCAGCGTTGACGTATAAACTCTTCGTTACGTCCTGAGGTTAAATGATTTCTAAATGACAGGGTAGGACCCCAAGAGGTTACATGTACTTCAGATGGATTCATATTTTGTTCTACGGTCTTAGCTGGTTAAGGTGCCTGAATGTGTAGGTCTCACAGCAGTAAATCTTATTTTGTATCTAAAATAACTCTGATGATTCCATTACACACATTTCAAGGAGGAGACGACAAACACATTATTTTATTAAGGATGATGCTTTATTCATAAAAGTCTGGTTATAAGTGAAAAACACGAAGTGAATCTTTGGCTATTTGTCACTCAGTGTGTGTGTGTGTGGGTTTCTTTTTTTAGGCAGTGATACTCTCGCAGGAGTGTTTTGAAAGTGTTGTGAGCAGAGTAAAATGACATCTGAGTCAAGCTGGATCACTTTTGGCTCCCGTTTGCTGATCTACGAGTCCTAAAACTGATGTCACACAAATATGCAGTATGTCATGTAAAATAGTCCACAGACGTTGTTTCCAGTATGGTCTAGGTTGTCAATGTAAATTAGCATTTTTAACTTTCACTTTTGATATTTTGAATTCATAGCAACAGATTAACTGTCAGCGTCTCCAAAAGGTCACCTATTCAGGATTTAAGAAAAATAATCTTCCTATTGACTTTCATGGGTTTCTAATACGTTTCAGTACGTAATTATGTTGTCAGTGCAGTGTGGGTTATGAAACCTTTTGAGTGTAAATGAAAAACAAAACAATACACTGCTAATTAGCCTCGTGGTTCGCTGCAGGATGCGACGCCTCACGAAAGGAAAGTGAATTTCACGGCTGTGTTACTTAAATCTATCTATCTCACAGTAACTATATACTATGTTTTATGCATTCTGTTTTATTTTGTATTGCCTTTTGGGGAGTTTGTCTTGTATATAAAATGTGCAGTAAAGAACAAATTAAATCAGCTTTTCTGTGTTTCATTATGTCCTTACACTGGATGGATGGATGGATAGACAGACTG